>CM072923.1:5596835-6046835 GCA_036971965.1 Nyctalus aviator
GAGGCTGGCCGTTCAGAGTGCCCAGGCGGCGGGCGGGAGGCCTGGGCTCTGAGAGTGGAGATGGGGGGAGGGAAGGGGCGGCCCCTGCCTGCCTCGGGCCAGGGGATCCTGGGGCTCTGGCTGCCCCGGCCCTGGACAAAGGCCAGGCCAGAGCACGGGTGCAGCCACACCGCCTCTTCCATAACCTGGGCCCAGAGGTCATGCACGGGTCACAGCTTCCCAAGCCCCTCCTGTCACCAGCCCCGGTCCACAGGGGACGCACCCGAGACCAGGGGAATGGAGGCCCCGGACCTTCCTCACGGGGTCTGCACACCATACCCCGGAGACGCCTCCTTCCTCTCTCTCCTCCTCCTCGTCAGCTCCTCCCGTCTGTGCCCGGCCGGAGGGAGGCTCCCGGGAGGGGCAGGAAGCCAACAGGAGGAGGCGGGAGGATGGACACAGTCGCCCCTATGGTGGGTCCCACCCGGACCGGGACCTGGGGCCACTGTGAAGCTGGGGTCGCCCTGATCAGCACCCTGAGCCAGCAGCACCCACTCGTTCTGCGACAACAGAAGCTGTCTCCCGGCATGGCGAACGCCCCCGCACACAGGCCTGTCTGAGCACCGCCGGCCCCAGCACGGGGAGCCACGGGGCAGAGAGGCCGGGGCAGGACAGCCGGCCGGCCGGGCTCCCGCCTGGCACTTCCCGCCATTGATGTGCTCGGGGCCGAGGACTTCACACCAGTCGCACCGTCACTCCCGTCGGCTCGGGGCCTGGCGCGCAGGGTGTGGAGGGAGGAGGGCAGAGCGGCGGGCACGTCCCCAATTCCCAGTTACGAGGCGGGAGCTGGGCCTCAGCGAGCCCTGAAGGCTCCCCTGCACTGGCCCGGGGCCCAGACTCCACTCCCCCCCACGGTCCCTCCCGCCCCTGCCGTCCGACGTGCCTCACGGGAGGAATTCCCACAGGAAAGCACAGGTCTCATCGGGACACGCACTGAGCTGATGGGTTCCCTTTCCGGAAGCTTCTCTCTCCCGGGGAGGGGGAGGCTCCAGCCGGGAGGGGTGGTCTGGTTTTGGTTGGAGGGGAGTGAGTGTCTCAGAGGCACCAATGAGCAGCAATGCCAACCTCGCCGAATCTGGTTTGGCTCAGTGGATAGAGCGTCGGTCTGCGGACGGAAAGGTCCCAGGTTCGATTCCGGTCAAGGGCATGTATCTTGGTTGTGGGCACATCCCCAGTAGGGGGTGTGCAGGAGACAGCTGGTCAATGTTTCTCTCTCATCGACGTTTCTAACTCTCTATCCCTCTCCCTTCCTCTCTGTAAAAAATCAATAAAATATATTAAAAAAAAGAAAAAGAAAAAAAGAAGAAGAAATG
This sequence comes from Nyctalus aviator, assembly GCA_036971965.1. Taxonomy (NCBI): domain Eukaryota; kingdom Metazoa; phylum Chordata; class Mammalia; order Chiroptera; family Vespertilionidae; genus Nyctalus; species Nyctalus aviator. The sequence goes on from CM072923.1 coordinate 5,598,188, forward strand.
CCAACCTCCATGCTTAGGGTAAGGTGGCCAGACGCTTTTGGTGGGACCATCCTGATTTTTAACAATTTTGACAAATTGTTTAAAAAATCGGGACAGTCCCGCCAAAAGCGGGACATCCGGTCACCTTAACTCAGGGGGCCCTGTCTCTGCCTGGTTTGGTTCTGTTCTGGGGGGCGGGCAGCCAGAGGAGGGGTCCCTCCGAGCAGGAACCCCGCCACTCGTTCAGAAGGACCCTGCAGCCCCGCCGTGCACCCCCTGACCTTCAGCACAGGGTCTGTGCGGGAACGTGGGGTGGGACGCTGAGGGGCGGGGAAGGAAGCGGACAAGGAGAGCCAGAAGCTCGGAGACCGGCACAGGAGCAGAGCCGCCTGCGGTCGATCCCGGGGTGCAGGGTCACGTACCTTTGTGCTTTTTGGGGGCCCCTGGCTCCCAGACGCTCAGGGAGCTCTCCGACAGCTCATCCCCCTCGGGGTCCCGCAGGGCGTGGCCGTCCCACGCCTCGGCCTGCGACTCCTCCCAGGAGGCCAGCTCGCCGTCCTGGGGCTCGGGAGCCAGTGCGGGCTGGGCCGAGGCCGCTGCCTCCTCCTCCTTCTCCTCCCCCTCCTCCTCGGGCGGGGCGGAGGCCAAGGCCGCCCCTGGCGGGGACGGGGTGTCCTCCCGGCAGCCGCTGTCCATGGAGGCCGCGTAGTCCAGCATCAGGGCGGCATCACTGTCCTGAGAGAGGGAGGTCTGTCCGGGGAGAGAGGGAAGGTTAGAGGGCACGTGGAATTAGCCCCAACATCCTGGCTAATTCCAAAGTGTCCCAGAGGCCCGGCCCCCGGAGGCAGCTCCTCTAACCGCCAGAGTGGCTCGGCTGGTGGCTGCCGTCCCCATGCACCAGAAGGCTGCGGGTTCGATTCCCAGTCAAGGCACATACCTGGGATGTGGATTTAATCCCTAGCCAGGGGGCATACACAAGGCAACCAGCCGATGCCTGCCTCTCTCTCTCTCTCTCTTTCTCTCTCTCTCTCTCTCTCTCTCTAAGCATGTCCCAAGTGAGACTTTTAAAAATTAAATTAAATTTAAAGAGAATTGAATATTCGCCGGAACCGGTTTGGCTCAGTGGATAGAGCATCGGCCTGTGGATTGAAAGGTCCCAGGTTCAGTTCCGGTCAGGGGCATGTACCTTGGTTGCAGGTACGTCCCCGGTGGGGGTGTGCAGGAGGCAGCTGATCGGTGATTCTCTCTCATCGATGTTTCTAACTCTCTATCCCTCTCTCTTCCTCTCTGTAAAAAAAAAAAATCAATAAAATGTATTTTTTTAAATTTAAAAAACATTTTAAAAAATTAAATTAAACTTAAAAAGAACTGAATTATACATATATTATATATATATATATATATATATATATATATATGCATAGCTGGGGCTGAACCTCAGTCACTGCAAGGGGCACAGCCTGAGCTGGGGATCTGGAAGGGGTCAGGGAGGGGGCATCCCTGCCCCAGCCCATGGGCCGGCCAGGCGCCCGTGGGAACCCCGGGCGTGAGGTGGACGAGTCTCAGAGAGGTCACAGGATACCCCGGAGCCCCAGATTCAGTCCCTCTTTGAATCTTTGTTTCTACAGCATCTTCAGGTTTCCTGAAAGTAGAAACGAATTGGTATGCACCGTGTGTCCTAAGAATTACACGTGTGTAATACCCGTGTAGGTGCTGCTCTCCCCTGGGCTGGGAGACAGGGGAGTGTCTCTCTGGAGGGTGGGAAGGGACTATGGGGGGGACACAGGGCTCTGGGGGCTGGTCTGTGGTTCTGACCGGGGGCAGGTGCACAGGAGCCTCTGCTCCGTGCCCATGAACTGCCCTCTCTGAATCGGGTGCTGGCTGGCAGGAGGGCCCACGGACTCGAGGTCGGACCAAGCGAGCGGACGTTAAGGTCCATGAGCTGCTACTGATCTACAACGAAGCCTCGGAGGAGATGACCAAAGCCTCCTCCTCTGTCATTCGTCATTCCCGCGTACCCAGAACCTCCACAAACAAAACCCGCGCCTGGGGTCAGGAGCTCCCAGAGACGCCCTCGCCGCCTGCTGGCTGTGGCTGGAAGTGCACGCAGGAAACCAGGGAGGCTTGGCCTGCTCCTGGGTGCTGCTGCTGAAGGCCACCGGCCAGCGGTGCCCGCTGGGCCGAGGGCACCGGCCACCCATAGGCCCTGAGATTCACGGCGACTCCCCTCTGGCACCTCCCGTCCTGCCCTTTGTCCTGGTGGCTGAGTGCAGGGCCCTCCTGCCCCGCCCTCCGGTGCCCACCACCAATCCGCTTGCCCTCAGGGATCCACCATCCCTCCTCCTTGGTCCCTCCCACCACGGCCTCCCAGCTCCCCCTCCACCGCTCCGATCCCCTGGGGCGGGGGCTGAGCTGCCCAGAGCTCCGCAGGTGTCTGACCTGAGAGAAGCCTCAGGACCGCCATCAGGGATGGCCTCGCCCCCGCCCCCCCTCTGCTCCGGACAAACGTCCCAGAGCAGCAGGAGGAAGGGGATCGGAACGTGTTTAAAAACAAGCTCCGCGCCCCGGAGGGCGAAGGGCAAAGGGCACGCCGCGCATTGCGAAACGCGGAGGCGGCGTGGAAAGGTGCGGCGTGGACGGTGTCACCGAGCGGGGATAAGGGAGGAGGTGCCGTCCCAGCACCTGCCGGCCTTTCTCTCCCGAGGGCGTTTCTTCCAACCGTTCACCGGCCTCAGCAGCCCCGCACCCGGTCCGAATCGGCCGTGTTTCCTCCATCAGCGGGCGAGCTGCCCAGGAGAGGCCACGCACCGCCCCGGGCAGACTGCGGGCCTAGCCTGCCACTGCGACCGGGATGGAGAGCTCAGCGGCTCCCGGAGGGAGGGGCGTCAGCCCCCGGGGGCGGTGTGTGTGTGTGTGAGTGTGTGTGTGCGCGCATGTGAGTGTGTGTGTGTGTGCGCGCGTGTGAGTGCGTGTGTGTGAGTGTGTGTGTGTGTATGAGTGTGTGTGCATGCGTGAGTGTGTGCGTGCGTGTGTGTGTGTGTGCGTGTGCATGTGCGTGTGCGTGTGTGCGTGTGTGAGAGTGTGCGTGTGCATGTGTGTGCGGTGTGCGTGCACGTGTGCATGTGTGTGCATGTGTGAGTGTATGTGTGCATGTGTGTGAGTGCGTGTGTGCGTGTGTGCCCGTGTGAGTGTGTGCGGGTGTGCGTGTGCATGTGTGTGCATGTGTGTGTGCATGTGTGACTGTGTGTGTGTGTGCGCGCGCATGCGTGCGTGTGTGCATGTGTGAGAGTGTGTGACTGTGTGACTGTGTGTGTGTATGTGTGTGTGTGCGCGTGTGTGTGCGTGTGTGTGCGTGTGTGTGACTGTGTGTGAGTATGTGCGTGTGTGTGCGTGTGTGAGTGAGTGTGTGTGCATGTGTGCGTGTGCGTGTGAGTGTGTGCGTGTGTCCGTGTGAGTGTGTGCGTGTGTGTGTGCATGTGCGTGTGACTGTGTGCGTGTGTGAGTGTGTGTGAGAGTATGTGTGTGTGTGAGTGTGTGACTGTGTGCATGTGTGCGTGTGCGTGTGACTGTGTGCGCGCGCACGCGCTCCCACCTTGGAGATCCCTGATATGATGATGGTGCTCCGCTTCCGTGGCGACTTCAGCTTCAGCTTCGAGGACTCGCTGAGCTGCCGGATGGCGACCTCGGCCACGGGGTCCGAGCCGTTCAGCACCAGCAGTTCTGGGGGGGGCGGGGAGGGGCAGCGCTGAGCCTCTGCGGCCCTCCCCCCCGAGGGCCCTGACTCTCGGACCCTCCGGGAGGGGACACGGGCGCGTCCGGTGGGAGCCTCTGCTCGGCGGAGGGGATGGAAGCCGTGAGGGCAGGCGAACAAGGCCGCTCACCTCCCGGGGACCCGACCTTCGGGGGCAGAGCAGTCACTCCCGTCCCCGGGGAGACGGGCGACCACGGCTGCTGTCAGGCTGAGGGCCAGCGCGGACAAGCAGCCCCTTCCCGCGGTCAGAACCACGCACAGGCACCATCTGGGGACACTGGGCACCCACCAGCCGGCGTGCCCGGGCTCTGAGCGCGTTATCCCATTCACCATCCCCGGCCCTGAAGCCGGTCCTTTCTAAGTCCTCGACTGCCATCCGGGGAGATGGAGGCCCAGCCTCTGTGCTGCCAGAGGAAGGTGAAGGGGACCACACATCACGGAGCGGGATGTAAAACAGGGGGCAGCTTCTGGGCCCGAGGGCCTGTGAGGCCTGCCAAAGGGGTGGGCTAGCCGAAACCGGTGTGGCTCAGTGGATAGAGCGTCGGCCTGCGGACTGAAAGGTCCCAGGTTCGATTCCGGTCAAGGGCATGTACCTTGGCTGCAGGCACATCCCCAGTGGGAGGTGTGCAAGAGGCAGCTGATCGATGTTTCTCTCTCATCGATGTTTCTAACTCTCTATCCCCCTCCTCTCTGTAAAAAAAATCAATAAAATATATTTTTTTAAAAAGGGGGTGGGCTAATGACAGGAAGGACATTATAAATATCCAAATGGCTCGTGACAGGGAAAAGGTTCCGTTCCTGATGTAAAAGCAAGTTTTCTCATCTCAGCTTCGGCGCGGCCTGCAGGGCTAGGCGCTCCATTTCGAAGGGCGTGGTGCCAGCCTGGCCAGGCCGCAGGGTGAGGAGAGGGAGGAGAGAAGGGGGGAGGGCGCTTTAGGAGACAGCCGTGCGGTGACTCCCAAAGACTCCAGCGGACAGGACGGGGCGGGGCTGGGGGACCTGCAGGGCTGCGCCCCGGGAACCACGGGGACTCCCACAGGGACAGGGACCTTTTTCAAATCCCACCAGCCAAGAGGACCCAGAACATCCTAAGGCAGTACCCATCAAGGGAGAACCCTGCCCCACCCCAGGCCCACCTGCTCCTCCTGGCCCACCCTGACCTTGGAAGGTCAGACAGAGACCGAGGAACGGGGAGCGGAGCCAGAGCCGCAGGCCCCAGAGCCCCCACGCAGGCTGTGCTGACTGAGAGACAGCTCAGCTCTTTAATGCCGGCGTGAGTGGCCGTAACGGTGGGAAACGGGCAGCCCGGGGTGTGGGGAAACCCTCCTCCCGGCAGGCCTGGGGACAGCGGAGACCAGACTGAAGCTGGCTCTCAGTGACGCCCGAGGCCCCCCAGGCCCTGAGTCACGCAGCGGGGATGCTGAACAGGAGAAAGGAATGTTCAGGGATTCCATCCGGGGAGGCCGGCAGAGCTCTTCGCCTCCTCCACTAGAGCAGGCGCCAGCCTCCTGGCCTCCCATCAGCTTCCATTTCCCTCCTTCTCCAGGCTTAACATTCTTAAAGAACTTCCCAAAGCCCCCACCCAATGCTCCCTCATCAGGGGCGAGGCAGAGGGAGGAGCCCAGAGGGGCAGGGGAGGAGCTGAGGGGCAGAGGGCGGAGCCCAGAGGGAGGAGCCCAGAAGGGCAGAGGGCGGAGCCCAGAGGGGCAGAGGGAGGAGCCCAGAGGGGCAGAGGGAGGAGCCCAGGGGCAGAGGGCGGAGCCCAGGGGCAGGGGAGGAGCTGAGGGGCAGAGGGAGGAGCCCAGAGGGGCAGGGGAGGAGCTGAGGGGCAGAGGGAGGAGCCAAGAGGGGCAGGGGAGGAGCTGAGGGGCAGAGGGCGGAGCCCAGAGGGAGGAGCCCAGAAGGGCAGAGGGCGGAGCCCAGAGGGGCAGAGGGAGGAGCCCAGAGGGGCAGAGGGAGGAGCCCAGGGGCAGAGGGCGGAGCCCAGGGGCAGGGGAGGAGCTGAGGGGCAGAGGGAGGAGCCCAGAGGGGCAGGGGAGGAGCTGAGGGGCAGAGGGAGGAGCCAAGAGGGGCAGGGGAGGAGCTGAGGGGCAGAGGGCGGAGCCCAGAGGGAGGAGCCCAGAAGGGCAGAGGGCGGAGCCCAGAGGGGCAGAGGGAGGAGCCCAGGGGCAGAGGGCGGAGCCCAGGGGCAGGGGAGGAGCTGAGGGGCAGAGGGCAGAGGCCAGGGGCAGGGGAGGAGCTGAGGGGCAGAGGGAGGAGCCCAGAGGGGCAGGGGAGGAGCTGAGGGGCAGAGGGAGGAGCCAAGAGGGGCAGGGGAGGAGCTGAGGGGCAGAGGGCGGAGCCCAGAGGGGCAGGGGAGGAGCTGAGGGGCAGAGGGCGGAGCCCAGAGGGAGGAGCCCAGAAGGGCAGAGGGCGGAGCCCAGAGGGGCAGAGGGAGGAGCCCAGGGGCAGAGGGAGGATCCCAGGGGCTGAGGGAGGAGCCCAGTGGGGCAGAGGGAGGAGACCAGGAGCAGAGGGAGGAGCCCAGAGGGGCTGAGGGAGGAGCCCAGTGGGGCAGAGGGCAGAGCCCAGAGGGGCAGAGGGCAGAGCCCAGAGGGGCTGAGGGAGGAGCCCAGAGGGGCAGAGGGAGGAGCCCAGGGGTAGAGGGCGGAGCCCAGGGGCAGAGGGAGGAGCCCAGTGTGGCAGAGGGAGGAGCTGAGGGGCAGAGGGAGGAGCCCAGAGGCAGAGGGAGGAGCCCAGAGGGGCAGAGGGAGGAGCCGAGGGTCAGAGGGAGGAGCCCAGGGGCAGAGGGAGGAGCCCAAAGGGGCAGAGGGAGGAGCCCAGGGGCAGAGGGAGGAGCCCAGAGGGGCTGAGGGAGGAGCCCAGTGGGGCAGAGGGCAGAGCCCAGAGGGGCAGAGGGCAGAGCCCAGAGGGGCTGAGGGAGGAGCTGAGGGTCAGAGGGAGGAGCCCAGGAGCAGAGGGAGGAGCCCAGAGGGGCAGAGGGAGGAGCCCAAGAGCAGAGGGAAGAGCCCAGGGGCAGAGGGAGGAGCCCAGAGGCAGAGGGAGGAGCCCAGAGGGGCAGAGGGAAGAGCCCAGGGGCAGAGGGAGGCGTGGGGGGGGCCTTACCTGTGTCAGAAGAAGACAGGGTTTTGCTGACGGGAGGGCTGTGGCAGGAGATGGCCTGGACGGAGATGTCCTTCTCGATCACCCGCACCTTGACGGGCGTCCGCAGCGGGGACTCTGCCGGGACAGACGCCGGTTACCCATCGCCTGAACCGGTCACCGGGCATGCAGTCACACCTCAACTCAACTGACTCTCACAGCCAGACCTCAGGATGGCCGAAGGCCTCTCACTCTTTCCTCTCTCCTGGGGGGCGGGGCTGCCAGAAAGGGGTGCTGGGAGCTCAGGTTTAAATGAAACTTCAGAAAGCTTTCCCTGATGGGGTGTCACGCTCTGTTTTGCATTCATAACAGAATGGGAAGCAGTCTGCGCTGGAAGATGCTACCTCAGAATACGCAGAAACACGATATAAGTTAAAAAAAAAAAAAAAAAAAAAAAAGATAATAGCCGAAACCGGTTTGGCTCAGTGGATAGAGCATCGGCCTGCAGACTGAAAGGTCCCGGGTTCGATTCCCTTCAAGGGCATGTACCTTGGTTGCGGCCACATCCCCGGTGGGGGGTGTGCAGGAGGCAGCTGATTGATGTTTCCCTCTCATCGATATTTCTAGCTCTCTATCCCTTCCCCTTCCTCTCTGTAAGAAATCAATAAAATATATGTTTTTAAAAAATGATAATCACACAAGTGTCTCCCAGGCCGTGCTGTGGGGCCAGGCAGGGAATTCCGCTGCATCTGAAAGGCGGCCCATCGCGCCTTCTAACCCACGATCTCAGCACGGGCAGCTCCACGCCAGCCATGCGCATCCCTGTTTCCCAGAGCCTGGTGCCCTCGCCCCCGGGACCGTAACGCAGTTATTAAATCATTAAGTTACTAAGTTAACCAGCTGCTTCATCCGGGACCTCAGCTTTAGCTTCGGAACAGCCTACAAGGCTGTCATTTCTCTGACAAAGCAGGAAGATCATTTTCTTTAAAAAAAAAAATAAATAAATAAAAGAGGAAAAGCTGCACACAGATCTTGCCCATCCCCATGACCCGCACCCTGAGACCTGCTAAAAGGCCCCCCCGTGCGGGCCCTCTGCCCCCGTCCCCCGCCTCCCCCCCGTGCGGGCCCTCCGCTCCCCGGGACCCAGCGAGACCGCGGCCCCTCTCACCCGAGCTCAGCGGGGACGCCCTCCCGGCGTCCAGGCGCGGCTTGCTCTTCACGGCGGTGACGGTGGTGACCACGGTCCCGCAGGGCATCACCGTGCGGTCCTTCTCCACCTTGGCCGCGGGCACCGGCGGGGGCGTGTGCCAGGACTTGGCCTCCGCGGGTTCCACGTAACAGAACTGCGGGGGAGGCCGCCCGGGGGCGTCCGGTCAGTGCCGGGACCGCCCGCACGGCCCGCGGGCCTCCTCTGCACCCGATCGCCCCGTGAGGGTCAGGATGAGTGAACGCAGGCCCCCCCCCGGGGCTGACACAGGCAGGCGAGGCCCAGGCTCCAGCCCAGCCACGCCACACACACGATGGGGGCAGAGGCCGGAGGGACCCCAAACCCTCGTGAAATGACCGCAGACCCCTTGGCCAGGTCGGGGGCAGGAAGGGTCCTGGTCAAGCCTGGGACCTTCTGGAGGTGTAGAGGGCCCCTTGGGAATGCACATGGATGACCTATACATTAGCTGAAACTGGTTTGGCTCGGTGGAGAGAGCGTCGGCCTGCGGACTGAAAGGTCCCAGGTTCGATTCCGGTCAAGGGCATGTACCTTGGTTGCGGGCACATCCCCAGTAGGGGGTGTGCAAGAGGCAGCTGCTGATCAATGTTTCTCTCTCATCGGTGTTTCTAACTCTCTATCCTTCTCTCTTCCTCTCTGTAAAAAAAATCAATAACATTTTTTTTTTTTTAATTAATGTCAGCTGAGTCCGAGGTGACTGGCATGGCCGTCCCCAGAAACAGCCTCCCAAAATGTGGGAGACTGTTATCAGAACCGATTTCTTATCTTTATCCGTGTGCTGGGAATGAGGATCGACTAGGACCTTGACTCACCCAGGTCCAGATATGCTAAATCCCGGGAATGGGGGAATGAATAGGCCCTGGGCCCACCCAAAACGTCTCCGACCTTAACCGCCCTCTGGAAATCCATAGATGGGCTGTGCTGTCTGCGGTGGGTGTGACTGTCTCTTCATCAGAGTGACAGCCCCCACCCAGGTCCCAGCTTGAATCTATTTCTGTGTCTTGGTCTCTTTTTTTCCCTTTAATTTAAAAAATATATATTTTATTGATTTTTTTACGGAGAGGAAGGGAGAGAGATAGAGAGCTAGAAACGTCAATGAGAGAGAAACATCGACCAGCTGCCTCTTGCACGCCCCCTACTGGGGATGTGCCCGGAACCAAGGTACATGCCCTTTGACCGGAATCGAACCCGGGACCCTTCTTCAGTCCGCAGACCGACGCTCTACCACTGAGCCAAACCGGTTTAGGCTCCTTTAATTTCTTAATCCCCAGCTCCTCCACTCAGGAGCCTGTCGTTGTCCGTGCGGGTGGAGAAAAACAGAGAAACAGCCCCTCACAAGGAGGAGCCTCTGACGGACCACGGAGACGCCCCTCCCCTGAAGGGGCACTGGCCACGTACCTCGGCGGTGACCGAGCCCAGGGCCGCGCCGTCCGCCGAGGGCCCGCGGGTCAGCACGAAGCTCTGCGGCCCGGAAGGCTGCTTCCTGAACAGATCCAGAGGGACGGTGGCCGTGGCCAGCGGGGCTAGAAGACAGGACACGGCGGTGAGCGGGCGCCGGGATGTCCCCGGCCCAGAAGGACGGCAGGGGCAGCGGCTGCAGCCAGACCCACTCCAGATCACGGACCATTCGCTTGGAAACATCTGACCAAGGTCAGGGTCAGGAAAAGGCCGAGGGGGCTAAGAGGCATGACGCTGGGGCAGCGTCAGAACCTGCCCAGCGGGGGACACAGCTGGTTTGAAGACGAGCCGTGGGTCCAGGGATACAAGTCAGAATCTGGACGGCGATTAAGGAACCGTTCCGCGTCAGCTCAGGAAACTGGTGCTGTTCCCGGGACAGTGAGAGCAGCCCCGTCTGTAATGCACCCTACGGAGCGGAGGGGTGAAAGGCCCGTGACGCACAGAACTGCCCTCCGAGGGTCCCCACGTTTTCCCTCGTGTGTGTGCATGTGTGCGCGTGTTACAGAGAGCATGCACACAAGCAAATGTGACCAAGTGTGAGCACAGACAACAGAGGAAATGGGGCAAATGTGGTCATAGGTGAGTCTGAGTTCTTCGTTGTGTGTGGTGTGTGTGAGTATGAGTGTGTTTGTTTGTGCGTGTGTGTGTGTGTGTGTGTGTGTGGTGTGTGTATGAGTGTGTTTGTTTGTGCGTGTGTGTGTGTGTGTGTGTGTGTGTGGTGTGTGTGTGTATGAGTGTGTTTGTGCATGTGTGTGTGTGTGTGTGGTGTGTGAGTGTGTGTGTGTTTGTGAGTGTGTATGTGTGTTTGTTTGCGTGTGTGTGTGTGTGTGTGTGTGTGTGTGTGTTAAGGTTGAAATGTCACAGCCCCAGCCCCCCCTCCGGCTGGGATGCAATTCTGATGGAGCCAAGAGGCGCCCCCCCCCCCCCCCCCCGGGATAAAGGAGGAGCCGCTTCTCCCCAGGCAAACAGCGGTCCCGTGTGCACGCCTGGCTCCCAAAGGTCAGCTCTGACCTCAGGGGCAGTCCAGGCGTCTCAGGATGCAGGTCAAGGCAGCCCCTCAGCATTCCCGCTCAGGAGCGGACAGCGAGCCCTGGGTCTTGTAATGCCAGCTGATAAGCGAAGGCCTGGGACACACAGCTGGATAAGACAGATAAGCCCTCCCCCTACCTCCCAATTTTGGTATGTTTATGGGGATTTTTAAAAATCCAAACGAGCCGAAACCGGTTTGGCTCAGTGGATAGAGCGACAGGCTGCAGACTGAAAGGTCCCAGGTTCGATTCCGGTCAAGGGCATGTACCTTGGTTGCGGGCACATCCCCAGTAGGGGGTGCGCAGGAGGCGGCTGATCGATGTTTCTCTCTCATCGATGTTTCTAACTCTCTATCCCTCTCCCTTCCTCTCTGTAAAAAATCAATAAAAAATATTTTTTAAAAATCCAATCGATATGGAAACTATGAACTATAGCAGGTCCACATTCACTTTGGTGACAGGGTGTTGTTTTTTTTTTACCTCTAATCGATGTTTCCCTGCATCTAACGCATGTGCTCAATTTGAGCTGCTGCGGCTCATTCTCCAAGGAAAAGCCATAGAGACGGCGATGCCGGGGGCTGGGAGGGGGAGGGGGCCAGTGTGCAGTGGGGCTGAGTTTCAGTTCTGCAAGATGAAAGGAGTTGGACGGATGGTGGTGCTGGTTGCACAGCTATGTGAATGCCCTGAACGCCGCCGAGCTGCACGCTAAAACGTGGCCAAGGTGACAAACGTTGCAACATGTATTTCATCATAATTAAAAAAAAAAAATTTTTTTTTCAAAGGTCTGTTGAGGCTAAGAGGGTTGAGAACTGCTTCTCTAAACCAAGAACTGTTAAAAATAAAAGACTCTGGATATCTGGTAAATTGGTAAATAAATAAACAAATAAAAAAAAAACCCTCTTTGAGTACACTCTTTCCCATAATGCACCTTATTAATACCCGGATGGATTTTCAGTCAAACATTCCCTGGGGAGGCCCTGATGCTATGGGGGGTGGGGGAGGCCGCCCCGGGGTCTCCCGCCCTGCCCGGCTTCCCTCCGCCCTGGCCAGGGCCCTGGATGACCCCGAGGCAGGGCCTCCGTCCCCCTGCTCGCCACCCACCTTCTGCGGACGGCCCGTCCTCCGAGATCTGCAGGTGCAACTCCTTCGACTTGGCGTTCAACTCGCTGCACAGAGAGAAAGAGCCGTGAGCCCGCACTTTTTGAAATAGTACTTTTTCCCTGACTACAGGAAGGACTAGTCATCATCCCTATTTTAAAAACTGCGAGACACATAACCAAAAACATAAAGATTATCTGCAACCTCACTATCCTTAACATTCGGTGCCTCATATCCTAGAATTACCCCACATCCTGAGGACGGTGGGGCTAGTTCACACAGGTGCTTGTAACTTCACGTTACTGGGACTGCTTCTGGTTTTCATCACTTCCAGGGATGGTCTCTAAAAAAGTATTTTTGAAGAAGTGTCCGTAAGTCTTGTTCTAATGACTTTCAGCATTAGGAATGGGTATGAAATGTCACTGGATATCTCTGGAGCATAAGCAGATCTGCCTTCCAAAAGGAATTTAGGTTTGACTTAAAGCTGCCTCCGGTGCCTAATACGCTTTTTAAAAACGAGAAGTCATTTTTGTGTGCTGTGAGAGGATCTCAGGGGCTGGCAGTCTGAGTAGGTGTCACCATGGAAACCCAGGCCCACGGGAACGGGGGGGGGGGGGGGGGGAGGGCGCGGGAACAGGGAGGGGAACAGGCACGCACAAGGTAAATTCTTCTTCCCAGGTGAGGTCCGTAGTGTGTCTCGGGAGGGCGCTGGCGAGCTTCTGAGCGGGGTCGTTCAGCTGCACGTGGCAGCGGAGGTTGGCGGGGCCTGGATTCACACACAGACAGGCACTGCCCTGTACGTTCGCCTCTTCACAGCTCCGAGGCCCCTCTGCACTCCAAGGAAGGCTCCGTACAATGCCCACCTCCTTCCACTTGTCACGTATAAACTCTCAAAGCATCCCACTTCACCTGCGGTTAGAGACTGTGTACCCCCGCTGGATATGCAGAGCCCCGGACTGACCCCACGCACCTGCTCACGGTAGGGGACCCTCCTGGGGGCGGCCTGAATACAACAGAGAGGTGGTCCCCCGCTTCTGGACAAGACCCACCACTTGCTAGATGTGGGGACAACTCACGGAGAACCCACTTCCCTGGTTACCCCGGCTGTGGTGTTTACACCTGGCTCAGCTCCCTTCAAACCTCTCTGGGTGTTTGTCCAGGTAAAGGGACTCCACTAGCCAACGCTGCCTCTGCTCCGAGGCACTGCCCGCCCCTGGGCACTGCCCTCCGTTGGCACTGCCCGCCCCTGGGCACTGCCCGCCCCGCGGCGTCTGAACACACCATGTGATCAACCATCGCTGGGCTCCACTGGCCTGGGTCCGTGAGGTGTTCACACGCAGTATCTTACTAACCAACCTTCACCATCCCCTCCCAGGGGAGACTCAGACCCCGAAGGGACCCCAACCCCGGCCGACTGGGTCCGGGAGGTCCCCTCTTAGTCACTGAGCGTGGGGCCCCAGGAGGCAGCACGTGAGCGCTTTTACCAAAGCCATCACTGCACCCAGCTCTGCCGAATGCTGGCTGTTCAGCGGGGCCTGGCTGCACTGGGAATGGAAAGAAGCTCCTGGCAGACAAATAGAAGGAACGCCGACATCCTCCGACCATAGAGAGAAGCACGTCCTGTCCCGGCTGCGGGGCACCTGGGATCTCAGCAGCGATTCAGAACCCCCCAGAAGGCATTCCTCCGGGGGGACTTTCCTCTCCGCTCAGACGGCAGCCGCTCAGCACCCAAGGGTCCCCGCTGGGCCAAAGCCCTTCTGACATACACACACCGCCCCGTGGTCCCTCCCCCCAAAAGCAGGTTGGTCGGGGATGCTTAGCGTGCATTTTCAGGCTCAACAGTGGGGGGAAAGAAAAGTAAATGGTGCCTCCCAGACTCAAGGAAAGGGGAAAGTTACAGCTGTATTTCTTCCTTCCTTCCTTCCTTCCTTCCTTCCTTCCTTCCTTCTTTCTTTTCCTTCCTTCCTTCCTTCCTTCCTTCCTTCCTTCCTTCCTTCCTTCCTTTCATCCCTCCCTCCCCTCCCTCCCTCCTTCCTTCCTTCCCTTCCTTCCTTCCTTCCCTTCCTTCCTTCCCTTCCTTCCTTCCTTCCCTTCCTTTCTTCCCTTCCCTCCTTCCCTTCCTTCCTTCCTTTCCTTCCTTCCTTCCCTTCCTTCCTTCCCTTCCTTTCTTCCTTCCTTCCTTCCCTTCCCTCCTTCCCTTCCTTCCTTCATTCCCTTCCTTCCTTCCTTCCCTTCCTTGCTTCCTTCCTTCCTTCCTTCCTTCCTTCCTTCCTTCCTTCCTTCCTTCCTTCCTTCTTCCTTCCTTCCCTTCCTTCCTTCCTTCCCTTCCTTCCTTCCTTCCTTCCTTCCTTCCTTCCTTCCTTCCTTCCTTCCTTCCTTCCTTCCTTCCTTCCTTCCTTCCTTCCTTCCTTCCTTCCTTCCTTCCTTTCCTTCCTTCCTTCCTTTCCTTCCTTCCTTCCTTCCTTCGTTCCTTCCTTCCCTTCCTTCCTACCCGCCACCCCGAGCCCTGTGCCCTGTCACCCCCAGCCCTGCACCCTGCCACCCCGAGCCCTGCACCCCATAACCCCGAGCCCCGTGCCCCACCACCCCCAGCCCTGCGCCCGTCACCCACCTGGAGCACCAGGGGCGTTGAGCAGCGAGGCCCGGATGTTCTTCACCAGTAACTTGAGGTCGTGGGCCCGTGGAGGTTTGGGGGGGCAGGGGTCCTGGGGGGCGGGTGTGGTGTGCTGGAGATTCTGCAGGAAGAGGAGGCGCCGTGACCGAGGGAGGCGGAGGACAGAGGCGGCCGCGGGGCCTGAGCCGGGGTCTGGGCTGTGGGTGGCAGCTTCCCCTCTTAGGGGAAGGTTGGTGCCGCCACCGGAGCCATTTCCCCGCAGGGGGCCTCCGGTCTCCCCACCGCAGCAAGGCACTCAGCCCGGGAGGGCTCCCCACAACCGTACTGTGGGCGGAGCCTGGAGCCGCCGTGGAGTCCCTGCCAGACCCAGGCCAGGTGCCTAACGGGCAGTGGATGCCCTCTCCGGGCTGCAGGTCACCGGCTGACCCCGGCCTGGCCTGGGCAGTGGGCCTGTCCAGTGCTAACTGGTTTTCCCGGGAACCTCAGTTCTGACAGGACACTGACCAAGACCCCAGTAAAAAGTCAAGTTTGGGCTCCTACAAGGCGGAGGGTCCAGCCTAGATAGGGTGGAATGTGCTGAGTGTCCCTCTTCCTTCCAACCCGCCCCCCTCCCTCCCCTCGAGCTTCGGAACCCCGTGCCCTGAACTGGAGGCTTCCCCAAAGCGCAGTCATTACTGACCAGCAAGCGCTGGCGCAATCAGGCTCCAACCGTGCGGGACGGAGGAACATGGGAAACGCACACAGGTGCCCCGGGCAGCCGGCCTCGGAGCACCCACACAGGGAGCACTCACACCGCGAGCAGCTCACCTGGGCTTCCTGCACGTCCACGGGCCTGGAGCTCAGCACCACGGACGGGGAGGCGGAGCTCACCAGGTGCTTCAGAATGTCCTTGAGGGTCTCACAGATCGCCTTCACCTCCCCGGCCCGGTCCTGCCGAGAGAGGGGGGGAGTCACCAGATCATTTCCTAACCACCCGTGTGTACAAGAGGACAGGCGAGCACACCTGGACTCGCCAGGACCCAGGGGGTCGGATCAGGACCCGTGAGAGCTCTGGGGGAGAGGGCCCTTTGTACTGAGCTCGGAAGCAATTCACCACTTTATTTTATTTGTTTTGTTTATATCCTCACGTGAGGATATTTTTTCCATTGATTTCCAGAGAGAGTGGAATGGAGGGAAGATGAGGGGAGAGAGAGAGAGACATCAACATGAGAGAGACACATCAACTGTTTGCCTCCCACACGCTCCCCTACCAGGGCCGCACTCAGCAACCAAGGCACATGTCCTTGACCAGGAATCCAACCCATGGCCCTTCGGCTCACAGGTGAATGCAAACCCCTGAGCCAAAAGGTAAAATGGAAAAAAGAAAAAAAAAAAAAAAAAGAAAAGAAAAAAAAAAAGAAAGAAAGCCATTGTGCACCATAGAAATGTTAATATTTCTGTGTATATCCCTGTCAGCCATTTCCCCCAAATGTACAGACATGTGGTTTCTCTTTCTTGCACAACATTGGATATTTAAAAATATATATATATTTTATTGATTTTTTTTACAGAGAGGAAGAGAGAGGGATAGAGAGTTAGAAACATCAGTGAGAGAGAAACATCAACCAGCTGCCTCCTGCACACCTCCCACTGGGGATGTGCCCGCAACCGAGGTACATGCCCTTGACCAGAATCAAACCTGGGACCCCTCAGTCAGCAGACCAACACTCTATCCATTGAGCCAAACCAGATAAGGCTGGATATATATATATATATATATATATATTAAAAGTATTCAAGTAAATGGAAAGGCCTAAGAAGAATGAAGACGAGATTTTAGAAGAACTACAAAGCTACCGCAATTAATACCCAACTGAACTGTGTCCGTGCATTCTCGAGTGTTCACAGCGCCGCTATCCCTAAGAGCCCCAAACTGGAAGCTACCTGAGTGTCTGCCCACAGCGAAAGGGACCCGTACACTGCGGGGCAGCCACACCGTGCATGCTACTGGGCAATGAGCACATACACCACAGGGAGCCACACACAACACGGATGAACCTCACAGACATCGTGTCGAGTGACAAGAGCCACACACAGAAAAGCCCACGCCGTGAGATTCCGTGTAACATAAAAGTGACCGCTTCACTGGACGCATCTTAGTGGCATTTAGTGCTTCCAAGTGACCGGCTAGCATCACCTCTAAACAAACTCCTTACCCACAGGCAGTCACGCCCCCCTTTACCTCCCCCACCAGGCCCCGCCCACCACTCTCTGCTTCCCCCTCTCCGGGCTTGCCTGTTCTGGACACGGCGTAGAGATGTGACGGGGAGGAACGTGGAGTCCCACCGCCGTGGCCTCATGTGTCTGGCTTCTTTCCCTGAACGTGAGGCGCTCAGGGTCATGCGAGTTCCAGCAGGAATCACAACCTCACTCTCCTTTACGCCTGAATGACATGCCCTTATATGGATGGACCACGCTTTCTTGTCTACTTTTATCTTCTTTTATATATGAAGAGATTTTTATTGATTTCAGAGAGAAAGGGAGAGGTAGAGAGAGAGATAGGAACATTAAAGACGAGAGGGAATCATCGATCAGCTGCACGCCCCTCCTGGGGATCAAGCCCACAACTGGGGCATGTGCCCTTGACCAAAATCAAACCCAAAATCCTTCAGTCTGCAGGCCGGTGCTCTATCCACTGAGCCAAACCGGTGAGGGCTGTCTGCTTTTATCCTCTTCACCCCCACAATGTCTCCACGCCTTATAGAGGAGGAAACCAAGGGTGAAAGATGAGTTGGGTACTCAAATGTCAGAGTCCATTACATCTTAGATCTTCAGAGCAGCTGACTCGGGGTCTTCCTTCCACGCCACCCCCCTGCCCACATGCCACCTCCTCCCCACAGGGACCCAGCAGGATCCAGCGGCAGGGGGCTGGCTGATGTACAGAATTGCTTCACTGGGGAAGTCATACTTCCCACAAATCTGAGCAGCACATGGAGGCCAGAGAAATGGCCAGGGACTGGGGGGGGGGGGGGAGACAGTATAAAAAGCACATATAGTATCCCATCATTTGGGTAAGAAAGGATGAATAAGTTCATTCTTATAAAAAGCAACTCAGAAAAGATAAAAACGTATTACAGCATGCAGAAGAATGGTGGTAGAAGGGAAAGGAAAGGGAAACAGACTTCTGAGTATAAAGTTTCATGTAACTTTTACTTTAAAATCATGCTAATACTTTGCACATTAAATAATAAGTAAATCAACAAAGATGGGGACAAACCCTAATATCACACCCGAACAGACACAAGTGCAGTCAGTTCACTAGATATGAACTTGGTATGATGACCACACAGAGGAGGGAAAAAAAATCAAGTCATTGTTGAACGTGAACTTAGTACCCCACAGTGGGGATACACTCTGAGAAAAGGGCCAGCCAAGCACCCTGAGCGTTGGCAGGTTTGAGGTCAACAGTGGTGCTGCCAGAAGCCAGTTCCAGCATGTCATAATTGCAAGAGTCTCATCAAAAGGCTGATGGAACTTGGGGACTCAACAAAGGCTGAGTCACATAAGTTATGCTTCTGGGAATGGCTAAAGGCATTTCCCCAAACCTGAAATGGATGCAAAAATTGCTTGCTTGCTGTCAGACAGCTCAGGGCATCTTAATCTACATGGTATTGCCTCCTCCTAGCCAAACACCTGAACAGCTATAGACTATTTCCCAACCAGACAACGGATTCTGTACCTAACCCTACCCTTTGATGTGTATGTCTCCACCTTGCCTTAGGACAAATTGTGTTAATAAAAAGCAAGGGGTCCTGAGACAAGGAGAACTTAATTCCTTTAACTAAATCTTCTCTGACTCTCCCCAGTATGCCTTCCAAAATTATGTTTCGTCTCTGGACTCTTGATTAATTTTACACACAGCCCCTCCTCCAGAATTCCTGAACCCTTCTAGATGCCAGATCAAGATCACCAGCGCTAAAAGCATGGTGCCAGGGGACCAAGTTACAAAACAAAGGACATCCTGTGGGAGGAAGGAGGCACAAATATGGAAGAAGAAGAAAGAGACACAGAGCTGGCAATGAGGGAGATACTGCACATGGGCCCATTCTGTAACTAAACAGCCGGGCACAAATGACACTTTCGATGCATGCAAGCTGAATCACCATTCACACTTACCAGTATTTTTAAAAAAGCAACTGTCCATATCTAGTTTAAGGCATGGACAGTTGGATATTTATAGACCAACTATTAAGTTCACATGTTTCAGCTGTTGAACAAGAGTCAGAAAGAGGGTAAAATCACAAGGAATTCTTGTAAAAGCTGCTGCAAAGGAAGAACCTAATAACTTAAACCAGTGGTTGGCAAACTGTGGCTCTCAAGCCTCATACAGCTCTTTGACCCCTTGACTTTTTAGCAAAGGTCAGCTTAGGAGTACCCTACTTAAGTTAATAACAATGTACCTACCTATATAGTTTAAGTTTTAAAAATTTGGCTCTCAAAAGCAATTTCAATCTTTGTACTGTTGATATTTGGCTCCGTTGACTAATGAGTTTGCCAACCACTGACCTAAGCCTTTGTGTAAATGATTCTGCATGATCATTCCAGCTACTGGACATGGCGACACCCACTGACTAGCATGCCCACTCCCACTCCCGGATTCACTTCTCCAAACAGCCAAGACCCCGGGAGCAGGGAGGAGGCTGCCTCCAGATTTGGAGTGTGTCTTTGCAAAAACTGTGGCGAGGAAGCTGGCTGGGCTCAGCCCAAGCTGTAGGTAAAGTCGTTTCTAGGAAGGAGAGTGAATCTGACCATCAGGTGGATAGAATGTTATTCCTTCAATAGTTTGCAACCTTAAGACGCACATGCAAAAACAAAATAAAACAAAAATAACAACAACAACATCACCAATAAAAAAACACACAAAAAATAATGTCTAAAAAAAAAGAAGCACATGCACACCTAAAAACTCCCCAGCCCGGTGACGCCATGGGGGCTCGGCAGCCCCATGGCACCCCAATGGGGGCTCCCCAGCCCCTTGACATCCACATGGGGGTGGCAGGCAGGCTTCCGGGTTCTTAACAGCTGCCAGGTGATTCCAGGGGCAGCCCGGAGCCCGGGGTGAGAGTGGGCATAAAATAAATTTATAACTTTTATAGACAACACACACACACACACACACACATGTTCCCAACACACCGACGGAGGCATCGTAGGCATGGATGGACTGACCTCCCCCGGTGCTCGGGGCTGGACGGTGATGGCCATCTCTGGCACGCTGAGGAAGGACCACCGGACCGGAATGTCCTCTCTCTCCTCTTTCATGCGGAGCTCCAGCTTTCAGAGGAAAAGAGCAATGGTTATTGGAGAGCTCCTGTGTGCTCGCGTCTGTGTGTGTTCACCGATTTCCTTAGATAAGCCTCCTCTGCCTGCCACCCTGCGCACTTACAGACGGAGAAGAGGGTCCCACACTCCCTGTGACCACCCCCCCTCCATCCACTACAGGGACCTTGCCCCACCCCCACCAGCACCCTCCTGTGCCTCCACCTGCCACTCAGCAAGGGACCTTGGGGCTGGTGGCTGAAAGCCCGACGTCACTGGACCTCCGCATTTTCCTAGTGTGAGCATCACCGGGATGTCAGGGGTTGTACGTGAGGCACCAGGACGCCGGGCCAGCCCCACACTCACCCGTCCCCTGAGGGCGGTGAACAGAGCACGCCGGGTTCCGATCACCTGCTGAACCTCTCACTGGACCCTGGTCTCCCACAATGTCCCCTTTAGCCCTCCCCATCCGTGGCAGAAAAACCCAAACTTCTTCTAACGCCACTTTTTCAACTTAGACTCGCCCAGGCCATGGTGTTTTGTGGAAGAGCCACCCACAAGGGGCCAAAGAGCCGCATGTGGCTCGCGAGCCGCAGTGTGCCGACCATGGGTCTAGGTTCTCTGGGCGAGCCCAGAGGAACCACAACAAGGGAAGAGGAGAGCAGAGCGGACTTCAGGGCTGTGACTTGAGGGCGGAGGGTGATGCCCAGCCCAGGGAGGAGGCTGGGACCTGCCTGGGGCTGCCAGCCAGCAGGGGGCGGGGGCTCAGTCCCATCGCCCCGAGGAGCTGGAATCTGCCAGAAGGAGCAGGAAACAGATTCTCCCCAGGAACTTCCAGAAAGGAAGGCAGCCCGCCCAACCCTAGATTCCAGCCTGTGTTGGAGTCAGACCTAAGGTGACCAGACGTCCCGCCTCTGGCGGGACAGTCCCAATTTTTAAAAATTTGTCCCGCGTCCTGGACAAATTGTTAAAATTGGGACTGTCCCGCCAAAAGCGAGACGTCTGGTCACCTTCGTCAGACCCCCCCGGAATGGTAATAGAACCCACTGTTTACGCTAAGTTGGGAGTCGTTGGTTTCGGCAGCCGAAGCAAACTAATACGCCGGCCTTCATTTCTCAGCCGGAGACAAAAAGGTCAGCTCCTCTCCTCCATCCTTCTCCCCACCACCTGTCAGCGGGAAGGAGGAGGGCTTCAGCCCGTATTCTGAATGCTCAGGACTCGCGGCTCACGCGAGCAAAAGGGTCAGAGAAACGATGCCCTCCCCTGTAACTTAGAGCAAGTGCACGTTCATCTCACTGACACGGGTCCCCGCATCACCCCCACCAGGCGGGGTAAGGGGCGGCCGTAGCCTGCCTGCTGGCCCCTCTAGGCGTCTTTATCTGAGGGATAAGGGAGAAGCGGAGGCCTGAGCATTAATAATGGACCACTTCTAGCAGCTGCCTCCGTCTGTGGCTCATCCGCGGGCTGCTTTGAAACCGTGCTGAGAGATCAGAGATCAGAGATACAATTGTGCCCCTTGCGTCTGAGCCGCTCCAAGGACACCTGAAGCCCATCCTGGAAACCACATTTGCTCCACTCGTGTTTGGGGTCCTTGCTGGGTTCGGTCCTGAAATGTGTGTCAGAGGCCACCTGAGCGTGTCCCACCCTTTGGAGTTCTTCTCCAGCACGCTGCCCCAAAACACGAAGGAGCAGCAGGAGGCATTCACACCCGACAGGTCCATGAAGCCAACACTTCCCCTCCCAACTCGAAAAGGGGTGTTATTGTGGGGGAAGAGGGGCTGGATTTCGGGGAAAAAACGCTATTTCGGTGCCCAGAAAATCTTGTTCTCCCGGCTGACGCAAAACCATGTCTTTGCGTGAAAAGTTTATGGAGCATCATCTTCCCTTGTGGTTGAGAATCCTGTATGACTTAGGTCCAGCTGCACCCTCCCCCCCACCCATGATCAATCAACCACCAGGACAGGAGAGGAAACGCAGATTGAATCGGCAGTGACCCCTAAAACAGACCCAGACATTTATAACTTTTATACATCGCTAACAGGTATGGCATTGAATGTCTGCTGAATGCCAGAGGCACAGCTATGTAACAGTTCAGCTATCCAGACGTGTCACTAAGTCTATTGTAATTATTACACATGTCTCTCTTTATAACTGTTGTGTATAATTATATATAAGTCATAAAAAAGTTATATATGTCTATTATAATTATTATAATAAGGTCTATTACCTTAAAAATAATGGCAATACTCATCTATAATATATAAAAGCCTAAGCGACCGGCCAGTAGCTATGGTGCACATTGACTACTGGGGGCAGACACTCAGTGCAGGAGCGGGAACCACAGACATGGAAAGATGGAACAGACTGAGGAATCTCAGAGGGAAAGGGGAGAGGGGAAGGTGGGGAGAGATTAACCAAGGATCTTACATGCACTCCAGAGGCCTGGTGCACAGATTTGTGCCCTGGTGGGGTCCCTTGGCTGGCCTGTGGGGATTGGGCTGAAACCAGCTCTCCGACTTCCCCCGGATTGCTAGAAGGTGCAGGCCAGGCCGAGGGACCCCACTGGTGCACGAATCTGTGCACTGGGCCTCTAGTTTAACAGGAAAAGGGGGTCTTTTGAAGCTGACTTTTTAAAAAAGAAGAGGAATTGGCAGTCCAGCCCCTAAGCTGTTTTCCAAGAACCCCTGACTGTGCAAGTCCTTGACCGATTCCATCCCTCCCATTTCTACAGATGGGAAACCTCTAAATTCATTACGTATATGCCTGTATGTGTGTATATGTATACACAGTATGTATGAGTTTATACACACACATGCACAGCACAGGCAAGTATATATGTAAGTGTGCATATTCATTTATATCTCACGCACGCTTTTTATTTCCTACAGATACAAAATGGAGGGTGATTGCCGGGAAATTATTAAATGAAGGACAACTGATAACAACATGGGTATTCACGGCCCTGTGACTGCCAGGCTGATCCACGGGCTCATGATTACTGTTCCCTCGCCTCGCACCACCCACCCACCTCACCTGTAAGTGCAGCGGGGCGAGCCGCACGCCGTACTGCTGGCGCCCGGCGTCCTCGGCCGCGGCGGGCCCCGAGGTGACCAGGAACTGGATGGCCTTGCCCACCACGCGACAAGACACCACCTGGAGGAGGGACAAGACAACTGTAATGTAACTTTATGTGAGAGAGGAGAGAGAGAGAGAGAGAGAGAGAGAGAGAGAGAGAGAGGAAGAGAGAGGGAGGGGGGAGAGAGAGAGAGAGACTCTGACCCTAACTGGTTTGGCTCAGTGGATAGAGTGTCAGCCTGTGGACTGAAGAGTCCCAGGTTCAATCTCGGTCAAGGGCATGTACCTTGGTTGTGTGCACATCCCCAGTAGAGCATGTGCAGGAGGCAGCTGATCGATGTTTCTCTCTTATCGATGCTTCTAACTCTATATCCCGTTCCCTTCCTCTCTGAAAAAAAAAAAAAAAAATCAATAAAATATATATATATTTTTAAAAGAGAGATGCTGAATCTGGTTTGGCTCAGTGGATAGAGCGTCAGTCTGCATACTGGAAGGTCCCAGGTTTGATTCCGGTCAAGGGCATGTACTTTGGTTGCGGGCATATCCCCAGTAAGGGGTGTGCAAGAGGCAGCCGATCAATGATTCTCATGGGTGTTTCTAACTCTCTGTCCATCTCTCTTCCTCTCGGTAAAAAAATCAATAAAATATATTTTTTTAAAATAAAAATAAAAAGGAGAGAGAGAAAGATTAACAAGGACAAGAATTCAGAGTTTCAAACTTGGGAAAATATCCAGATTCACATCTTTTCTATTACATAATAGTCTGAACACTGGAAAAAAATAGTTCACATCCTTTCTTCCTGATGGATTTCTCAGGAGCTAAACTCTTTCTTGCCCAAATCTAGCTCTGTTCTCTCCACACATAAGGATTTTTCCTTTAAATACCGCTCTGTGCTATTTCTCCACACCTGCCGGCTTTTAATTCCCCAGACAGTCCCACAGTGAGAGCCGTTAGCCAGCGTCTCTCACTAAAAAACAAGCCTTCAGAAGAAAATAAGCTATAGATGCTTACAAGCAAAACACTTAAAAAATATATCCAGAACACAAGAAAAAATTTTTTTCTACGTAAACAAATTTAACCTGTCGTGGTTTTCAACGCCGTGGGAATAATTCAAAGAACATAGGAAACTTTAAACAGTTATGAGGTTATACAGACTTAAAAATAGAATTATCCAGTGAGCTCGTTCAAGAAGACAAATAGTTCCACCAGGAATTACCAGGCCATAGTGCTGACATAAATCACAAAGCATGTGAGAGGGATGACGGTGACAGAGGAATGCCCAGTTTCCGCCCCAGAATCCCCCGTGGAAGCAGATCCAGAATGAGGACGCCAGGCAAGCCCAGTGGGAGGACTCCCAGGCCAGGAGGAGTGGGAGTGGGGAGGACGGAGGGAGGCTAGCAGGTGACCAGGGCGCCTGGCCACAGCCGGGTCATCAGGAGGCGGGGAGCGAGGCAGGACAGGACGGACGCCCGCCTTCCCAAGGGGACTGCGGACCCACACTGAACAGTGTCACTTGGGAAGGAAGAGAAAATATTTTAATTCTCGGGTGGATTTATTAGAAAATAGGAAGATCATCGAAACAGTTCCTTTCTTGGGGCCTAGTTCACAAAGGCCTCCGTGGCACAGATCTGGGGGGAAATCCTGCCTGTTCCCAATACCGGCAGCAAGTGGCCAGCCCTCTCTTCGTCCGCGCTTGCAAGGTCGCTCTCAGAGGACGAATTCATGTGGATGAGTTAGTTGCAGTATCTTCAACACGTGACCGCATCTCCCGCGTTCACAGAGGTTGGAAGGAGAAATGTTTGTACAAGAAATATTGCCGTTTTTGCCAAAACCGATTTGGCTCAGTGGATAGAGCGTCGGCCTTCCGACTGCAGGGTCCCGGGTTCGATTCTGGTCAAGGGCACGCACCTTGGTTGCAGGCACATCCCAACAGGGGTTGTGCAAGAGGCAGCTGATCGATGACTCTCTCTCATTGATGTTTCTAACTCTCTATCCTTCTCTCTTCCTCTGTAAAAAATCGATAAAATATATATTTTTTTTTAAAAGAAAGAAAGAAATGTCATCTTTTCATTTTAAAAATAAACGCTCTGTAAACAATCCTCGTTGGAGGAACCTTTTTTTAAAAGTATATTTTATTGATTTTTTTTTTTTTTTTACAGAGAGGTAGGGAGAGGGATAGAGAGAGAGAAACATCGATGAGAGAGAAACATCCATCAGCTGCCTCCTGCACACCTCCTACTGGGAATGTGCCCGCAACCAAGGTACATGCCCTTGTCCGGAATCGAACCTGGGACCCTTCAGTCCGCAGGCCGATGCTCTATCCACTGAGCCACACTGGCCAGGGTGGAGGAGCATATTTTGGTGTCTGAGGCATCATACACACAAACGAGAGGACACAGAGCGCATTCGCTGTCCCCTGCCTCAGCAGCCCAGGCCTTGCTCCTGAGAAACGTAAAAAACCAGACAACTGACTGGCGGGTGTCTGTTCTTTCTTCACGATCTTCTCTACAAAGCAAACAGGAGTTTCCCCAAGAAAACTGACCACTTTATCAGGGCCCAACCCAAGCAAGAGAGAGATGGTTTCCTTCGATCCTATTCTGCAAGGAGCTTCCTACTGCCCCACCCATTCCTCCATACAGAGACCGCTCAGGCGCTCAATTAAACCCAAATAAACACACACACACACACACACACAGACACGGAAACAGATGGGGTTAAAAGGCGCTCACGCGTCTGCATGTGAGACTCCGAAGACCACAACCCCCCACTGAAGTCAGAGCACGGCGGTGAGTGCTGTCACTGAACGTGAGACACCTCCGGGGCCGACTGTCTGCAGAGACCCGCTGAGGCCTTCCCAGCCCACTGGCTTCCGACTCCACAAAACACCACGTCCCGCCGACCAGCGGTTTCCGGGCCTCCCCTCGGCGCTCAGCGGGAAACGCTCATTAAAACAACCAGCGGTCCACCCCCGCACATCAGTGTGGCCACACAACACTAAACGCCACCACCGCCGTTCCCAGGACCGATGGGAGGGACACCGGTGGGGGCCCCTCCCTTTCCAGGCCAGCCTCTGCCCGGCCCCCCGCCCCCCTCTGCCCGGCCACCAGAGAAGAATAATGGCCCATTCGTCAAACACACGGCCGCAGAGTGGAAAGGAGCTTTTAGAAAGGAGTAATCTTCTCCCGGTGCATTAAGGAGTTACCCACACGGGGATTGAATTAAATGCCCTCCACCCAGGAGAACAGTGGCCAGGCCTCGCCCACTCCAGGGCAACCCCTCCCCCACCAGGACCCCGAACAGCAGGGCCACCTGGGCAAGACCCCACCTACGAGGACAGAAGGTCCAGAATTGACAGCGACCAATACACGGCCGAACAGACAGAGGCCCGGGTCTTGTTTCATTATTTATCTTCGCTGTTGAAAGTACTGCAGAGGACGCTTTGTTTTGTGTTTTTCCCCAATGACCCCCTCCACCCCGCCCTGCCCCTCCCAGGCCTTCACCACACCATTGTCTTTGTCTGTGGTCTAGGCATTCATGCCTATACATTCCCCAGTTAAACCCCCTCCCAGCCCCCGCCTCACCCCTGAAATTCCTCAGTAGAGGCCCTGGTCTCGGCCCCAGAGTCTCCCCACCACACATAGACACGTCTGTGGGGAGCCCTCGGTGAGCTCCTCAGAGTCCGCGACCAGGACGCGGAGCTGTGACGCAGCCTTGGTGCTGGGGGTTCCCCAGAAAGCAGCCTGAGAGCGATGCTGGACCCTGAAGGGTAAACGGAGACACCCCTCGGCACCGCTGGGACCGAGGGCCCCCCTGAGGACAGACGTGAACCAGGCCCAGAGCAGGATCCATGGGCCCAAAGGGCAGGCAGGAGCGCCATGAACCCACGGCTTCCTTCCTGAGGTGTTTTCTCCCACAGCAGCCAAGCTCCTCCATCACACACACCGTCTCCGAGGCAAGCAGCAGAGGCTGAGCTGTGCGTTCCCGACAAACCCGCTCCCCCCGCACGGCGGGATTTCATGGAGGCTCAAAGGTGCAAGACTTGAGCTCAAGGAGCATGCGGATATAAAATCCCCAAACCTGCAGCCCTCCCGGGGTGGCTCGGGTGGGTGGGCATCCTCCCATGCACAGAAGGGTCGCAGGTTCAATAACCTGGGTGTGTTATGGGTTTGGTCCCTGGCGGGGGGCCCGTGCAGGAGGCAGCCCATTGATGTTTCGCTCTTACATGGATGTTTCTCTCAATCGAACCCCTCCCTTCCTCTCTCTCTCTAAAAAAATCAAATTTAAAAAAAATTAAAAAACAAACATCCAAACCCGCAGAGAATTTGAATAAAAATGTATGGGAGCCAAACACAGGATACACCTGGAAGCAAGATCTCAGCAGAACGAGAAGACGCTTCCTGGAACGGGGTTTGCCGCTTCTTTTGTGCCTTGGGATCGGGGAGGGAACTCAGGAAGGTTGCACGGAGGTGGGACAGAGCAAGGCAGGGCGGATTCCCGATAGTTCAGGCTGTCCTCTCTAGAGGGTGGTCATGTTCAGAAGCGGGCCCTGGCAGGTGTGTTAACCTAGGCACACAGACTCAATGGGCACGGCTGGCGGAGGCCACGGTGAGCCTTTCCCTAAAGAAGCTCTGTGCCAGCGGTGCGACTGCCCACCGTGCCCTGCCCCGCGAGGAGTCTGCAGCCAGATCATCTTGGGAGGCTCCTTTCTGTAGAATCTTTTTTCTTTTTCTTTTTTTCTCACAAGCACCTGGTCTGCCAAGTGAAGGTCAGGGCATCCCTGGCCCAACCCCGGGTTCAAGAGAGAAGGCAGCTGGCAGAGGGACCGTCAGGATGTGAAAGTGAGCGTATGTCACCACGACCTGCAGGACAGAGTCCAGCTGGAAGGCCTTAAATGCGCACAGGCCTCTACCAAAGGTCTTGTCCCTTAGATACTCACATACCTACACCAATAG
Organism: Nyctalus aviator; assembly: GCA_036971965.1. NCBI lineage: Eukaryota > Metazoa > Chordata > Mammalia > Chiroptera > Vespertilionidae > Nyctalus > Nyctalus aviator. The sequence goes on from CM072923.1 coordinate 5,625,747, forward strand.
GTCCTGTCCCTTTAATACTTACAAACCTCCACCAATAGGTCCTGTTCCTTAGATACTCACCTACCTACACCAATAGGTCCTGTCTCTTAAATACTCACATACCTACACCAACAGGTCCTGTTCCTTTAATACTAACACACCTACACCAATAGGTCCTGTTCCTTAGGTACTCACATACCTACACCAATAAGTCTTGTCCCTTAGATACTCACATACCTACACCAATAGGTCCTGTCTCTTTAAATACTCACATACATACACCAATAGGTCCTGTTCCTTTAATACTCACATACCTACACCAATAGGTCCTGTCTCTTTAAATACTCACATACCTACACCAATAGGTCCTGTCTCTTTAAATACTCACCTACCTACACCAATAGGTTCTGTCTCTTAAATACTCACATACCTACACCAATAGGTCCTGTTCCTTTAATACTCACATACCTACACCAATAGGTCCTGTCCCTTTAATACTCAAATACCTACACCAATAGGCCCTGTCTCTTTAAATACTCACATACCTCTACCAATAGGTCTTACCTCTTTAACGCTCACAGACCTACACAATAGGTCTTGTCCAGAAACAGAGTCCCTTTGTTTAAAGTGGGGCCAGAGTCCCAGGCCTGGCACTCCTAGGTTGGACCCAGAAAATCCCCTACTGTCTTCCCACCCCCTATACTCTCTCCACTTTCCCTTTCAACCCAGCCTCTGGTCCAGCTGCCTCCCCGCTTCTGCCTGGAACACTCTGGAACACTGGAAACAATTTAATTACTTTTGTCTCCAAGAGAACTAGGAGCACAGCCGAGAGAAAACGTGTCCAAAAAGGTTTATGTCACTGAGTTTTTTTCACTTGAGTCATCCTTTGCGGCATCCTGAGAAGAGGACACCAAGGTAACGTGGAAGGAAAGGTCCTTCGCTCATCATCCTGATTCCCAATCAGACCTCGTCCCGACTTCGCAGCCTCGGCTCCGAGATTCCCGAGGAGGGGACCGGGCGGCTCAGGCACAACAGTCTCTACTCTGGAGCAGGGACTCGGTTTTAAAAGTGAAACCATGAGAGCCTAGCACTATCAGCACACCTGCTGGGAGAGAGTACAGGGGGGTGGGAAGACAGCAGGGGACTTTCAGGGGCCAACCTGGGAGTGCCAGGCCTAGGACTCTGGCCCCACTCTAAACAAAGGGACTCTGTTTCTGGACAAGACCTATTGTGTAGGTCTGTGAGCCTTAAAGGGGTAAGACCTATTGGTAGAGGTATGTGAGTATTTAAAGAGACAGGACCTATTGGTGTAGGTATTTGAGTATTAAAGGGACAGGACCTATTGGTATAGGTATGTGAGTATTTAAAGAGACAGGACCTATTGGTGTAGGTAGGTGAGTATTTAAAGAGACAGCAGGATCTATTGGTGTAGGTAGGTGAGTATTTAAGGAACAGGACTTATTGGTGTAGGTTTGTGAGTATTTAAAGAGACAGGATCTATTGGTGTAAGTATGTGAGTATTAAAGGAACAGTACCTATTGGTAGAGGTATGTGAGTATTTAAAGAGACAGGACCTATTGGTATAGGTAGGTGAGTATTAAAGGGACATGACCTATTGGTGTAGGTATGTGAGTATCTAAGGAATAGGACCTATTGGTGTAGGTATGTGAGTATTAAAGGGACAGGACCTATTGGTGTAGGTAGGTGAGTATTTAAAGAGACAGGACCTATTGGTATAGGTAGGTGAGTATTAAAGGGACATGACCTATTGGTGTAGGTATGTGAGTATCTAAGGAATAGGACCTATTGGTGTAGGTATGTGAGTATTAAAGGGACAGGACCTATTGGTGTAGGTAGGTGAGTATTTAAAGAGACAGGACCTATTGGTGTAGGTTTGTGAGTATTTAAAGAGACAGGACTTATTGGTGTAGGTATGTGAGTAGCTAAGGGACAAGGCCTATTGGTAGAGGCCTGTGCGTATTTAAGGCCTTCCAGCTGGACTCTGTCCTGCAGGTCGTGGTGACATATGCTCACTTTCATATCCTGACGGTCCCTCTGCCAGCTGCCTTCTCTCTTGAACCCGGGGGTGGACCAGCGATGCCCTGACCTTCACTTGGCAGACCAGGTGCTTGTGAGAAAAAATTAACCCCGCCTTGCCCACTCGTTCACAACACGCGGGTGAGAGTGGGCTTCCGTACGCGGCTCTCCCAGTGGACGAAGATGGAAAATGCTGGATGAAGAGGGCAGCCGAGCCCAAGGGGTGCTGGGTACATGCTCAGGGGTGTGCCTGGGACAATCCGGGCTCGGACCCCCGCCCCTAGCCGCAGCCTCCATCCCTTCTCCTGTTGGGACGCTTTAAAACGAACCGGGAGGCATTCTCACCACAGAGCACGGTTCACCGCGCACATTCTTCAGCTTCAAAACACACGCAGGTCACCGAGTTCCCTTTCATCGCCTCTGAATAAAGCAGCACCTGCCAGGCGTTCCCTTTAAGATGAAGGGCAAGGGCGTGGGTCTTTTCCCAGTCACCCCGCCACACCCACCCCGAAACGCCCAAGCTCTGTATTCAGCAGAGCCCGCGGGTCCTCTCACCCCGTCTCTTCTCTGGGTGAGGTCGGCTACTGAGCGCAGGACTCTGATCACTGTAACCCCCACAGACGGCCCTGCTGGGAGCCTTCGCCACCTGCCCTTGGAAAGAACCAGGTCAGAGCGACTTCACAACCTTGGCACGTTAGCATAAAGGCCAGGTTGATGGAGCACCTGCAACTTCAAGTCGTACAAAACAAAACACAAAACAAACAAACAAACAAACAAAAAAAGGTCAACCAAGCATCCATCATCCTCTTTGCAACTAGAGCAAGGGGTGGGGGACCTTTTTCTGCCCAGGGCCATTTGGATATTTACAGCATCATTCGAGGGCCATACAAAATTATCCACTTAACAATTAGCCTGCTACGTGTGGTCACACATTTCATTAACTCACCCCGGATGCCTACGCAGGGCCAGACCCAATGATTTCAAGGGCCTTATATGGCCCTCGGGCCGGACATTCCTCCATCCCTGACTACAGACAAACATGAGCAACCTTTGAACCTGGCTACCTTTGCAGACCACGGGAGCCCATGAGGCCTGGAGAGCCGGGGGTGGGATGGGGGCGGGGGCCTCCAGAAGCCTGCGGGGTGTATTTCAGGAAGTAACTGAGTAACAGGCAGGCTCAGTGAAAACATGTGCTCACAGCACACGGCACCCCCGGGCGGCTGTGGGGTTCCCCAGCACACAGTGCGGACCGGTCCTGGGGGAAGTCCCTGGCCATGGCCCAATTCCGTGTCGCTCCGGCTTCATGGAAGCCGAGGCGGGTGAGAACCTTTCAGTCCTTTCCTTGTCTTCCTCGTCTCTCCTGCTGAGCATGGGAGTGCGGGCTGAGGGGAAACAATACTAAGAAATGCAGAAACAACAGTCCCGCGTGCTGTGTGCGAGGGGCAGGGCCGGACGGGGGTTCAAGCCCAGCCTCTGCTCCTCGGCAGCTCCCGGCCACCTCGGCCAAGCGGCTCGGCCCCCCTCTGCCTGGCCGTTCTCCTCGGTGCCGTGGGCATGCCACTCGCCCGGGCGGAGGAGTGTCGGGCTCAGCACCCATGGGCACGTGCCTATATCGCCCAGGCTGCTCACACCCAATGGCATCAGCATCAGGAGTAGCAATGACGAGGCAGGCGTGGTGCCAGGGTGCCCAGGCGGGCGCCCCCACCTTCCTGCAGGGAGGGGTCCTCCTTACAGACAGCGCCTGCGGCTGAGGAGAGAAGGAAGCGCCCCACACAAGCCCAGTGCAACCAGCGTCTGCCGGCCTCACCGGCCTCACCACCCCGCCCCACCCTGGCTGGGTTACCCCATTACCTCACTCCCCAGCCCACGGCTGTGCATCCACGAGCAGCCTCTGCTTGTTTACAACCGGCGTGGAAACCAGCACTGCCTGATGGCTTTCCACACGGCGCCGGCCGCACCCCGAGAAAGCCTGCAGCCTTGCGGGTCTCGAAAGGGTGCTCCCCGCATGCTCCCCTGGCAAGCGCCCCTAAAAGCAGCGCGTCCTGAGGCACCCCGCCCGCCCCTGCATGAAAGAAGTGCTTGGACTGACAATTCTCGGGGAAAAGGGGAGAGGGGGGTGCGGGAAGAGACTGAACAAAAACTGTGCCCCTATGGCTGAGGACAGTGGGGGGTGGGGAGAGGGCAGAGGGTGGGGGGGGGAACCTGGTGGAAGGGAGCAATGGAGGGGGGAAAGAGGAACAATTGTAATAATCTGAACAATAAAGATTTATTTTTAAAAAAAGAAAAAAATTCCAGAAATTAAAAAAAAAAAAAAAAAAAAAAAGAAGATGCGCTCAGCTGTCTCTGCGAAGCGCCTGTCCCGGCACGAACCCCCAGAGGTGATCCCCACGCAGGCATTCCCCGTGGGCCCCTGGGCCGCGCGCCCGCACGGAGCCGGTGGGTCCTCGGAGCCGGGCCGGGCGGCAGGGCTGTGGCCGCATCCAAGGTGCGGAGGAAGCGCTGGCTGGGCCGGGCGCCGCGCAGGGGAGGCTCCTTCTCTGGGTCACACGTTCCGAGGAGCCGCTCCCAGGACGCGGGCGCCGCGAAGGCGGTGGAAGCTGCTCTGGGTGAGAGCGTGATCCCCATCAGGGGGGAGAGGAGTCCCGTGCCTGTCAGCCTGGGCGGGAGGCAGAGGGGGGTCTGGGTGTGTGTGTGTGTGTGTGTGCAGGTGAGCCCCACCGGCTAGGCAAGCACGGGCTCCCAGCAGCGCCCCTCAGGGCGGGGCCCCTCTCCACGGGCTGGAGGGCCTGTGGATGGCACTGGAGCTGACGATGGAGACAAGTCTGCGGGGCCTCGGGGTCTGGTGTGTAGTCGCATCTTTAGTCCCTTAGGTGAGAGCGGGGGCGGGGGCCCACTGGTCAGCCTTGGGAGCAACTCCCTGACTTGGTTTGGCCTCAGCCTCCCCGCGGGCCCCTCAGGAACCAGGCCCATGTCATGGCCGCCTCTGAGAGACGAGAAAGATACGGCCTGACCCCGGGGGAGGCGAGGGGTGGAGCGGGGGGCGGGCAGTGTCCTCGAAATCACATCTGTAGTTCTTCGGTAACGAGTGTTGTGGGCTTCAGGGTCCGTTGGCTTTTCCAAGCAGAGGGAACCAGAGGATGCGGACACGGGATTCCATACACGTGTGGGAGGGTCACGTGTGGAGGTCAGACCCTAAAAGGAGGAGGACAGCCCTCTGGCGTCCTGCCCCACAGGCGGCTCGAGAACACCAGCTCCGGCGTGCTCACCTCCATTTAACGCGCAGATTAAGGACCCTCCCAGCAGGGACGCGTTACAGGAGACACGCCGACCCCTTTGCCAAAGGGCGCCCTGACGCGTGCCAAGCTCAGCCAGATGCTCGTCCGAGAGCGGCCAAGGCCACGTGCAGGAGCTGAGCACCCGGCGAGCCCACACCCACTTCCTGGGCGCCTGCCCCCAACCGGCCGGCCAGCTTGTCCGAGGGGGACGGCACCCGCCACGGCACAAGGCAATGCCGAGGTCTCACGTCCCTGCCCGGCCAGGAACATGCACGTCAGGAACTATGAAGGCGACTGTAAAACCAAGAGGACCGTGTGTGCCCCCTCGGTCTGCCTGCGGGCGGTAGGGAGCCCCTCCCGCCAGGGCCCGCCCCTGTGGACAGCGGTCAGCGGTCAGCGGGCCCAGCCCAGGGAGCCCAGGGCGGAGGGCCCAGCGCAGACCTCACAGGAGAGCGTCTGCACTTCTGAGCGGCCGTGGGCTTCTCCGTAAGCGTGCACAGTTCTGCTGCTGTATTCACGCAAACCTACCGTAGCCACCCGCCTTCCCGGCACCAGGGCCAGACCTCTAACCACGCTCCCCTGCTGCTCCCGGGCCCGCTCCTCCCTGCACCCCCCGGGCCAGCCCCGGGCGCTCTGCCCCCCTCTTAGCTGGGACGGGGGCAGAGAACACCAAGCAGGGCCTGCCCACCACAAGGGGCCCCGGGCCCCATAGGCCTGTAATAGCGAGGGCGCTGGCTGCCCCGGAGGCACTGCCCATGCCGGGGGCCCCAGGCGGTCAGGCCTGCCGTGACCCCTGCTCACGCAGCCCCGTCCAGCGCGGCAAGCCACGCCAGACTCAGCATCCTGCGCGGCTGCCGCCCGTTTCCTCCTGTCACCCCGATATCTCCCAGAGACTCCCCAGGGGAGGGGAGGGGAGGGGCTCTCCGGTGCTGTGGGCATAGTCGGCTGAAACAGCACTTTGGGGACCAGTTCTGGGAAGGTGCATACCCACAGCTTGGCCACCCTCCCACCCTCCCATAATCCCCCTCAGGCCCAGGCTAGGCGGAGGGTTAGGGCCCTGCGCACAGGCTCCTGCCGCTGCTGCCCTTGTGAGAAGAGAGAACCGCCTCAGACCCGGCCACAGAGGACGGAGAAGGAGGCGGCGGGCCGCCCGGAGCCCGGAGCTCTGACCGAATTGAAGCCAGTGACCAGAGCTACATCCACCCACCCGGACCCTCTCCACACCGCCGCCCTCCACAGAGAACGCGGGCTGTGACCCTGCACACACACAATGGAAAATGTTCTAATAAACAAACAAGCAACACTCCCGCTGAGACCGGGAGGGGACGCACGCGGGCGGGCAGACACTCAGGCTCTGCCTCTCAACCTGGGGTCACAAAGGTTCCTCCCCACCCCCCCGCTGCTGGATGGCACGCTTTTAACTGAATGTGCTTCTCTGGGGTGCTTGACAAGATACTTTGTGTTTTTTAAAGGAAAAAAATCAATAAAATTACTTACGGTATTGGATGGGTCTAATAAGTAATTTCAGCTTGTGGGAGGTGAGGGGCTGTAAAATGAACTCTCCCATCCTATCTCAATGGCTCATATTTGTGTATCATATTGCAGAACACACACACACACATACACACAAGTTCACATACCATATAATTTGCCCACTTACACGGTAGAATTCGATGTTTTTGCAGTACGTTTCCAGAGCTGTGTGAGCCACGCCTGCCTCCCCCGCTGGGACATTTCCGTCACCCCCGAAGGAAACCCATGCCCTCAGCCATCACCACCACCTCCCCGCCCAGCCCCGGCGGCCACTGTCTCTACCGACTTATCTCCTCCGGGTGCTTCCCGCAAAAGGAGCCCCGCAGTCAGCGATCCTTAGTGTCTGGCCTCTGCCACGGAGCACAGCGCCTTCAAGGCTCATGCATGTGGCTCGTCAGAAATCCATTCCTTTAAAGGCTGAATGATACCCTATTCCCAAAGTGTGGTCCGCGTACCCCCAGGGGTGCGGGGAGAGATTGGTGGGGGTACGCGTTGCGCCAGAGTTTGGTGGGGATATGCACTGCACCGCGCTTAGCTGCGCCTAATTCTACGTTCTCATGAGTACGAGGGGTACTCAGCGTTATGAAAATTATAGAAGGGGTACACATATGTCCAAAGTTTGGGAAACAGCCGAAGCCAGTTTGGCTCAGTGGTAGAGAGTCGGTCTGCGGATTGAAAGGTCCCAGGTTCGATTCCGGTCAAGGGCATGTACATTGGTTATGGGCACATCCCCGGTGGGGGGTGTGCAGGAGGCAGCTGGTCGATGTTTCTCTCTCATCGACGTTTCTAGCTCTCTATCTCTCTCCCTTCCTCTCTGTAAAAATATCAATAAAATATATTTTAAAAAAATAAAATAAAAAAACAAAGTTTGGGAAACACTGCGCCTATTGTATGGCTATTCCGCTTTTTACGTCTCCGCTCACCAGCTGATGCGCAGATGTTTTTAATGGAAGGCGTCTACGGTTCCAAATAACTCTAAGGCAGAATCAACGACCCCCGTCCGCTTCAGATTAGCTTCCTGGACAGGCCCCTCCCAGGAGACCGCCCCCCCCCATATCCCCACATCCGGCCCACGCATCCCCCCACCCTCCCCACCCCAGCTCACCTTCTCCTGGGCCGACCTGGCCGCGCTGGACACTTGCTGCACCGCCAGCTCCAGGGGCAGCTGCTGCGGGTCCTTCTCGAAGGCCAGGGAGAGCGGGCCCTGGAAGAGAGGAGCGCGGTGAGGAGCCAGGCACGAGCGGGGGGGCCAGGGGGGGTAGGCCTGCTCTTCAGAGGCGCTCGGGCTTCTGCTCTAAGGCTCTGCAAGCCTGTGCTTCTAAGCCAGTGGTCGGCAAACTCACTGGTCCACAGAGCCAAATATCAACAGTACAATTGAAACTTCTTTGGGAGAGAGCCACATTTTTTAAACGCAAACTTCTCCTAACGCCACTCCTTCAGCATAGACTCGCTCAGGCCGTGGCATTATGTGGAAGAGCCACGCTCCAGGGGCCAAAGAGCTGCCTGTGGCTCTAAGTACGGTAGCAGCAAAGGTCAATGATCAGGCAGTGCACGCACCTGTGCACGCACCTGAGTACGCACCTGGCTGGCTCTCACTCAGGGGCAGGGTCAGTGAAGGGACAGGGAAGGGAAGCAGAGACTCCCAGGAACAAGGGCACGTCGGTCAGGATGAAGGCGGTGAGGGGTGTCCTGAATGCTCAGGCCCCCCCGGGGGGGGGTCCCCCAGGCTGGCCTGTGGGTCTGCGGCTCTGGCACAGCACCTGGCCATGCACAGCGGGTGCCAGGGCTGCGTCCTCCCTTCCTCTGGTGAGAGCCCTGTTTGTAGAGTTCCTACTTCCTGGTCCCTGGCTGCTGGCATTGCACCTGAGGTGCCCCCTTCTCTTTTCCTACCGCCCCAGCTGGGTGGGCAGGAACCCCTAGGCCGGCCACCTCTCCCCGGAACGTGGGACTCCTTGGCTGGCAGTGAGCCAGGCTGGTGGCTGCGCCTCGCAGACTCCCGGGGCTGCCAGCTCCTGCCCCCTGGCTCTTGGTGGAACCCAGCCTTCCGCTCTGTGCGCCCTCTGCACCTTCCAGTGAACTCCCCTGGGCTTGATGGCCCACGTCCACCCAGGCTCTTGCAATTAACACTCTCCCCGTGAGAGAGGTGCGGTTCAATGAATATGACCCCCACGGCAACAAGACTGGTGTTTTATGAAAGAACAAACCAGGGCTTGGGTAGCCACCCAGGTCTTGTCCTTTTTAAAATAAGTCCTCTTGAGCCCAGTCGGTGTGGTTCAGTGGCTGAGTGTCAACCCGTGGACCCAGAGGTGGCAGGTTCGATTCCCGGTCAGGGCACACGCCTGCGCTGCGGACTCGCTCCCCGGTGTGGGGTGTGCAGGAAGCGGGCCGCTCAATGACTCTCTCTCATCATGGATGTTTCTCTCTACATATTCCTCTTCCTTCCTCTCTCTTAAAAAAAAAATCAATAAAAATATATTTTAAAATAATAATAAGTAAAATAAACTTTCTCAAGAGGCCAAACACTCGTGCCAACAACACAATCGGGAATGAAACTCTCCTTAGACCGCTTCCTAACATGTATCGTAGTCAAGTCAGTTCTGATGGTCTACCCCCCCCGCCCCCCTCCACCTTCCATCTACCTCCCAGACTCTGCGTGGAGAGCCGGTTCCAGCTAAGAGACACGATCGGGCTGGAAAGCAAAATTCTGCAAGAGGCGCCCGCGCCCTGCTGGCAGGCACAGCCCCGGCGAGAGGCGGTGTCCCCTTCAGGGGCTCCTTCTTAGGAATTCCCGGAACCCGAAGGAAGCTCACAGGCTCGGCACACTGTCAGTTCCATGCTTACACCCTGCCCTGTGTTAGCCACACCGATCTCACCTCCCAAAAACCATGGCGGAGAATGAAACCTGCTCCCCAAGAGCGATGAAGCCACAGTTTCGGGCCGCTCGGCGGACGCCCTCCGGGGCTGTGCTTGTTATGGGGTGGCCTGCTGGCCAGGCGGATGCCATGAGCCTGGGCGTGACCTGGGTCCGAGCACGGGGTCCTCCGGCGGAGAGGGCAGCCTCCAGCACGGAGCGCAGTGCCAGGCAGGGGAGCCACAGGAGGGGTGGCAGCTGCCAGAGGGACAGCTCGAGGGGAACAATGCGCCTCCTGTCCCAGGCTGAAGAGCCACCAGCCGGGACGCAGGCTCCTGCCCTGGGTGCCAGGGGGCGCCGTCCACTGCCTCCCACCTAGGGCAGGCCCCATATGGATTAAAACCCCGGGAAGACCCTAGCAGGAAAGGTAACGTCCAAAGGCGGCCTCACAAAGGAAGTAAATTAAGTCAAAACGAGGACGCAGGTTCCCTTTCGCTTTCCAATGGGCTTAATCCTCGAGTTTCGGGAAGGCAAGCGAGTGTAGGACACCCACCCACAAACTCCCACACGTTCCGAGCTGTCCACAGGCAGACAGCCCCCTCGGCAGGTGCCACCCCGCTCAGACCAGAGCCGGACTGTACGTCCACCTGGGAATCGCCAGGGAAACACTGGGAAAGGGAAATCGCGAGGGGGCCGAGCCCTGCCACCGTCAGCACGCACCCCAGACCCTCCGCGTCTCAGGCCGCGTGGGCTGCTGCACGAACCCGCACCCAGGCCAGCGGGCGGGAACGGGAAGCGTCCAGCAGACCCAGGCACGGGAGCCAATGCAGCAGGGGGCAAGGCGGTATCCCGATCACCTGCTGCCTGCCATAACCCCCCCAGGGGTGGGGAACACGGCTCCAGCCTCAGGCACTCTGTCCTGACCGCAGATGAATGCCATAGCCTAGGCGGTGAACGTGCTTCTCTTCTCTAGACCCCAGGCCAGTGGTCGGCAAGCTCGTTCGTCCACAGAGCCAACTCTCAGCAGGACGACGACGGGCATTTCTTTGGAGAGCCACATTGTTTAAACTTAAACTTCTTCTAAGGCCACTTCTTCAACACAGGCTCGCCCAGGCCGTGGTATTTTGTGGAAGAGCCACCCACTCCAGGGGCCAAAGAGCCGCAAGTGGCTCGCGAGCCGCAGTTTGCCGACCGCGGCTCTAGGTGGATGCTAGAATGGACCAGGTAAGTAAATAATTCCCAGACAACAAGGGCCCGATGCCTTCCTCCTGGGGAAGGAAGCCAGAAACAAAGAAAGGGGAAGGTAAAGTGGAGTCGGTGCTGTTGACCTGAAGGATAAGGGATCCGTATAAAGTCCTGGTGTTGAAGACACAGACAGAAAGAGGAATACATGTGCGTGAGTGTACATACAGCACACGGCTGTACGCACATACATTTCCCAGCTCTGTCCACTAAGAAAACATCTAGGAGCGAGGAGACCCCAGCAGTCATGACCCTGGATCTCGGTCCCTCAGCACTTCACAAGAAGGCAGCGGGGCTGCCGGAGAGGCTGAATCCAGGGCCGGAAGAAGGGAAAACACAAGATGAATCCAGGAAAAAAACATCCGTGGAGCCACGGAGGAAGGAAGTGCTAAATACATACACACACACACACACACACACATCTTCTCTGTCTGATGGCAGAAACAAAGGCTACTACTACAGGGGCTGCTTGCGGCCAAGCAACAGTCAATGAGACAACACGGCAAACAGCGAGCGCTGGATTACACCGCATAGGATAAACCCAACGACCACAAGCCCACCCTGAGATAAAAACCAACTAAACACATGCTCGGAGGAGGAGCGGCCCTTCTTGCAGTGGCATTCCAGTGAATAAATGGAGGAGAGATGAAAACAAAACAAAAAAACAAACAAACAAAAAAAATCACACCAATAAGCAAACTCTCCGGAAGTAATGGCTGCAGACCCGTCAAACAGATGGATGCCAGAGTCCGGAGCCACATGAGAGGGGTCACAGGATGTGTACGGTCTCAGGGTATCACCACAAGACGTTGAACTCCAGAGGGAATGCTGAACGAGGGGCCATAAGACAGAAGAGAAAGCACCGTTACCAGGAGGTCAAGGCCAACGTCCCCAGCAGGAAGTGACAATGACGTCACGCACCCCGTGCTTTAGCATAGGGAAAGGGGGACATCACTTGTGCAGTTTGCATAACCTCGGTCCAATCATCTAAAAACACCAAATTTGAGGGACATGGGGCAAAAGAACAATCAGTACCATTCAGAATTATCCGGATTGTGAGAAACCAAGAAAGAAGACGAAACTGGTCAAGACTTCGGGAGGAGCCGAAGCTGGTTTGGCTCAGTGGATAGAGCGTTGGTCTGTGGTCTGAAAGGTCCCAGGTTCGATTCCAGGCAAGGGCATGTACATTGGTTGCAGGCACATCCCCAGCAGAGGGTGTGCGAGAGGCGGCTGGTCGATGTTTCTCTCTCATCGACATTTCTAGCTCTCTATCCCTCTCCCTTCCTCTCTGTAAAAAATAAATAAACTAATATTCTTTTTTATTAAAAAAAAAAAAAGACTTCGGGAGGACTACAGAGAAGTGACCACTTAATGCCACATGGGACCAGGACAGGACCCGGGAACAAGAGAAGGGTCCTGGTGGAAAAGCTGTGGAGTTCACAGGAGGTCTTCAGAGCAGTTAAAGGCCATTGCCAACGGTAACGTCCTGCACTGTTTACAATGCTAACATCACTGTCTGTACTGTGATTTATAGTAACATTGTACCACTGTTAATTTCCTGTCCTGTTACAATGTTTACATCATTGTACCAATGTGTAATTTCCTGTCCTGTTACAATGTTCACATCATTGTACCAATGTTAATTTCTTGTCCTGTTACAATGTTAGTATCATTGTACCGTGAATTATAGTAACATGGTGCCAATGTTAATTTCTTGTCCTGTTACAATGTTCACATCACTTTACTGTAAATTACAGTAACATTGTACCAATGTCAATTTCTTGGTTCTGATCATGATGCTGTGAATATGTGAGGCTGAGTGAGGAATACAGGGAAACTCTGAATTATTATTTTTAAAAATATTTTTATTGATTTCAGAGAGGAAGGGCGAGGGGGAGAGAGAGAGAAACATCCATGATGAGAAAGAATCATGGATCAGCTGCCTCCTGCACGGCCCAGACTGAAGATCAACCCTGCAACCCGGGCATATGCCCTGACCAGGAATCGAACTGTGACCTCCAGGTTCATGGTTATTGCCATGCCGACTAGGCTGGATTATTTTTGCAGCTTTTCTGTAAATCTAAGAGCAATTTTAAAAATCACGTTTTGTTTTTTTTTTGTTTTGTTTTTAAAAACAAGACTTTACAAGAAAGCAGCCCACTTTTATTGATGCTATTTATGAAACGCCTCATGAAGAGCTCACCTCATCCAGAGTGGAGCCTGCTTCTCAGATTGAACCCAAACTTATCCTCTTCTCCAAACGAAGCACAGAGAGGTCAGGACCTGCCCTCGGCCACACAGCCCCAGAGCTTTCGGCCTGAGCAGTGAGCACAGCTCCTCCACGTCCCCTCCCAACTCAGCAGCCCCCGGGGGCCGGTGGGAGTCCAGTTAGCTTTGGCTGCATCTTAGCTAACACTACACCCACTCTTCCTTCCTCCGAGCCCCGGTCTCCCTGGGAGAATGGGTAGCGCAGGGAACAGCCTGAACCGGCGCCCACTCCCGGGTTTCACACGGACAATTTGCAAAGTCATCAGGGAGCCTGCTTTAATGTTGATTCTTTAGAAGCGAAACACAAAGCGCATTAACCGACCTGTTTTGCCCAGGCTTGGCTGGCTCCCAGGCAGGGAAGGCCTGTGTCCAGATGGGGCCATGCAGATGGGACATGGGCCACTGCTTCTCCCCGCCGGCGACAAGTTCCTAACAGGCCCTGCCATTCATCCCACCCCCCGCCCCCGCTGCACCGAGCCAGCCTGGTGCTGGGCCCTGGGTGGGCTGTGCCAGGGCAGACAGGGCCCCAGACCCTGAGACACCAGTGAGCACAAGGTGCCAGTGCGATTTGGGACAAGCACAGGCGGCTGGGGTGGGGGTGGGGCAGCGCCCTGGCAAATGGGATGACCAGGGATCTTCGGAAAGCTTTACAGAAGTTGAAGAAGAAGAAGGTTTACTAAGTATTTGAGACACAGGGAATATGTTCAAGGAACAGAAAGGAGACCCGTTTGGGGAGGAGAGTGCAGGCAAGTGGCTCATTCAGGTCCCTCCTCCAAGGTGGACTTCATATTCTAGCCAACTGACTTCTTTTTCTTTTTTCTTTTTTAAATATATTTTATTGGTTTTTTTACAAAGAGGAAGGGGAAGGAAGAGGAAGGGAGAGTTAGAAACATCGATGAGAGAGAAACATCCACCAGCTGCCTCCTGCACAGCCCCTACTGGGGATGTGCCCGCAACCAAAGTACATGCCCTTGTCCGGAATCGAACCTGAGACCCTTGAGTTCCCAGGCCGATGTTCTAACCACTGAGCCAAACAGGCTAGGGTGAAACTGACTTCTTACAGTGGCCACTGTCGCTGGCCGGGAGTCTGGGTCCTGTGAGCACCCCTCGGAGCTCATTACATAACAGGAAAACTCTGCAGTCTTAGCACTTGGTTTACTTTCTGAATTGCTGAAGCTCGTTGACAAGACAGAGCTACCACCGTGTTTCCCCGAAAATAACACATCCTCCGAAAAAAGACCTAGCGCATGGAAAGATAAGACATCCCCTGAAAATAAGACCTACTGCAACTTTGGGAGAAAAAATGAATATAAGACGCTGTCTTATTTTCGGGGGAAACAGGGCAGTAACATGCTCTAGGTTCACACAGCATCTTTCCTCTTGTCTCCCGAAAACCACACACTGCCCCACAACCTTGGTCATCTGCGTCTAGAACGTCCCTCTGAGGAAAACCCAGGGCAGAGGACGCAAGAAGCAACCTGCTTCAGGGCAGCCCACGGCTGGACCAGTCTAGATGCCCTCCCCCGCCCCCTCCACCCCCCGCCGCTCTGGGGTCAATATCCACCCAGCTCCCCAGCAGGCCTTGCCGGGCTGTTTTCAGAGCCAGTGGGCTGCTATGGACACAGCACACCCCAGAGCTTCCCCGGCGGGTGCCCGGGGTGTGCGCCATCGCTGGGGGAACGGGCTATTGTGGCAAACCATTTCGTAAACATCAGTGTTATGCAGGGGTGCTGAAGTAAGGTGACCAGACGTCCCGCTTTCGGCAGGACAGTCCCAATTTTTAACCATTTGTCCCGAATCGGGACTTTTTTAAAATGCTACAGGACACGGGACAAATGGTTAAAAATCGGGACTGTCCCGCCAAAAGCGGGACGCCTGGTCACCTTACACTAAAGGGAAAGCCTCAGGGTTGCTTTTGGATAACAGGCATTCGTTCCCAGTCAGTGACGGAGGGGGTTCTGGGCGCTCTGTCCTCGTGACTGAGCTGTGATCCGATGAACGGGATCAGATGCTGGGACATCCGTGCGGAGCGGTGAATGGCGGACAGCGGCCTGGAGCCTGGCGCGTACCTGGCAGCCTCTCCCTGTGAGGAGCAGCCAGCCTGGGGGAATGGGGAAACATGCCCACACCCCGCCAACCTGCTAGGGTCCGGACTGCTGGGGGAGGCACGTGCGTTTTTTCAGAGCTCTCTGGGCCAGTCGCCTGTGCTCCCCGAGCCCCTGGCCTCTGGCCGGCCGGCTGGCAAAGCCTCTGGCCACGGTTTCCTCCCTGTCTCTCCAACTCACCATCCCGTCTAATTTAAAAATAGTGTCGGAGGAAGGGTCAGAACCACAGGCCGGCCGACAGGAGGAACCTGCACTGCCACGGTCATGGGTCACCCCGAGTCACAGGAGGCTCCCCGGGGTGGTGCTCAGGCCTCCGGTGCCGGGAGAAAGGAGCCCACGGTTAGGGATGAAGCATTAAAGCAACCAAACCCTTTTATCCTCTCTTGCTGGGCCTCCGTCAAAGGGATTGTACCGGCCTCCATTTCGAACGTCCTGCCTGCAGGGGACCTGGACCGGGATCTGGGTCCATCCCGGCCAGTCTCTGCAGCTCAGGGGCCCTCAGGCTCCGCTCTGCAGGAGAAAGGGGCTTCGCTTAGGTGAGTTTCGGATTCCTTCTGGCCTTAAAATGCAAAGTCAGGGTGAGACAGAATTCAGAAGTTCCCATCTCCATTCGACAGAGAATCCCACCTTCCACAAAGACGCTGGGTATGACTGTGACTTCCAGTGTGCCCCCCAGCTCCGAGGGACAGGCTGAGAAGTGGGCGTCCCCCCGCCAGGGCAGAGAGACGGGGCCAGAGGGGCCGCTAAGCTGCGGCTCTCCCGGCCTCCCTGGCACGGAGCACCAACCCTAATCCGGGATTAGTGGGAATCGCGTTGGAGGGAGGGCAGTGACAGGCTGCAGGCGGGCTGCGGGCCAGGACAGCCACCGGAGACGCCCGCCCGGCTCACCCTTGTTGTCATCCGCGCTGCCCCCGCGGGGGCCTGGGACAGGGAGGGCGTGTGACAGGCGAGTAGCAGGGAGTTCCCCAGATCCTATCGGCCCGCAACACCTTCCAGCTGAGTTCAAATGGAGCAGCACTGGGCAGGCACAGGGAGCACGCTCAGGTGCAAGACCAACGGCCCGGGACGTCTCTGCCACGCTCTGAGCCCGGGCCCCGTCCACCCCGGTGCCTTCCCGGCGGGAGCGTGGACACGCGGAGGGCCGGACGCCGCAGCGCATGGTCAGCGGCAGACAGAACAGAGAGAACGCAAAGCAGCCAGAGGCCCGTCTCCGCTCCCCGGACAGAGCTCCCCAGCTCCCTCAGACTCAGGGACCCAGCGAAAGGTTTTCTTTCCAAACCCCCAGGTCCTTCAAGGCTCTCTCAGCGGGACCTGACCAACCAGACATTCTGGAGGAGCGTGCACCACCCCAGTCGCAGGGGCATCCTGGAAGCGGTGCCAAAGGCAATCCCATTCTCCGAAGCTAACGGAGAAATGCCAGGGAACGAGGTAGAGCGGGTGAAGCAGGGCTACCCCAGCTCACACGGGCCAGGCTGGGTCCCGCCTTGGTGCCTGACACGCCTCCAGACCCTGCAGACCATGCACCCAGCACTCCCTGGAGAGTTAAAGGCGCAGGGACAAGGCTCGCCCCTGCTCCCGCCACCAACCAAGGTGGACTCGCGCGCCCCCAGAGCCTGGCCTGTGACCCCGGCTCCATCAGGGGACGATGACAGCACCTGGTGTGCTCCCAGGTGTGAGGCCACAGGGCTTTGGGGCTCCCACAAGAAATGGAGTCGGGGTGGGGGTGTCCCCGACCGGGAGACGCCCGGCTCTGAACAGCAGGGCACATTGTCTAGGCTCCAAGACAACTGGCAGTCAACTGACCTTGCAGCCCTTGTTCAGCCAAAAGGCACAATCTGTTTTCAACGGTTCTGAACAGGACGGGACTTCAGAGCTGTTGGATGGACGGTCATGTACAGGCAAAGCTTTCTTGCTTGCTAAGCCCGAGATGCAAAGACCAGGCCCCAGCTGCTCAGGGACAGGCACACTGCATTCCCCATTCCCTAGGCCAAGGTCCCAGGCTTCTCCCCCGAGCTGCACAGGCAGGTGCAGGGCCACGGAAGCAAGGAGGACAGGCAAAGGCTGGGAGGCACCTCCCAACCCCCCAACTCTCCCCAACCCCACCCCAGGCCCTACTCATTCCTCCTGCGGGAATGCCCAGAAATCGGGGACTTCCCAGAAATCGGGGATGCCAGGAACCTGTCATTCAACTAAGACTTTATTTTTACTTTTATTTTTAAAAGTAAAAATAAAGTCACCACGTCCTTAACTGCGGAAGGAACAAAACCACAGGAGCAGCGTGGGGCAGCAGTTGGCTCACAAGCCCCCTCCCTGAGCTTTGTTTGGGGTAGGAGGTAGCCGGAGTCCAATCCCAGCTCAGCGAAGCACAGGCTGTGTGGCCTTGGGCGGGTGGCTTAACCTCTCTGGCCTCTGCTCCTGCCTGTCGTGTGGACAGGCACAGGCGTTGTGAGCATTCACAGGACGTGTACCCCTACGGCCCCCGATACGTCTGCAAGTGGCTGGCTCTCGGCGGCCACTCATTTTATCTGCCAGGGGATGCAAGCAGACCTCTTAGAAGTCCGTTCCTGGTGAAACCCAGCTCTAGAGATGGAAGCATGTGTGGGTCACAGTTATTCATACATCAGGCACAAAGGCAGAAAGTGTCCAGCTGGGAGCCAGGATCCACCCGGGACTCCGGGAAGGGCTGATCGGAGCTGGAAGGAGGGAGGGCCCCTCTGACAAGTCTCTCCCACGGCCAGACACGCCTCCTCGGTGGCCAAAAAGGTCCGGTCACTTTGTCTTGGCTCTCCCATCAGGGATGGTCCGCACTCCAGGGTCTTTCTCCCAACTTTCCAGGGTCCCCCTCCCACATGGAAGGCGCACTTAGGACCCTCCCGTCAGGGGCTGTGGGAGGCTCCGGAGGACACACGCACCCCGCCATCAGCCGCACCCGGCCCGCGGCCCCGCCACGCCCTCCCAGACACTCACCCCTCTGCGCCGGGCCTCCTGGTTGAGGGCGGCCACCCAGGCGGCCTGCCACTGGCTCCGCCAGCTGTGCAGCCTCAGGATCCAGGAGAGCAGCACGTCCGGCTCCGGCTCCGGCTCCGGGCGCCGGTCCTCCCCGCCGGGCTGCGCCGCGCGCCGCGGGGGCCGGGCTCGCGCTCCGGCCAGCGCCCACTGCGCCAGGTACAGGCCCACCGTGCCCAAGGCCACGACGAAGAGCGACACCAGGGCCAGCCACTGGACCTCACCGAGCCACGAGTCCGGGCGGGACATGGCGATGGCGCATACCCTGCGCGCCTCGCCCAACTTCCCGGGGCGGCCCGGGAGGGACGCGGGGCGCGCGGCGGCGGCGAGCTCAGGACATCAGCCCGCGCGGGCCGGCCCGGGGGGCGTGGAGGGGCGTCCCGGGCTGGATCGGGGCGCCGGGCGGGCGGAGAGGGCCCGGGGCCCGGGACCCGGGACCCGGAACGCGGAGCCGGGAGCAGGGAGCCTGGAGGCCAGGCGGAGCGATCGGGATCAGGAGGAATTGCCGGCCCGCGCGCGGCGGCCACCGCGGCACTGCGCCCCAGCCCCGCGCACCTGGCAGTGGGGACGCGGTGGCCGGCGTTCCCGACGCGGCGTCTGGGCAGCTCCGGGGCCGCGGCCCAGCGCGCTTCCTCCTGCGCGCGCCGCCCCCCGCGTCCCGCCCGCTGCCCAGCGGTGGCCGGAGAGGCTGCGGCCGGGGGCGGGGCCGGGGGTGGGGCCGAGTGATGGGGGCGGGGCCAGGTCGCTGGCGCCCGGGCCGTCCCCGCCCCCTTAAAGGCGCACCACTCCCGGCCCTGCTCGTCTTTCTCCGGAGCTGACGCGCTGGGGTGCGGGACTTTCCAATTAGTAGTCAGCGGGATTCCAGGGAGACGGTGGGGCTCGAGGTCTCGCCTTCCCTGTGCGAGGCGCGCGTGCATGTGTGTGCGTGTGCATGAGTGAGCGCACGCCCATGCGCGCCTTCGCGTGAGAAAAGGTGATTTCTAGGGTCACCCTCTGTCCACCAGCAAGATGGTGCCTGGGTCTAACATACTTGGAAAGTCCCTAGAAGTCCATGACTCCGCACCCCGAAGCCAGGAGGGCCTGGAGACCCAGGTGGGGGTGTTGTTTGTTAAGCAGCGTGTGCGCACGCATGAGTCTGGCACACCTCTCTCAGCGAGCCAGCAGTGAGCCAGCATCATTAGGAAACGCTGCAAAACACTAGCCTAAGAGTCCCCCGGGGCCTAAATAATATGATAATGATTCACTGGTGTATCCTCTGGCTGTCTGAAGGGGATTTGACCTTGAATTGGGTTGGCTATTCCTGGATGAATGTACACAGCCTTTTGTTACCTAGCCAGGGCCTGCTGAGGGGCCAGTCTGGTGGGTGGGCAAGTGGTGGTTCTGGCTCTGCCACTGCGGCAGGGGGTCCTCACTGGTTCCTCGTGGGCCCCTTCCTGCCATCCACGGCGCCGAGAGAGTGGAAGCCTTAGAACCAGGCTCAGGGGGAGTTGGCTAAGAAGCCCGGCTAGTTTGGCAGATCAGAGATTAGAATCTCAATCTGGTTCCTAGGCCAGGGGCATTCATTGTCACCTATTATGCAAACTCCCTGGAACAGGAGAGCAAAGAGAACCACGGGTATGATGATGAATCTGCCCTGGATACCAAGTATTAAAGAGGAGGAGTGAAGCGCCACCTAGAAAGGGCGGAGGGGAGGTTGGCGTGTGTGTGTGTGTGTGTGTGTGTGTGTGTCTGTGTGTGTATATGCAAAGGCCCTGAGGCCTCCATGTAGCTTCACACTCCTGAGGCAGGGAGTGCAAGGGCATGTGTGATGGCTGGAGGCCGTCAGGGGTGGGGTGGGGTGGGGACTGCGACCAGAGCACCTGAGCTGTGGGGAGAGGATGGTGCCACGGAGAAGGAGAAGAGGCACACTGTCTAAAGCATGGACTGAACAGAATCGCATTTTGCAAACATCACTCCGGGCAGCAGGTAGAGGGGGCAGGGCTGGGAGGAAGTGGAGGGGAAGAGAGCTTAGCTAGAGGGTGGCCCAGAGTCCAGGAGAAGCCGAGGATATTCCTTGCTGAGAGGCTGGAAGCCAGGAAAGGAGACTGAGTTTGACATTGTGGGCAGAGAGCAGTGGAGGGCAAAGAAGTTCACATCGGAGCGCCCCGGTCTTCTCTGAGGAGGGGGGAACTGGGAGGCAGCTGGACCGGGATTCCTTCTGAGGACAGAGCAGGCAGCTGGCAGGGGGCTGAAATCGTTGGGTTGCCCAGGTGAGCTGGGCAGGGGAGAACCAGCTGTTACCAGGCGGGTCTGATACTAGAAAGTGGAGCTAAAATGATCCCATGAGCTTTCTACAAGTCACCTGGCCATTGAACGCCAGCTGTCTCTCCAGCTCACAGGTCCTTAAAGGGTTGGGGGAATGGCTCTCCTTTCCCTAATAAATCTCTTCTTAAAAAAAAAAATAATAATTTTATTGATTTCAGAGAGAGAGGGAGGGAGACAGAAACATCAATGATGAGAGAAAATCATTGATCAGCTGCTTCTCTCAAGCCCCCTCTTGGGGGTCGAACCAACAACCCAGGCATGTGCCCCAACCAGGAATTGAACCGTGACCTCCCGGTTCATAGGTGGATGGCTCAACCATTGAGTCACACTGGCCGGGCTGGGAAAATCTTCTTATTTGAAGCAAGCCTCTAGTTATTTTCCGATATGCAGCCAGACCTATGCAGTTAAATAATTCAAGTCCCGCTGGCCCCCTTTCCAAAACCCAGGGATGCTAGCTACCCCGGACTCCCCGTCTCCCTCCTGCAGCAGGTGTCCACGTGCACACGTGTGGCCTGGCTGTCAGCCATGTTGGCAGGCACGAGAGGGCCCGCTTGTGTGACTGGTGGAACCAGTCTCCTTCCTCACCCCGTGTCTCTAAGGCATACTAACCCCTGGCTCACTTACAGGCTCGTAACAAACAGGCTCGTCAGCGAACACGCACCTCCGGTTTGGAATGTTTACAAAGGAATGCACACATTTAGGTATTGAGTTACTGCTGCGTAGAACCAAGGGGAGGGAGGATAAGGAATGACCTGGGCTTACAGGAAAAAAAATGCAGCAAAATATGCAATAGGCATCCATCTATGCTAAACACCAGGCTGTCCTCACTTCCGCCCCCAGTCCCATTCGCTCAGGGCGCGGAGGGCCCTGGTGGGCTCAGCGCTCTGTAAGGGCAGCATTTTCCTACACATGGTGACATTCTCGGTTCCTCACTCACTCCCCTCTCCTCCGCTCGGCTCCCTCCCACCCAAGGAGCCCAGGAGCCACACTGGTTCTCGCCCACCACTCCTTCTGGAGAGTCGGGCCCTCCACGCTCTGCTCTGCAGAGGCTGTTTGCTGATTCTGACACCCCACAAGAAACCCTGGCTTCGAATCCTCCGATGCGCTCCCAGTGAGTGTCTGTGAGCAGGTGGGGAGTGTGTGTGTGTGGGGAGTGTGTGTGTGTGGGGAGTGTGTGTGTGTGGGGAGTGTGTGTAGGGGTTGAATGGGACTGGTCGTTGCCCCCGATCCCGGCTCTTAGGCTGAGGTGGTGGTGATGGAACCAGCTCTCCGGGGAATATTCCAGAAGGCATCGCTCTGGATCTTAGAACAGGCAGGTTCCAGGGGGATAGGGAGAAAACAGCAGAAACTCTATTTCCAGATCCTCTTCAGCCTGTTCTCCGGTGACTGGCTGTGAGCTCGGAGCACAGGCCACAGGAGTAAACGCTCCATTGTCGTAATGTTCGCTTTTAAATGTTTCTAAAACGCTCTTCGTGCATTGATGAGAGAGAATCATGGATCAGCTGCCTCCCCTCCAGGCAGTACTGCTTGCAGGGTGCTTTGCCCAGTCAGGCACCCATCTCTCAGAACCTCATTGATGCATCGAGGATGGAAGGATTCCCACCCCCGGCCAGGAGATGCTGTGATGATGTTGCATTTTTTAAAATATATATTTTATTGATTTTTTACAGAGAGGAAGGGAGAGGGATAGAGAGCTAGAAACATCGATGAGAGAGAAACATTGATCAGCTGCCTCTTGCACACCCCCTTACAGGAAAAAAAATGCAGCAAAATATGCAATAGGCATCCATCTATACTAAACACTGGGGATGTGCCCGAAACCAAGGTACATGCCCTTGACCGGAATTGAACCCAGGACCCTTCTGTCCGCAGGCTGACACTCTATCTACTGAGCCAAACTGGTTCCAGCTGATGTTGCATTTTTTAAAATTTATAAACATGCCCAGTGTTATTGATGCTTCGTATCTAGACTTGAAGTGCTACTTATTCATTTTGAAGTTAGTCATTGCCATTGAATCAGATACTCTGTGAGTTTATAAAAATACATAGCAACAATTGGGATGTATGCATACATACCTGTTCAAGGTTTTGTTACATTTACGATGACATTAGTGGATGCCAGAGGGAAGGGGTTGAGGGGGGAATGGGGTCCTAATGCATTATGACAGGAGAAGGTTTGACTTTGGGTGGTGGATACACGGTGCAATATAAAGATCTTGTAACATAGACACCCGCACCAATGTCACCCCAACCAATTTAATTTTTTAAATATATATATTTTTATTGATTTTTTACAGAGAGGAAGGGAGAGAGATAAAGAGCTTGAAACGTCGATGAGAGAGAAACATCGACCAGCTGCCTCTTGCACACACCCCCACCGGGGATGTGCCCGCAACCAACGTACATGCCCTTGACTGGAATCAAACCCGGGACCTTTCCGTCCGCAGACCGACGCTCTACCGCTGAGCCAAACCGGTTTCGGCCCAACCAATTTAATTTTTAAAAATTCCGAAGACTTATTGTAAACTCGCGGGAGAGGGAAGGAGGGGTCCAGGGAGTTTGCCTTCGTCTCTAACCTGGCGGAGGGGCTCCTCTGCTCTGTAGAATGATGAGGGTGACGCCAAGGTGCTGGTGGTGGCGGCAGCTTGAACGACCAGGTCATGTCCGATGCCCCAGCGGACCTGAGCCCCGGGCCCCCGCAGGGCCTGGGCCTGTGCGTACAGACGGCCCGCTTCCTCCCGCGGCCCTGGGGGAAGACATTCCGAGCATTCCCTGCTAGCAAAATGCTTTTAAGCTTTGGCTCGGTGCCCTCAGCTGCGGGTCCGTGCGGACATCTGACCCCATCTCCTTGGCGACAATCGCACGGCTTAGTCATTTCCACAGCCAGAGGCCGGGTGTGCGCTGGGTCAGCTTCCTGTCATGCCCTCGGGTGGCCTGGGGGAGCCCGCAACGCAACCCAGGCAGAGGTCACCTGCGGTCAGAGCCGGGCCTGAGCCAGAAGGCTCCCCGGGGCCTGGACTGGCCCTGCCATCGCTTGCGTGACTTGCTGAGACTTCGCTCAGGGTGCCTTCCCGGGGAAAAGCCACCGTGTGCAGAACGCAGGCTCCCGAGCACAGCGCCCGAAGGGCCTGAGGAGGGGCCACAGGCCAGCTGACCCTGGCAGGAGGGCCTGGGAGAGAGACGGAAGCCGCCGTCCAGCAAGCTCCTGTTCCCAGCGGCATCACGGCACGTCCCTGTGGTGGGGGTCCCCACAGGGGCACCCCGAGAGGCGAGCAGTTGGCAGGCGGGCAGAGGCCGCGGCTGTGAAGAACAGACACAGAGCTGGACTTGATGGGCTCACTCAGCTTTCAGGCCTGCACGCCGAGGATGGCATTGTCTGTTTGAAAGGGGATGGAGCTGAGTTCAGAGACGCTGAGTCACTTGTCCACGGCCACACAGCGGGAAAGGGCCAGGCAGAATCTGACCCCAGGGAGCGTTGACCGGGATCCAGGTTTGTTTTTTTGTTGTTGTTTTTGTTTGTTTTAATATATTTTATTTATTTTTCACAGAGAGGAAGGGAGAGGGATAGATAGTTAGAAACATCGATGAGAGAAAAATCATCGACCAGCTGCCTCCTGCACACCCCCTACTGGGAATATGCCTGCAACCAATGTACATGACCTTGACCGGAATCGAACCTGGGACCTTTTCAGTCCGCAGGCCGACGCTCTATCCACTGAGGCAAACCAGTTTCGGTGAGATGTTGTTGTTGTTGTTTTTTATTTAAAAACTTTTTAAAATTTCTTTATTGATTATTTATTACATATGTGTATTACATATGTGTCCTCATCCCTCCATTAATCCCCACATCCACCACCCCACTCATGTCCTCACCCTCCCTGGTGTTCATGTCCTTTGGTGAGGTTTATATGCATGCATACAAGTCCTTTGGTTGATCTCCTTTCGCCCACCCTCCCCTAGCTTCCCTCTGAGGTCTGTCAGTCTGATCGATGCTTCTCTGCCTCTGGATCTGTCCCTGTTCGTCAATTGTGTTGTTCATTATATTCCACAAATGAGTGAGATTATGCGGTATTTGTCTTTCTCAGACTGGCTTATTTCACTCAGCATGATGCTCTCCATTTCCACAGGATCGAGTTTTATAATGCGAACAGATTCTCCTGGAAAGACAGACACGTCACAAGGTGGAAAGGAGGGGTCGCCTTCCTCCTGTCCGGAGCAGAGACCCGTCTGAGAAGATGAATGGCCTTTTGTGTTCTCCGGCCCCGGAGACACACAGTCTCTCAAAGCGGAGGGGAAGGAAGTCCGCTAGGGTGCATTCCAGGGACTCGTGTGGGACTGTTGCTGAGTCCCAAGCCTTTTCGGAGTGAGACAGAGACGAGTCCCACCCCTGGGCCTGCCCTGGAGCTGGCCGGGCGGTCAGATGACCACCCGCATGTGCCCCAAGGAGGGCTGTCCAGGCGAATCCCACCCCAGGAGGAAACAGCCACCCGCATGCCTCAGTGGAGGGGCGTCGACCTAGGAACGTGGAGGTCACGGTTCGATTCCCGGTCAGGACACATGCCTGGGTTGTGGGCTCCACCCTCAGTGTGGGGCGTGCAAGAGGCAGCCAATCAATAGTTCTCTCTCATCATTGATGTTCCTCTCTCTCTCTCTCTCCCTCTCTCCCTTACCCTCTGAAATCAATAAAAATACATCTTTAAAGTAGAGTGAACAGCCCACAGGTGCCCTCACATCTCCCCGTGAGGAGCCTGAGTCAGGCCGTGGTGCAGGGAGGCGGCGGGCAGGGTCAGAGCAGGGCTGCAGGCCTGCGGCAGGCCAGCACGTCGTATGCCAAGCGCCTGCCCTGGGCCGCCCATGGGGGGTGGGGGGCCTGCCACCCAGTGCCCACGCCAGGCAGGAGAAGGAATGTGACCCAGATGGCAGCCTCCCTCCCTGCCAGGCGGCTCTGTGAGGCCTCCCAAGTGATTGCCCAAGAGCGAGGTGGTTTGGCAACTGCGCCTGTACCCAGGGCCGGACAGGCCTGGTGAATGAAGGGACTTAGCCTGGTATTTTCTGTATGCGGAAGAGGTACCAGTCACCTGCACGGAATGGTTTCCCTGGCATTAAGAGTGCTGTCCCAAGAGAAGCAGCGATCAGACTCTCAAACCTCAGAGGGAAGGTAGGGGAGGGTGGGGGTAAGGGGAAGAGATCAACCAAAGAACTTGTGTGGCAGAAACCGCAGGCTGACGCAGGATAGAGCGTCAGCCTGCGGACTGAAAGGTCCCAGGTTCAATTCCGGTCAAGGGCATGTACCTTGGTTGTGGGCATGTCCCTAGTTGGGGGTGTGTAGGAGGCAGCTGATCAATGTTTCTCTCTCATCGATGTTTCTAACTCTCTCTCCCTTCCTTTCTGTAAATAAATCAATAATATATATATATATTAAGAAAAAAGAACTTGTGTGCATGCATATAGGCATGGACAACAGGGGGGTGGGGGCATGTGTAGGGTGGGGTTTGGGATGGGAATGGAGGGATGAGGACAATTATGTGATACTATCTCCGCCCTCATCTACTGCTCCCTGAGCCCCCACTGTTGGAATCAGACGTGGCTGCCGTGGTTGTGGGGATACCTGCGGTGGGGGAGGGGGGCTGCCGGGAGAGGAGGGGAGAGATGAAGGCACGAAGACAGGTTGCCCACCCCCAGCCCTCGCCCTTGTTGGGACTTCGCTGTGGCTGCATCAGAGGCTCCAACGAGGGCGGCTGCCGGGGACCTTCCTGCTGGGGACGGACCCCCGGGCCACACGGAGGGCGCTGCTCGGGCTTCTTGGAGCCTGCAGGAGGCGCCTGCTCGGTGGGTGCCATGGGTTCGGCCTGTGCTGACGTCGGAATGACACAGGCTTGATGGACGGCTCAGCGCCCATCGTGGGGCCGCAGCCAGGCACATTCCGCGTGAGTAACGTTTGGCCTAAAATTGTCCTCGGTGTTCTGTGTCATTGTTTTTTTTAAAGCCTTGCTGGGCACAAGGATAGAATCAACTAATTATCTGCAGGGAGATTTAGCCTGTGAAGAGCTAAAGGAAACTACTCTGAACGGGCTCTAAAAATAGCCCAGCAGTAGCCACCTTCCTGCAAATAATTAATGTGCTCATTACAAAGGATCGTTATCTGCTGGCCTGGCTCGCCCAACCGTCCGGCGAGACAGAGCGAGCAATTTTGCTGGTTCGGAAAATACCGGAGCCTGGACACAACCGATCCAGCGATTAAGAGAGGAAAACACGGATGCCTTCTGCTTGCCTCGCACTTTGCGAGAATCTCTGTAACAGGACACCCACCGGGGACACCTGAGCCCTGGCTTCCCTGCCTCCTGCGTCTGCAGGCCATCCCTGCGGGAGTCCAGTGAGCGGACACACGCATTCACTGCGGTTTCAGTTCTCACCCTGCTGAGCCTTGGCCCAGGGAGAAGGAGCCAGCAGAGCCGGGGACACCACTGGGACCCCAGTTCCTTCCCCATCCAGTCCGCTCTGGTTCTCCATGAGTTAAGGAGCCACGGGGAGTAGCCCCGCCCTTGCCCTGCACACTCTTCCCCAGACGACAGGAAGGAGCCACTGATGAGCCTCAGGGGGAGAAAAAGGTCCCTCTTCGTCCTCACCCTCGCTGTTTGTGTGATGATCCTGCCTCTCGTGTGTTCAAATGCCCGGCTCCTTCCTGTAGATGGTGTGAACGCCATGCTTCTCTGCCCAGTAAGAGGGAAACCAGGTGCCCCGGGCATGCCCTGTCCCCTCCCGTCCAGGAAGGCGAGGGCAACACCAGCAGCCTTTCCAGAAGCTGGGCCAGAGGGCCCTGAGGGCCCGCCCCTTCCCGCCCCTACAGGAACGGGCCAGAAAAGGCCAGGTGAGACCCGTATGTGCCCCCTTGCTCCGGGGCAGGAGCAGCCGGGCGGGCTGGTGGCCTTGGTCACCAAAGAGCAGCATTTAACGCCCTGGGATGCCGGTGATGGGGGCAGTCGGAGGTGAGATCCCACAGTGAACAGAAACCAGGAAGAGAAGGTGCCAGGAGTGAGGGGTGATGTCGGGAAGCTGGTCTGCTTTGTTCTAGGGCACGAGCTCAGGAAGGCATGCCAACGCGCCTGTACAGGGGGGTGTTAGGCTGGGGATACAGGGCATCCACAAGCCCCCTGCCAGGCGATGTCATTCATCTGTGCTTCCCTTCCAGCTGTCACCCAGGCTGGCCTTCCTGGACACAGCCACGGCGGTGTTCTCACGTACTTTCGAAGGTGTTTCCTTTTATTTATTTATTTTTAAAATATATTTTACTGATTTTTTACAGAGAGGAAGGGAGAAGGATAGACTTAGAAACATCGATCAGCTGCCTTCTGCACAACCTCCTACTGGGGATGTGCCCGAAACCAAGGTACATGCCCTTGACCGGAATCGAACCTGGGACCTTCCAGTCTGCAGGCCGACGCTCTATCCACTGAGCCAAACTGGTTAGGACTTGAAGGTGTTTCTTAATGTCTGACCCAGAGAAAAGTCGATGGGATTTCAGAATCTGGTTAATCCATCCGAACTTCTTAGTACCCCAGATATATTAACCCATTCTAACTTACTAACCTGGGTATATTAACCTATCCTAACTTCCTAACCTGGAATATTAACCCACCCTAACTTCCTAACGTGGTATATTAACCCACCCTAACTTGCTACCCCATGCATAACGTAGATCTGGCAAAGCCTTTCTTTCTCAGGCGCCCGCACCCTAAGTTTTTTCTCTTTAATTGTGGCCTTGCCCATGGTCGATTCACTATTCTTCCAGCTTTGATTTGGTGTGTAAATTTGACCAGTATCAGTGTGCCATCAAAGGCTTCACTCAAGAAATGGGGTGAGCGTTGTTTGCGGCCTGGGAGAGGTGGTACGGGACAGTCACCAACCGTGGCCTGGACCCTCAGCCTCCCTTCCTGAGGCTGGATCTCCAAACCACAGAGTCCTGTCACCATGGGTACGTGTTGGGTTACCGTTCTGACAACCAGCTCCACACGAAAATGAGGCTGCTTACTTTCATTCATTTGTCTGTTCATTCGTTCGTTCGTTCGTTCATTCGGCCTCCCTTGGGCTCCCAGCCTGCGCTGTGCCAGGAGCCGTCCCAGTCCTGAGCCACACCTGACCAGCTGCCGTCCCCACTCCCAAGCCTCCTGACCCACTGGCCTCAGTGGCACCAGGTGTCCTTGTCGCCTGCACACGGGACGGTCACAGTATTCTGGAACACAGGTAAGCCTTGACACGACGGGCATTGGCATGCTCTTGGACAAGCCTTGAGCCGTGGTGACAGGAGATGAAGGGCAAGCACTGCCTTCTCGGTGTTCCCCTCTCAGCGCCCCCACCTGTCTGAAGAGGTTTGGGGAGCCCCCACCTGTTCCCTGAAATCGCTTCCAAAGATAAACCACTGGGGAGCAAACTGTTGTTCTTTGGGGGGCCGGCTAAGGCCTCCCCGAGGGGCTCAGGGCCCAGTGGGACAGGCTAGGTTACCCCCAACGATTAGACACCAGACAATATGCTAACAGGGGCACTTCACAAAGCGTGGGGGGAACGGAGGAAGGAGAGCCCCAACTCTGTGAGGGGCAGTTGACCTGGGCCTTGAAACAAAGGAGGTTGAAGAGGAAGTGGGGCGGGAGGGACCGGTGCTCTGGACCTCAGGTTCAAAGGCCAGGAAGCACCCCGCTGTGGGGTGGTTCTGGCTGGATCCGATGGATGGACCAGGTTTGCTTGGCCTGAGAGGAGTTGGGAAACGAAGGCAGCGCCTGGTCAGAAGTGGGCTTGGAGAGAGTTAGGCTCTGTCCAAAGCAGAGCTGCCGGGTGGGGCACAGAGGTGGCATCATCCAGTGTGTGTGTTGCTCAGAGCCTGCTCATCAGGGTGGGCCGGGCAGCGTCTTCGGGGCCATCCGGGAGCGTGTTAGGAATGCGGACTCCCAGGCCGCACCCTAGAGCCGAGGATTCAAAACTGCATTTAAATTAGAGCCGGGGAATTCCAGTGCACGTTGCAATTTGAGAAGGCTGTCCCAGGACACTTCGCAGTGGGGGTGGAGGTGGGTGGGGTGGGGTAGAGGTCGGGGGGGGGGGGGGGATGGAGGTAGGGAATGGGGTGGAAGTGGGGGGTGGGATGGAGGTAGGGGATGAGGTGGGGGTGGGGTGGAGGTGGGTGGGATGGAGGTAGGGGATGAGGTGGGGGTGGGGTGGAGGTGGGGGGATGGAGGTAGGGGATGGGATGGAGGTGGGTGGGATGGAGGTAGGGAATGGGGTGGAGGTGGGGGGTGGAGGTAGGGGATGGGATAGAGATGGGATGGAGGTGGGGGATGAGGTGGGGGTGGGGTGGAGGAGGGGATGGGATAGAGATGGGATGGGGTGGAGGTGGGGGTGGGATAGAGGTAGGTGGGATGGAGGTGGATGGGATGGAGGTATGGGATGGGGTGGAGGTGGGGGGTGGAGGTAGGGGATGGGGTGGGGCACTGGAGCTCAGGGCTCTGCTGTGAGACTTGAGGAGGCAGAGGGCTCGGTGGCATCTTAAGGAATCTGGCTGGGTGAGCCCGGAGGAGCACAGGCAGGTCTCATCAAGGGTGGGGTGACATACTTCATGGAAATGTAGGGTGAGAGCAGCTTGGAGGGGTGACGGTGCGATTTGATGGGACAAGCCACATTTAAGGTGCTGACGAAAGGTCTGAAACCTGAAAACCGGAGATATCACTGGGAGCTGATCTGAGCCGCCATGGGGTCTTCACTATTTCCAAATCTTTGCAAACTGGGTGCTGAATGATCCCGTCTAAATTATGGTCAGGGATCAATGTCCATATTATCAGACTAAACTTTTCCGGGTGAAAAGGCAGGGTATTTACATTTCCTCCTTCACTGGCACCTTATAGCAAGATCTCAGGGTGTGGGGGCGAAGATGGGAGTGAAGTCTGAGTGAACAGGAGTGCAGGCTGTCACCATCAGTACAGGTAAACTAAGCAGACTGAGCTCTATCCACTGAGCCAAACCGGCCAGGGCTAAAATTAATTTTTAAACAGCCTCATTGCTCCTGTGTGGGGCAGCAACGGGCCTTGGCTGGGAGCTTGTTCTCAGAACAAGAACGCAGAGTCCTGGGCCCTCCCAGCCCTGGGAAGGCAGATCCTGCATTTTCCCCGGATGCCCCTGTGATGTGCATTCTGAGCGTGGCTGCACGCTAGGATCTGTAGCAAACTCCCTCATGCCTGGAGCTCACGCGAGGGCTTCAGATCGGCCTGCAATGGGCCTGGAATTGCTCACCTCCTGTTTACTTTGAGTATTTACCGAAGTTTAATAGGCATAAAGGAAAGTGCACAAGTCAGGTGTTCAGCTCCCTGTGTTTTCCCCAACGGGCCACACCCCTGTGACCCAGATGAGGAATCAGAGTGTGACCAGCACCCAGGAGCCCGCAGGCTCCCTCCTGTCACTACCCTCACCCTCCAAAGGTAGCCAGATGCCGACTTCTCCCAGCCCCCGTCCTGCCTGCCTTGTTCTTGCTGTACGCTGGGTCAGACAGTCTGTTCTCTCCGTGTGTGGTTCCTGTAGTGTGCTGTGTGCTGTGGGTGACCCATCCCCTGCTGTGTGGAAGTCCCAGAGGTGGATGCTCCATGATTCTTTACTGCCCACGGGCATTGGTTGCTTCTAGTTTGGGACGATCGTGAATATGGCGCCTGGGTCTCTTAATGGTTCTGTGGGGATTTCAGTGACCAGCCAGGTTCAGGAGCCACCGGCCTACACAAAGCTGCCACACCTGTGGGGAAGGAGCGTGCACCTTTGCGATGGCACAGCCAGGTGGCACCTTCTGCCTAGCATGCTTCAAAATCCCCTACTCCCAGGAGGGCAATGTTCAGCATAAAAACTGTGTCTGTACAACAGCGTGGGCACAGTGAGCCACTCTTACCAGGGACTGGAGAGAACCTCCCCAAGTCCAGGTTCCCAGACACCAGCCAAGGGCCAACTTTGTAAACTTTCTTAAAAAAACAACAACATATTTTATTGATTTTTTTACAGAGAGGAAGAGAGAGGGATAGAGAGTTAGAAACATCCATGTGAGAGAAACATCGATCAGCTTTCTCTTGCACACCCCCTACTAGGGATGTGCCCGCAGCCAAGGTACATGCCCTTGCCCGGAATCGAACCTGGGACCTTTCAGTCCACAGGCCGATGCTCTATCCACTGAGCCACACTGGTTTCGGCAGAAGTTTGTAAACTTTCTAAAGAAGCCTGATTATAGGGACGCTCTTCTGCACACTCTGCCCCACCCTGCAGAGTCCCAGCTCGCTCTGTTCCCTAACGGTGTCACTGACCCAAGGCTCGGGTACCTAGACAGTGAGGCCAGGAGCCTTTGTCCGCAGGCAACCAGCTCCTGAGTTTTGTTAGCTTCTAAAGGGCAGGCTGGGGAGGGGGCTCAGGAAACCCCCCTACTTCTTATGGATCTGGCAATTCACCCGAAAATGTGTCTTCTTAAAAATCCAAGTGCTCCCGCCGGCCGGTATGGCTCAGTGGTTGAGCGTTGACCTATGCACTAAGAGGCCACCATTCTGTTCCCGGTCAGGGCACATGCCTGGGTTGCAGGCCTGTCCCCCAGTGTGGGGCGTACAAGAGGCAGCTGATTGATGTTCCTCTCTCATCACTGATGGTTCTATCTTTCTCCCTCTCCCTTCCTCTCTAAGAATCAATAAAAACATATTTTTGAAAAAAAAAGGATTCTAAAGTGCTCCCAAAGGAGGAAATCTCCTTGGAGCAACTAATTCACCACAAGTCAGAAATGAAAGTATTTTCTATTTATTTTAAAGGAATTAAAAAAAGAATCCCAATAGAATTCCTACTCTTAGTCATCGGGCTAAAAAACAAACATAAACGGCGGGAGGTTGCCTTCCACGGGACAGCTTTTCCAGCAGAGATTTGGAAGCCCAAGTTCCCCCTCTCTACCTGGGCTCTGTTTCTCTGGGCCGAGTGCGCAGCTGCCTTCCTCGTTTCTTCCTTTCATCGGGGCTGACTTACCCAGTAAGGGTGTTTAGGGCCTCTGGTACTTTCACGGAACCACAAAAATGTTTTTTTTTTTTTTTTAAGGAAACACAGAATATTTAAATTTCCCTAAAAATCAGAAAGAAGAAAATGTGCTTCTGGGTGGAAGAAAATATTTTAATTTTTAATCCAGCCTGGCTTGTATTTTTTCTATAGGTCAATGCAGTTGTAAAATAGAACTAATGTACATTATTTTAATGGAAGCAAGTTTCCCCAAAGCGTCTAGGGCCCACAAAAATTATAACGTGCCCTGCCTTTCATGTAGTTTAAAGAATGCCACTTATTGGGAACAGAATGTTTCTGGTGCTCTTCCCCAGCCCTGGCACTGAATCCAGTTATTTCAATGAGGAAGCTTTTCCGGTTTGTGTGCCCTGTGAGACTGTTCCTGACCCTGGGACTCCATCAGCTGTACCTCCTGGGACCGATCAGCCTTGGTTCCTGAGAAAGAGCCTCTGCTCTGGACAGGGTAAAGCCTTTTCCAGCTGTTCTGTGAAAAAGAAAATCTATAACCCTACAACCATCTATATGAAACCAGGAGACATTCCCTGGGTGTTTCTAAAATATGGATGTGCAGGGGCTAGAAGCAGAGCCTAGCCCTCTCAGAGACCCAACAGCACTTGGAGTACATTTTTTTCTTTTAGTCTTTATTGTTGAAAGTATTACATAGGTCTTCCTTTTCCCCCCATTAACCTCTTCCAGCCCACCCCCATCCTCCCAGGCCCTCACCACCCCATTGCCTGTGTCCGTGGGTTATGCATATATGCATACAAGTTCATTGGTTGATCTCTTCCCATCCACCCTCCCCTGTCTCCCCTCTGAGGTGCAACTATTCATGCTTCTATGACTCTGGGAAATTATTTTATTTTTAATGAAAGGGCTAGTAGGGTATATTCTACCTTATGTTTTCTTTTACTGAGAAATCAGACAAAAAATAACATCAAACATTACACGCTATTCGATAATCTATTTGTGGTCACTGATTAGTGAACAGAAACTGTCTTCATGTCTGAACTCAACTGGACTCCAGCAGCGACATATCAACATGTGCTTGTGAGGAGACATCAGCGGCTGGGAAAGGACCACCTGATCGCAATAGAGGGAACAATCCCAGGAGCTCTCACAGAGCCTGAAATAACCCGTGGGAAATGGGTAGGAACGTGGTCTCAGTGATGGAGCCATCGATCTCAATTAAATGCTACTTAGATCCCACTTAACACAGTTTAGGTGAAAACCTAAAAGGATAGAAATGATTCTACTAAGTTCATTATGTCCCCCAAACAAACCTCATAACTGTTTTGTTAATCCTCACCAGAGGATATATTTCCATTAATTTTTAGAGAGAGTGGAAGCAAGGGGGAGAGACAGAAAAACATCAATGTGAGAGAAATACATCAATTGGTTGCTCCAGTAGGCACCCTGACGAGGGAGAGCTGGGGATCGATGCAACCAAAGTACATGCCCTTCACTGGAATCGAATGTAGGACCCTTAAGTCCAAGGGCCAATGTTCTATCCACTGAGCCAAACTAAGGCCCTCCAGAACATTTATAGGGATACAGCAGTGCCCAGCATTCAACAAGGCAAAGTTCACAATGTCTGCCACCCAACAAAAAATACGGGATATGCCAAGAGGAAGGAAAATGTTACCCAGAATGAGGAGGAAAAAAAGAAATTGAAGAGATGCAAGGATTAGTATCCAAGGAGATTAACAAACTTCAGGTAGATAGGTCTAGACCATATACATAAATATATATATATATGCCTAATATGCATATTGTCCCCTTGTGAGTTCAACTGGGAGTTCGATCCCTCACTATGATGTGCGCTGACCACCAGGGGGAGACGTGGAATGAAGGAAGGCCCCAGCTGGGAGCTGGAAGGCCCCTATCAATCCTGATCACTGGGCTGGTTTGGCCTAGGGACCCTACCTGTACATGAATTTCATGCACTGGGCCTCTAGTTCAGAAATAAATGCAGGTGTGTGTGTGTGTGTCTAGTATTTCCCTCTATGCCTGCCCACTGAATGCATACTTAATGCCAGTATGTTGGTTTTCAAACAATATTCTCCACTAAAAGGAATCATGTTCCTTGGCAAAATGGCTAATTTCAGGGCTCTGGCAGGGAAAGAACAAGATGAGTCTGGAATATCTTGTGTAAGAAAATACTCAAAGAATAAAGGGGTCTTGTGAGCTCACTTCAGCAACACAAAAACATTGTAGTGATACAGAGAGTATTAGCATGGTCCCTGTGCAAGGATGACATGCAAATTCATGAAGCGTTCCGTATTTTTAAAATAAATACCAGGTTTAAAAAAAGAGGGAGGGCATGTCAAAAGTCAGAGAAGTCAGTTAAATGCTCTCACTGGCTAAATCTAGGACAATCCTCTATAATAAAAGGCTAATACGCAAATAGACCTAATGGCAAAACAACCGATCTTTATTACATGCACTGACCACAGGAGGCAGACATGTAATGCAAAAGCTGCCCCCTGGTGGTCAGTGCGCTCCCACAGGGGGAGTGCTGCTCAGCCAGAAGCCAGGCACATGGCTGGTAAGCGTAGCGCTAAGGCAGGAACCTCTCCTGCCTCCGCAGCAGTGCTAAGGATGTCCAACTGATGGCTTAGCCTCACTCCCCGCGGGCTCCCAGACTGGGAGAGGGTACAGATCAGGCTGTGCACAAATTTCACGCATCTGGCCTCTAGTTTAAGAATAAAAACTTAAAAAATGATGGCAACTGATTATAACCCACAGAATAGATTACAAATCCATGAGTCCACAACTCTTAAATAGATGAATGAATTAATAACATTTTTTTTCTTGCAGTTAGAGCCCACAAATAAAGAAAGCATGAAGGTATGAGAAAATCTCCATTTGGCAACGACTATAAAAATAATCCAGCCGGGGGGCGAGGGGAGGGGTGAAGTGTGTTCACCAGGAACACACCAGGAATGTGTGTTCCTGGTGAACACACTTCACCAGGAACACACATTCCTGGTGAAGTGTGTTCAAAAAAAAAAAAAATCCAGCCAAGAAACATCAAAGGATGCTAAAATTTGTGGGTAAAATCAAGGTGAGGAATGGATAGTCTCAAAAATAGCTCCGCACAAAATATTAACTAAAAAGGGTGAGAAGCCTAGTGCAGAAAGCTGGCAGAAATTATCTTAGTGGAATGACCAACAAGGGACAACAGGCATAGGATGCCACCCATAGGCTGAAATGCAAAAGCACAGCCTCTGTAATGTTCTGGTACAAAAATGCATAACGTGGGTCCAATCACGTGGAAATAGCAGACAAAGGATGCCCATAAGGTGACTGGTCCACGATCTTCCAAATTACCGAGGCCATGCAAGACAAAGAACGACAGGAATTCTCCAGAGTGAGTGGACAAGAGATTACAGGGCCGAGAATGGGGAAGTGTGGGGAGAGAGGAAAAGTTACAATATGGGAGGAAAACCAGCCTGTGATTACTTTACACACACACGGCACACACACGTGCACAATGCTTCCCAGGTAGTGAACACTCACTGTCAGCTGTTCCTATGATACTTGCCACGCCGGGGTGACATGATGGGCCCCTCAGCAGTGCCAGAGACACTCACACAGCATGCACACCCCCAAAACAAGCGCATGGCATTTGCAATCCAAAGGACTCGCCCATCTAAGAGCAGCCACCTGAACATTTCCATTCCTCCTCGAGTTTACCGGGAACCATATGAAAATTAAAACACCCCCTGGGTCTCTGAGGAAATGAATGAAAGTCTGGGAAGTATATGCAGATATTCAGCTAGTTTCTTTCTAATAGTAGTGGAAAATAAATGGCTGGTTGTCTCTCGCCTCTGACAAGATTTCTTTGCTGTATTTATCTACCAAACACTTACTAGGCCCCTTGCCTTCGCCCGGCCATGGAAACACAAAGCTGACCAATAGCCCCTGCCTACAGGCCAGTCCCGTTCTTGCTGGATAGACCACAGGTTGGCAAAACGGAAGCCAGTGACTGGGCTATCCCAGAGCTTTCTGGGAACACAAAGGGGCGCTATGTTAGCCTGGTCTGGGAAGTGTCTTCTAGAAGAAATGATGTCACCAAGCTAAGACACTCAGCTGGACAAAATGCAGGTTTGCACTGCCATGGGGTCAGCCAACCAACCAAGAAAACCCCACTGCCAAGGATGGGAGCCCATGGCCGAGCATGAGACCTGAATTCATGCACAGGGGGGCTGCACCATGCTCTCTTTCCAAAGCGCTTCTATGACAACAGGGGGACAGTTTTCTCCAGACATAAGCCTTGTACAAACAATACCTGCCACTCAGCTCCGTAGTTCACAAGAGCCGACATTAACAGAGCCAAGACTTGGCCTCTCTGGCTAGGTACAAAATACCACCTGCTAGACATTCCCTTGAGGGTGGACCCAGGATCCAGGAGGATGTGACAGGAACGCAACAATCTCACACCTGGAAAAGCTTGTAATTACTAAGAAAGGGCAGTTGTAAAATTTTAAAACACATTTATTTGGTGGAAATGGAGTAAGAGGCTAAAGGAGATCCAAATAAAGAGTGTGCCACTTATTCCTGGTGAAGTGTGTTCAAGAAACTTTTAGTCAGAGGTTCCCTAGAAAGACTAGTTTAGGGTAACAGGGCAAGGAAACTGAAACCATCGGAAGTGCAAACCTGGGTGGAGGGAACCAGTAAGAACCGTATGGTCCATCTCTCCTTCCCTATTTCCACAGCCACTGGCCATCAACAGGTAGCTATGACACGCACTGACCATCAGGGGGCAGACGCTCAACACATAGGCATGGAAACATGGAACAGACTGATGAATCTCAGAGGGAAGGGGAAAGGGGGAGGATGGGAAGAGATTAACTAAAGATCTTAGATGCATATTAAAGGCCTGGTGCACGGGTTCATGCTCTGGTGGGGTCCCTTGGCCTGGCCTGCAGAGATCAGGTCGAAACTGGCAGTCTGACATTCCCCGAGGGGTCCCAGATTACGAGAGGTCCCAGGCCAAGGGACCCCACCAGTGCATGGATCTGTGCACCTGACCTCTAGTATACCATAATGAAGTTAACATATGCTGGTTTAATGGAAGAGCCATCTTAGAAGGAAAAAAGATGCTACAACATGGAAGCCTTATAAAATTAAGAAAGTTTATCACGATATGGAATTTTTTATGCATTCACCTCCAGTCATTTTTAAAAAAATACCAATTTGAACAGTAAAGAAAAAGATGGCCAGGCAGATTACTGCTTATATGGTTTTAGTTATATTTCTGGTGCCCAAATTAGTGAAGCTTTAGTGCAAACAATTCTATAAGCAATCTGGAACTGATGGGGAATATTAAATCTCTTACAACTTGCAGGTGGTGATTCATATTAGCCAAGTAGATGGGTTTTATCTTCATTTTCAGAAATTTATCGGTCATTAGTATCAAAGCGTAAAACATACCAATGAGACTGAGACTCCAAACAAAATACAGTACAAATTTATTTACTCCCATCATTCTTAGTCAAGATTTAAGCAAAGTAAACAGACAACAGAATTGGATACGAATAAGCAATGGATTAACATTCCACAGAAATCCTATCTGACTATGAATTTTCAGTCCAAAAAAGCTTATTCTAAATAAAATCAAACAATGAATTATTCTGCTAAGGATATAACAACAAAATATACACAATAAGCCACATTTGTTTTTCTCTTAACAATAAGCATATATTTAATGAAAGTTTTGAATAGTCTTGGATTAATATCAATAAGAAATGATCATTTTGGAATATCATTATTAACCAAGTATGTTAACTGGAAAATCTGGACAGCACTAACAAATGACCAAAGAGCACTGAATTCAATTATTTTACAGATTTACAGCAAAATACTTTGGTTCCCGAATGACTGTCTCAATAAGGAATTTTTGAAAAGCCTCACATGAACTCATCTTTCTCCTCCAGATTTAAACGCTGACTGTTCGGTTTCTTCCTGGTCGTGTGGAAATGCCGTAGCCAGAGAAGCACTGAACAAACATGGCAAAAACTAGGCAAACATCAAACTTCTTAAAGTGCTAAAGCCACAAGGGAAAAACCCATCTTTACAACTTAAAAAGGCCAGTGTTAAAGAACTTATTAAATAACGTATTAGCATTATTTAAACCCATGCTTTTCACAATTACTGCAAAAACATTGATACATCAGAAACTGATGTAATGTTCCAATATTAATTAGTGCAATTTATAAAGAAATCTGTTATGAATGACATCTAATTATTTTTTGTAGTAAGAAAAGGCAAATAGTTTCACTTCCCAGAGTTCCAGATTATGGAACACACACACACACTGAGAGGGAACAAGGCCAACTTCCGGTGAGTTAATTCTGTCTCCCCCTCACCGTGGCCGGTTGGCCTGTGGATGACACCCCCTTGCTTCCAGGGAAGGAGGCCATGTTTTATTCTTGTCTGTGTCTGTTCTCAGCACCAGTGGGTGCTGAGTGTAGATTAGAGTAGAACCAATTAAGCGCTGGGGCATATTTTTAAAGAGAAGAAAGGCTATTACGAATCGTTCAGATCAGAAAACCAAGAACCACTTAACCTCCCCACAAATGCACATGACATCACTGTTGAATCATTAGCTGAATATTTTGATAAAATTATAAATACATACGAACCATAACCAGTTTTAAAG
This sequence comes from Nyctalus aviator, assembly GCA_036971965.1. Lineage (NCBI taxonomy): Eukaryota > Metazoa > Chordata > Mammalia > Chiroptera > Vespertilionidae > Nyctalus > Nyctalus aviator. The sequence continues at coordinate 5,665,053 of CM072923.1, forward strand.
GTAAACACTCTATTCTTCTTGAAATATTACTATAAAAATGTGCGCTAATGTTACCTCCATTGCTTACCTTAATAAAAACATGTTTTATGATGTTACTCCCTCCCTCCCCAACATGAAAAAAATGATTCAATAACAAGTTCTCAGATTAACAAAGAATATATTAAAACATCTTACATTCTTTCCACAACTGCATAAAAAAAGCAGACATCCTGAATACTTACAAGGAATAACGAGCTTTCTACATTTTCAAAACTAATTACAATCAGAAAAATCTTTTTCAAGAATATATTTGCTAGCTAAAGAGTTGCAACAATGAAAGATCAAGTAATCTTCACCAAGTATTTGCCTACTGAGATATTCTTTAAAAACCTGTTTACTGAGTAAAGCAATAAACTTGTCTTTCATTATTTGACTTCTTAACGCTTAAAATAGTTACACGAGTGGAAGCATATTTTATTTTTTTGACCACCAAAATAAACTCTTTCAGCCTAATGCTTTTAAGATACAGTATAAAAAGTAATAGAAAAACCAGAACTGCATTATAAATGTTTTTGGTTCAAAATTTTATTTGAAGTCTTACGTTCCTTGCCTTGACAAAAATGTGAACTAACAAGACAAACCACTGGCAATTCTTAAAATCTAACAGATTCGCAGAGTCTATATTTAGGTCAAAAATATTTTACTGGTCAACTTTATTTAAAAAACCTCAAAAAAGTGGCATAAAGGTTCAAGTCCTGGGATATTGAATTTACAATGCCAAGATACTGTGTCAAGGATTTATTAGATATTCAAACAGCCATAGTAATGATTACTCTAAGGGAAACTGTCTTCTACTGAAGAGATAGCTACCAAGGTGTTCAGAGTAAGAAATGCCACATCATACAGGGAATGAACTCAATGGACAATAATCCATCCTAATGTTTGACATTAAATTGTATGCTTTAGTTTTGTCTCTAAAATGCAGACTTCTTTAAGAAATATAAAGATGGTAATAATAATTAAAATTAATTGTAACTTATTTTCCTTTCACTATCAAATTTAAGAACAGAAACAGGAAGTAACCACTCAAATATTTTAGAACTTTTGAGTTTTCAAATGAAAAAAATAATAGGCAAAATTTCATATGTAATTTCCATAAAAATCAATTAATATTTTATTAAAATGTTTGTGTTTCAAATAAAGAGACTGTCCTTCCTACCTTTGGTCTGGAATGTGGGTAATGAGTTTGATAAGGACAGTTCTTTTCTGCTACAGCACAAATTTAAGTACTCAGCGTACTATTTCTTAGTCACAGTAGTTAATTTTTCTTTTTTGAAAGAATAGCTTGTAAAAGAGAAATTAATAAACTTGGGAGTCTTAATCCACATCACCTTAAAAGGATTTTGTAGTTTCTCCAATTTTTCTACTTTTATATATCTGATGACCCCACACAAGTAACATAAAAATTGTACCTTTTGAAACAGCCCCTGGAACTCTGGATAACACCTATAGAAAGGCTTTTAATTACAACTCATATGAAATAGGGGAAAAAAAAAAAAAAAAAAAAAAAAAAAGCTCTAACCTTATGGGCCAAAAGAAGTAAAAAACCAAACAAAAAACCAAACAAATTTTGGACCCTTGAGAGTACGTAAAACAGCTATGTAGGAGATGCTAAGCAGTGACTTGAAGCAAGACGGTTTCACCACGTGGATGCTTTACCACGACGAACTCCAACCAATTCTAATAGAATCTATCACAAGACAAAGAGGTAGGAAACTGTATATTGTCAATATCGTTTTTGAAAAGCATGTGGAGACTGCAGTGTGGTGTTTCTCCCTCTGCTTCTCGTTTCTGGAAGTGAATGGTAATTCAGGATTCAGAGCCCCTGGGCTGACTCTGTAAATATAGGTCCTGACCTTTTTGTAATACTAAAATTAATTTCAAAATTAGTGCCACGTTATCTCCGTCCCAAATACACTCAGATTTTCAACTTGTGGCAGCATAAGCCAGAGGAAACCAAACATCCAAGTCCTTTCAGTGCTGGACTGACCTTGCACTGTGATGTGGACACAGCACAGCAGCAATCTGGTCACAACGCGTGTCCCCCCTGAAGCTTTTGTGAACTGACCTTAGGGGCCTCCCAGAAATGTTAATATTTTCATCTCCCGAGTCTTCCAGCAATAATTACACCGAGTGACCCAAGAGAAAGCTTTTATTTTATAAAAGTCTAACTATTACTATTGCTGATTTAAATTTCTCACAATTTTCATACGAAAAGTTCTACATGACCACGAAATGCCAAATATTTTTATCAAGTGCCAGGATAACTTCTTAAAGTTGAGGTTTATCACTTTTTTTATTGCTAGAGTACTCTAAAGACCTAAATCAACACTGCAAGCTACTCCACTTCTTCCAGGTAAGTTTTGGGACTTAAGAACATGGCTGAGATTTAACTAGAACTTATGTGTCTGATATAATTAAAAGCAGAAATCCTTTAATAGTATTTCACTAGTTGTAAATCAGTAAGGAAACAAAACCACCTCAATTAAAGAGTAAACTGACACTGCGGGATGAGGAACCATGCAAACAACCAAGACCAATCAATTTCAACAGCAATGAAGTCAAGTTGTCCTGTCACTGGAAGGTCCAGAAACACAGCATTTTTTTAGTAAGTGTTTTCCTAAGTTGGATAGACATTAGTCATTAATATTAGTTTACCTCAAACTTATAACTTAAGCGTAACAATTTCCAACCTTTTATTATTTTGTAAAAAATATTTTCGTTTTATATGACACATTTCACAACTTAGGCTGAAATCTGGAGGCGGCCCGGTTTCGTTACGGGGAAGAGGGGAGGTCTTTTAATTATGGGTCTGTTCGTGACTCCAAAGACTAAAGGCGGTCTTGAATGTCCTATGGCAGAGTTTACACATGAACTGGCGTTTGAAGGTGATGGCTGAGAGGGGCGGGGCATGGTAAAAAAGGGTGTCTGACTCCTGGGGCGCGAACAGTTTCTCCGCGGCCGGGGCTGCGTTTTCCGACAGCCCCGTTGGACTGTCGGGCTCCAGGGGCTGGATCTTGGGCAGCAGCGGCGGTGGGGGCAGGGGTGGCGGAGACGGAGAGTTTGTGGGGACTGGGCACGCTTCAGATTCCTTATGCGCCGAGTCCTCTGTGGCCTGAGACATATGGGACTGGAAGTGGCTCCAGAGCCGGAAATTGGTGCGGAAAGCTTTGTTGCAGACGTGGCAGATGAACGGTTTCACAGAACACAGGAGCTCCTGGTGCCGCTCCAGCTGCCTGTGCGAGGTGAACGTCTTGCCGCACTTCTCACAGGGCCACAGGCCCGGGTCCTTGCCCGAAGCGGCTTCTTTGGGAGCGGTGCTGGCCTCGGGCGCCACCTCCTCGGCTTCCTCCGCGGGCTCCTCTTTGACGTGGATCTTCAGCTGCTTCGAAACGCTGAGGTCTTCGGGGAGACAGGAGGAGTCTTCCGAGTCGAAGTTGACCTGCTCTGAGCAGTCGCTGAACGCATTGTCGTCTTTCGGGGTGACCACGTGGTTTGCTTTCTGGGGCTCGGGCTGGGCCTGGGGCTTGGCGGAGCTGCCGACTTCCCCGTTGTGGTCCTGCACGGGCAAGGAGAAGTTTTCGGCGGGGGCCATGGTGTTCTGATTGTGCACTTCCACCTGGTGCCGCCAGATGCTGAAGGAGGACTTGAAGGTGCGCATGCACTCGAGGCACGTCAGCTTCTTGTACTCACACTTGCTCTCGTGCTCGTGCTTGAGCTCGGGCGAAAAGAACCTAAGGCTGCAGTAGGGGCACACGGTGGCGTTCCGGCACAGTCGCTCGTGGCTGCCTTGCTCTAGGAGAGAAGAGAGCTTAGCGTTACAGAGGCGGCACTGGAAAACCTCCTTGCTCGCTACCGGACCGTCAGGAGCCAGAGCTTTCGGCTTAGCGACCTTGTGTCCTCCGAGAGGCTTCTCTCCAGGGTGCATCTTTATGTGCTGTTTGAACTGAGAGAGAAAGCGATAGGCCTTTCCGCAGTAAGCACAAAGGTACACGCCTTTGGCTCGCGACCTCAAGTTCCTCTTGATGACTTGAGCTGGGGAGCTACTCTGCCCCTGCAAACCGGGCTTGCTGCGCCTCAGCTTAAGGATCAGGGCCTTCTTAATCTCCCTCTCCCTCACTATGTCAATCAGCTTTCTCTGGAACTTTTCGTCCAGGACGGCATGTGAACTAGAGGCCGGTGACGGGTTCTTCACTATGCCGTGCTGGGTCTGACAGTGGGTCCACACCTTGAAGTTTGTGTGAAACCGCTTGTGACAGATGTCACAGGCGTAGGGCTTTTCTGGGTTGTGGTACATGTTAATGTGCCGGTGAAGACCTGCTGTTGATCTAAAGATCTTAAGGCAATGTTTGCATTTAAATTTTTTGTTTGGTCTTGTTCCCTCCAACTCACCAAATTCATCTTTGCTCAAGTCCGAATCGGGGAAGTCTGCTTTGAGTGTGGGGCTTGAGCCTTCCTCCAGGTTATCTTCTGACACCAGGGAGCCGTGCTCGTCCACCTTTAACTTCTTCAAGGGCAGCCTTCGGTCCGCCTGGAACCTCCTTTTCGCCGGGAGTCGGCTCATGTCTTTCTGGTCGTCTTCTGTTTTCAGAGGAGGGTCTCTCGAGCTGGACGCGGCGGCGGCGGCGGCATCTCCCACAGTGACCCGAATGATGTCGGAGGGATCCGCGGATGGGCTGCGGGGCTCCGTCTTGACTCGAACCTCAGCAGCAGGGGCTGCGCCCTCCCTCTCTGTGGGCTGAGAAGCACTGAAGGACCGGAGGCGGTGGGGCTGGGCAGCAGGAGTCCCATCATCCGGGGCTGGCTTTTCACTCCCCTCTTTTAAAGATGACTTTTGAGGTAAAGCGCAAAACACATTCCCCGGTGCATCGCCTGGCACTGCAGACGACCCCTGGGAAGATTTCAAATCTATTGAGGGCGAGTAGACAGGAACCTGGCTGTCCATCGACAGTGACCGCCGCAGGAGACTCTTCACAAGCGGGCCGCTTCTGTCAATGGTTTGGTTTGCAGAAGCAGGCCCACTGGACGGGATCACCAAGCCCAACTTGGAATAGTACAGCAAGTTTCTGTCCTCGCCCGGGCCATTTCCTCTGCTGGTTTCTTTCAATAGATAGGGAGTCTCCGATGAGCTTCGGAGAGAGAGAACAGGCGGCCGGGGCCTTTTCAGGGCCAGCTCTATAGCTTTCCCTTTGGGCAGCTGACTGCCTCCACCTGGTTTGTCATCCACGGCCTCTCTGTCTGGCAGAGGGGCGGAGGACAGGACTGCGTTCCTCCTGTCAGCATCATCCAAAGATCCAGCACACTCAAGAGACTTTGTGTATCCCACGGAACCATCCTTTGGCCAACTCTTTTCAGTCAATGACATATCGTGAAGTGGCTCGGCTGGTTTGGAAACCTGTGGCTTACTGGCATTGGCCTTGACTGCAATGTTTGGGGAGGGCTGGGGAGTATGGCTTATTTCGGGTGGAGTTTGACTAACGGCTTTCCCTTGTGCCTCGTTCCTGCTTTGACAGACAATGACACTTCTCTTTTGAGAACTGTTTTCATCATGTTCTACGAATATTCTTTTTCTGTTGGGACACATTGGAAAGGGTCCTTGAGGTGTTTTAGAAACGATGTTGGTCAGAAAGGAAATCCCGAGACTATAGCCTAGTTCTTGCACAGCAGCAAGGCTGCCTTTCTCGACAAACAAAGATGAGGAATAAATGTAGTTCAAAACGTTATCAAAAGCATCTGGTTCACAAAAGTCAAGCTGGAATACAGTTTGCAACTCATTCTCCTTATTTGTGAATAAACTATGAAAATATTCACTGCTAGCAGCCAAGACATTTTTGTGAGCTCGAAATTTCTGGTCTCCAACAATCAGAAGCACATCACACAACTGTCCTTTGAGGCGCTCCTCGTTGAGCGAGCTCAGGAGAGAGATGGCATGCGCTGGGTTGATGTAATGCTGCAGTCCCTCCATTGCGTGGGCTTATCTGAAAGACAAAGTGTAAAATTATGAACAATGCAGTGAAATGCTCTCCGCCAAGTGAAATACTCCGAAAAGGCTGGGAACATTAACTAACTGTCTTTTCAGAGGTGCCAATATTTAGCACACAAAAGCTTTTGTATAAACAATCTTATTTAAATAACACGGAAAATATGAGGAAACAGGTCTCATAGTATAAATAGATCATCAATTATTAAAATTGAAGCATTTTAGAAACTACAGACTGTAACACAGCCATTTTTATACCATGAAAAAACTGTTTAACTATGGCAGGTATGTAAGGAATGATATTTAAAAATAATAGTTTATTATTTAGGGTCCTTATCCATTTCCTGTTTGGTTCTATTCTTATTAGTTCAGAGAAGAAGTTGTGATGTACTGAAATGCCTGACATCTATAATTCTGAAAGGAAGTCCTTTTATTACTATGTCAGGGTTCAGAACCAGTCACCCAAGTTGTGCTTCTGAGGTATGTGGATTATTATTATTATTATTTAAAAATATATTTTATTGATTTTGAACAGAGAGGAAGGGAGAGAGATAGAGAGTTAGAAACATCAATGAGAGAGTCATCGATCAGCTGCCTCTTGCACACCCCCTATTGGGGACATGCCCACAACCAAAGTACGTGCCCTTGACCGGAATCGAACCCGGGACCTTTCAGTCCCCAAGCCGACGCTCTATCCATTGAGCCAAACCAGTTTCGGCAGGTATGTGGATTATTAAAGGCAACAGATACCCCAAGAGAAACGTTGCCTTCTGAGCAACCTAGAAGAAATGAATTAGGGACGTGTCCATAATAAGATTATCAGATAACCTTTTTGACCTCTCTATATGACAGGACAAACTATTAATTACTGAATATCTGCTCTTCTTATCATCCTACAATGAACCTCCTCTCCTCTGAAGCGCCCTGGTGCTTCACCTCATCCTTAGCTCAGAATATCACAGCTCATTTCCCCAGTCTGTCTCTGAACCTCTCATCTATGCAAGGTTCCCATATGTAATTACATTTGGTTATTTGGTGGTGTTAATCTGTCTCAGGTGGATTTGATTAGACCAGCCCAGAAAATCTAGAGGGTATAAGGAAGTTTCTTCTGCTCCACACTGCTGGATATATTCACTAGCAATGCGATTTAACAATGCATTGCAAAATAGAGGTCTTACCAGAACTTTAAAAATATGCATACATTTGGAAAGTGAAAAATCATTTGCTAATGACTACTGTATCCTAATTACTATTTAACAGAGATTAGAAATGTTAAAGAATAAAATAATTTGTTTTCTTATGTATGCTAAACACCTTTCAATTTCCTGAATATTATTTTCTTACCAAATCACACGTTCAAACATAGCATAAAGGAAACTTAGGCCTGAGTCTAAACTAAATTATTACTAATTCAAAATTAAGGGATTGAATTGGGATTTACCTGACATTCTCCTCAAATCTAAAGGTGAGACAACCTAGTGGTTGGGTACAGGCTCTGCCCGAGAAGCTGGGGTTCAAAAGCTGGCTTCTACCTTGCTGTCGATTAGCCTGATTATCAGGTCCCTCACCTGAAATGGGAGCATGGACCACACCCTCCTTTAAGGTTGTTGTAAAGATTAGGTGAGCTAGCATCTCATACACAGTAAGAACTCGACAAATTATGTGCAATTTATTTTTGAAATCACAGGATTAATAGGCATTTAACTCAGTATCAAAAAAAGGGAGGGGGGTTTCACTTGAACTCATCCATGTTCTGAACAAAGAAAGCCATTTCATAAAGATATGTCACTCTAACACCTCATCTCTTTGGTTTGATTTTATAATGCCATTTTTTCTTTAAAAGACTTATGATATTTATTTTTAATATTAAATGGAATTAAAATAACTAAGATTACTTGTGACAGTTTTATCATTCTCTAGAGGGCAAGTTGTGGATGTACCAAACTCCACACCCAGCACTGGTGCAGGTTCTCCCCTGGCTTCAAAGGACAAGTCTTTGCAGGTCAACCAGATCTGGCATCTTGGGAAGAGCCCACAAGAAGAGTCTGGTAAGTCTCCAACCTGGAGCGACCAAGAATCCTATACCATGTCCTTAACATTCTTCTGACTCCCTGTTCTGGCGCTGACTAATTTAACCAACTCAAAGGCATGGCTTTGCTTTCGGGGACAAAGCCTGTGGCCTGTCCATTCACTCTCCTCGGTCGGACTGCACTGATTTTCAGTTCATTTCTGACTGCCATCATTCTTATCAGTGTTAAATGTTAATGCCTGTATTTGTGATTGCTTGATAAAGGTATTTTCCCTTCCTTTCCCATTCTGTTAGCCATCTTAATTTCTCCTTTAGCCCTACTGTACTGTCTTTATAATCACACATCTATTTATATGCAAAGAAACTCTTGTCATCTCTTTTACAGGTCAGCATAGAGAAAGATAAGCTTATAATACCACACTTAGCAACTTAGCCGAGTACTGAACAGTTTTTAATGCTAATGATTTTTGAGAAAGCTGGTCAGATGTTGCCACAGGGAAAAACAGATTAAGAATCAAAAGCTTGGACAAGTATTTTTCAAAGGTGTTGCTTAAAATCAATTTAGTGGTGTAAAACTAGTAATAAAATGATTAGGGCAAAGAGAAAAATGTCAGAGTGTAGTAAGGCTAAGATCTTGTGGAACTTCTGTTTTGCTTCTATGTACACACATCCAAACATGCAGCAAGTACTGGGTTGGGATATATATAATATAATCCTTCCTGTGAGCCAGAGTCAAGATAGTGTGAAAGAAAGTGCTCTATGCTAATCAACCTCTGAGACTCAACAATGCTACTGTGAGAATTAAATGAGAAAGCAGTAATTGTTACATTACCATTTATTCGCTCATTCAACAAAACGGCATTTGCGAAGACCTGAAGGGGCAAGGATGAGCCATTAGGATGGTCACTGAGGAAGAACATTACAAGCAGAGGGGAGAGTCAAGATAACCGCAGGGATGGAGGTGAGAGCCAAGGGAGGCCTGGAGGATGACGTCAGAGAAGCATGAGAAGAGGCTGTGCATGGGCTGGGTGGACGCATAGAAGAACTAACTTTTTACTGGGCAGTCATGGGAAGATTCTGAGCAGAGGAATTCTGTTTACAAGGATTGCTCTGGCTGCATTGTTGAGAACAGACCATGGAAAGAAGGGAAAGAGTGGCAGCTGGAAGGCCACCTAGAGTGCTGCTGCAATGATGCGAGACATGACGGCAGCCTGGACCAGCTAGGAGTCCATTGCAATGATGCATGAGATGCTATGGTGCCTGGGCCCAGGTGGTAGCAGGGGAGATAAAGGCAGTCATTAGGATTTCTAATGGATTGGCTGCAGAGGATAAGAAGGTTAAGGATGTCTCCAAGAATTCGGCCAGAACAACTGGGAGGATGCCCTTACTTGAGATGAAATTTGATAGAAAAATTGGTTCAGATTTTTTTCAAGAATTCAGTTTTGTAATTTTAAATGTTAGTAGAAATCTACTTATTAAAGTACCTTTTACTGGCACCTTTCCTGCTTCACTTTCCCTATAATCTTTCTTGTGCTTCTTGCGATCACTTCTCAAATTAACATCCACATCCGAATCCTTGTCCACGGTCTTTTTTGGGGAACACATAACAAGACACAATGGAAACTACAGATATAGGCTGAAGAACTGTGCAAAGACTAAACCGAGTGAGATTTTGTCCTTGAACATGAAGCAAATGCTATTCCATATAGCATCTGCACCTTATTCCTATAAGCTAAAGTCAACATTTTCTCAATTTTCATCGTTCAGAAATTTCCATCTTTTGCTTTCTTCAAATTATCAACCCTGTTTTTGTTCTAAGTAAGTACTTCTAACCCCTTGGACCACAGGCTTCTATAATCTTCTATAATAATAAAAGCTTAATATGCTAATTAGACCAGATGTCCTTCTGGATGACCTTCCAGGTGAAGCCTGGGCTGCAAGGGAAGGCCGGGTCCTGGGTACTGGAGGGAGGCTGGTGCCAGCAGCCGGGGAGGAAGGCCTACTCTTGCACAATTTCATGCATTGGGCCTCTAGTCTTTGAATAAAAACATCTGGTAATTAGGGAACAATAAGTCACTCAGAGTTGAGATGTAAAAGACATAGTCAATGTCCCTGAAAATTATTTGGGGGTTAAAAACTATTTGACTGTAACCTCCATTTAGAGTTATCAATGAGATTGCTTGCCCGAGGACTGGCTAAAGTATGTCTAAATTCCTGATATGCCTGATAAACAACTCTATAGTATTTTCTAATCTAGTCACTTAAGCACTAATTGAATATTTACTGCCACACATTACAATAAACATTTTTCATTCGTTAACTCAATATTTACAGCAACGCTACACTATAGGTACTACTAGTATCACATTCCCATTTTATAGATGAGGAAACGTAGGCACAGAGATAAGGAACGTGCTCAAGGTCACAGACTTACTAGTAAGCAGCAGAGCAGGACTCAGCTTCAGAGGCCACACTTAATCCCTACATCACCTGCCACTAGTTTCCTCTTTTAATTCTCACAGAAACACCTAAGCTAGGCACTGTCATCATCCCTGGTTTATAAATTGGGAAACGGGGAAGCACTGAGAGGTCAAGTAATGTACCCAAGGTCACCCAGTCAGTTAGTAGTGCATCTGGAGTCTGGTTCCAGAGCCTGGACTCTTAGTCATCATGTTACATGCTTCTCATAACTGGGCACCTGTCTAGTATGTGCCAGAACCAGCTGGACGTGGTAGATATCAATCTGACAAGCATGGTCCTGCCTTACGGCATCTGAAACCTTGCGTGGGGATAGGACAAGCCAATCTGTCATCATGCTCCAACAGCTAAGCACCAGACAGGTTCACAGAGTAGAGAGAATATAGGTGATGGAACTGATCCAGGTGAGAGGGGAGTCAGAGAAGGCATGCAAGTTAAAAGGCCTCATGAACAAGCAGCTGTTAAGAACATGGGAAGAGCCCTGGGAAATGGTTAGAGCATTGGCCCTCGCACCGAAGGGTCTCGGGTTTTATTTCTGATGACAGGCACGTACCTTGGTTGCAGGTTTGTTCCCTGGTCCCAGTTAGGGTGCATGGGGGAGGTAACCAATCCATGTGTCACATCTATGATTCTCTCTCTTGCCTGCCTATCCCTCTCCTCCCACCCTCTTTTCCCCATCTCTAAAAATCAATGGAAAAGAATATTCCCAGGTGAGGATTAACTGCAAAAAAAGAAAGAAAAAAAAAAGAGCATGGAAGGAGTCAGGAAGGAAGGGCGAAGGGCACTTCAAGGACAGTAGCATATGTCCAACATCACAGGGACAAGACACAGTGGCGGGCTGGAGCAAAGGACACACAGAGGGAAGGCAGGTGAAGAGGCTGAAAGAGGACAGAGGCCTGAGACCCTGGGGACTACATTGAGGACTGTAAGACGAGTGTGACCTCTTCCACCTCTCAGGAGCCCAACACTCTAGATGTCTGGAGCAACAGGACAGAGAGCACAGGGCAGGGCAGACTCCTCACCTTTAGGTTGAGGCCTTTGCTTTTATCTTTTAATTCAATTACCTTTTAATTAAATTACTGAAACTGAAAAACAGTGGCTCCTTTCCTGGTAGAGCTGGCAAAACAAGTAACATTTTAAACTTCTGTGTTTTAATGGAGCTTAACAACTAAAAATATAAAACGCTATGTTAAAAATGCAGGCAAAAGGGGGAAAACCCCACACTGCAAAATGTTATGAAATAATCCAGCAAAACCTTCTGTGGCTGGTGGATGTGCAGACTGTTTCTCAACACCCACTGCCTTTTCTGCTCTTCTGCCCTCAGACGAGGCCAGCTTTGTTACTGGATGTACTTTCTCTTCCATAAATCATACTCATGCATGTTTTAATAATGAATAATCAGCCTCTGACTTCTAGAAGACAGTGCATCACAAGTTTAAAAGCTCTATGCACACATACTGCCACTGTATCCACATCCTGTACCTTTTCCTTTGCTCATCTCTGCCTGACTCATCAGTGTAGGTGCTCCTGTTGCCAGTCATGGTAGAAAAACCTCTGCACTCTTAAAAGAAAGTGGGTGAAATGGGAGAAAAGTCCCCTTTATGAGTGGCAGAAAAAGCTTGGAGGAAATCCCCCAGGAAAACCAGATTCTGAAACAGGGCTGGCTTGCTTACCACTTGGGCCCCCACACAAATGTCTTCAAAACTCTGTCTGAATTGTTTCTATTTCATGCTGTTTCCTGAAATTTGCAAATGAGAGAATCTTTATGGTTAACAAGTCATGGAAAGACTTCCACATGTGTACTTGCCTGAAATCCTGGCATTGCCACCTACTAGATATGTAACCTTGTAAAGATCACTCGACCTTTCTGAGTACTAGTAGTTTTCTTAACCTGATGAGCGGGGCTAACATTACCCACTACAAAGGATTTTCATGACGACTCAAAGACACAGTGTGTTTGAAGGTTCCTAGTATATACAGTGTTTCCGATATGGCAAGCACACATTTTATTTCCTTCCTTCCCTGGATGTTTATGTGGGCCTGCTACATGTCAAGTATCACAAGAGGTGCTGGTGATGGCAGATGAATGAGCTGGCCAGCTGCCTGCTGCCCAGTAGCACACATTCCTGTCGTAGGACATGCATGATGAAGGACATAAGAAGTGTGCAATAATACTGACTTCAGGAAGCAGTTAATTGGGCCAGGGGTGGGAGGGTGGATGAGTGAACGGGAGACATCAGGAAGGTTTGGGACTCACAGCTCACTTGACTATTAATAACACTCGTTTGATTATTAATACAGGTTTTCTACTACAGGTACTTTTCAGAAATACTCATTTGATCCTACCAGGATCAAAACTCCCAAAGGCTTGCCCTGACCTAATGCCCTTCATAACTGGATTCCAAGAAATTAATTCATATCATCACCTCAAATTCCTCAGATACTAAATGCAAGAGAAGCAGGGAATTTGTATTTTAATATAATTTATTTCAATGAAAAGAATTCCCTCTTTATACCAAAGTTAGAGGAGTTGCAGGGAGTTAAGATTTTTAAGGGGATGGGTGGGAGGCAGGCACTTCTGGAATACACAGCATTCTGGGGACTGAAACAGAAAAAGGGGAAGAACATAAGCACTTGGATAGAAAGACACTTGGAGATGAATAAGGGCTCAGAAAGGAAGATGGGAAGGGACCAAAGTAACCTCACTAACTTTCAAGGTTTGGAGACTAAACTCAGGCTGGCATTAGAGCTAAGGTACATTATAGATCAAACTGGCTCCAAGACTAGCACACAAAACTCTTACTACCAGACTTACAGGGAAATGTCTCTTTATATTTACAATACTAACCTAGAACTGAACTCTGAGCACAGAATCCTTTGGAATGTTGGGGACTGCTTACATAGTCCTAAAAATGACACTGGAAGAAAAAGAGGGAATGCATGTAACAAAAAGCAAACACACAGAGAAACAGTGTACCTATATCTGACACTCACTCTGGGACAGTATAGACATCCAGAAACTATTTAAAGCTCCTCAGATTTCAAAGCCAGTCTTGCTTATCTGATCCTTCAAGAGAGTAGGCAGCCACTCCCTTGGATCACATCTCCACATTTTCAGTCTCTGGAGAAGGTGTAACTCTGATGAAAGGCGTGTTCTCTGCACCTCCAGCTGAATGGGTCTACTGTAACTCAGCTCAGGGTGAGTGGGGCCTGGTCTTGGCCGCTTAGCAGCCACGCCTCCTCCTGCCGCAGGAAGCCCCTTGGTTTGGCTTTGGAAGACCTATCCTCGTCCCCCGGAGTAGAGCCTGATGCCTGTTCTCCCTGGCTCAGGAGTAAGAACAGGACCAAAGCCACGCTGATGAGAAACGTTCTCTCGGGAACCTGGCCTGAGAACGACGATAAAGGCAGTAAAAGATGGAAGCGGATTTATTCACCGTGGTCTGGGAGTGCAGGCTGCCAAGGCCTGGCTACCCAGATTCCTGCAGCCACATACTGTGGTTTTTATCTTCCCGTCCAATGCTTTAGCTTCTCCTCAAACCTCAAGAGCAACCCTGTATCTTTATAATACATTTCTTTTTCTATTCAACCCAATCAACCAATTTTTTCCCTGTTCTTGTTATTAAATGGTGCTAATTAACGTATTTCTATGTGGTATTCCTTCTTCCTGTCACCCCTTCCAAATGCATGGATAAACTGCGGCTGGACTGAGCTTTCCAAAACAAAGCTTTGAGCGTTCATTGACTGAACACATTAAGTATCAGCATTATTAATCCACTCTGATTGAGCTCCTAATAGATGGTAAGATGGACCGGAAATACAGGGTTGCACAAAACAGATAAGGCTCCTAGTTTCTAGTGAGGTAAATCAGAGGATAAACAAGGAAACAAAAGAGATGAGTTCAGACGTGCTAAGTGTTATAAAGAAAGAAAGAGGGTGCTGAGTAGAGTAACTAGCGGTTTGGAGAGGAGGGCAAGGAAATGCCTTGATGTGACATCTGAGCTGAGACGTAAGACCTGAGTGAAAAGAGCCAGACTTGACTTTGTTTAAAAACAAAACAACAAAAACAGTGGTTCCCCATTAGGCTAAAATGCAAATGCTCCAAGGTTCTATAAATTTGGTTTCAAGCTAGTTTTTAGATTTCCCCCTCCCACCCTTAAATATCCTTGTGATAACTTCCTGCTTCAAACACTTCATCTCTTGAGACACAACCTGCACATCCTGCTGCTTCTATCCCCCACTCGGTAATGTTCTACACCTCACATCCAGCCCCCTCCCGCCCCAGCACACCACGCAGTTCAACATCATCTTCCAAAGCTCGGCTCAAGTTCCAATGAAGCCTTCTGCCATGGGCTGGATTGTGTGACCAGCCCCTCCGCCATCCGTATGCTGGAGTTCTGCCCAGTACCTCAGAATGTACGTGCATCTGGAGATAAGGTCTTTAAAGGGGTAATTACGTTAAAAAGAGGTCTTTGGGCCCTACTCCAACCAGACTTATCACAAGAGGACACAGAGGTTCAATGATGTGAAGACAGAGAAGATGATCATCCACATGCCAGAGACCGACCTCAGGAGAAACCAACCCTGCCTAGACCTTAGCTTTGGACTTCCAGGCTCCAGACTGTGAGAAAATAAGTTCCTGTGGTTTAAGCTATCAGTGTGTGGTACTTTGTCATTGAAGCCCTAGGAAATGAATTAATTCACCTTCCTTGACTACTTCAGTCTATAATGAGCAAACACTTTCAACTCCTGTATTAGAGTAGCATCAATGATGTGGTGTTTATTCAGTGCCTTATATTGTTAGTCATCTGTGTCTCCCCAACATAACTGTAAGCTACTTAAGGACTGAGAATCTATTTAATATCTTTGACACTCTTCATAATGCTCAATATAGTATCTTGCACAACAATAAGTATTTATTGATATATTTTTTTCAATTCTCTGACATTCCAATTAAGAGCAGGAGTGAAGATTATGCTTTTTTATTTCCTAACATAAAGCTGGTCCCTTCAATGCCCTGCTTTAGAATATTTTATTAATTTTCCTATTACTTCCCAGATAAAGTCCAAACGCTGGACTGACATACAGGACTCTTCATACTCGGGTTGCAATTAATTTCTCCACCCTTATTGGCTTATTGGACACTTCTTCCCATCCACCCTACAAACTTGCACACCTGGTTTCTGCCATCCAAAATATATTTCTTAGCATTTTTTTACTCAGCCAACTTCTACAGAAAGACCCTGCTCAAATGCCACCGTTCCTATAAAGCTTTAGCAATTTGCCCCATCCAGTAGCTTAGTCATCTGAACTACCATGCTTATTCTCTCTCTGCAATAATACAACTATTTTGAATGGTAACCTTCATGAGAGTCCCTCAAAGGGAGAACCCTTGTTCCCACCTTGTGTTTCCCTAATGATTAGCACAATGCTTGGCAGGTATCTATTGGGGAAAGAAAGAAATTATCGCACTAAAGGCTCAAGACCTGGACTTGCTCACCTTTATTGCTCCAGCATCTGCTATAGAGCTCAGCACGTGGCAGCTTTCTCTGCTCTGTGTATGAGTTCCTGTGGCTTTCATTTACCAATGAACAGTGACTCTGAAATCCGAATCTCTGCTTGGACTTCTCCGAGGACCTCCAGCCTCTCAGGTGCCCAATGAAGACTTCCATCACAGGAAATCCCACATGTCCAGGACTGCAGGTATGATCCACACCTTCTCGCCCCTAACCCCATAGCTGCTTGTCTTCACGTATTTCCTACTTAGTTTGGTGTGCTGACGACCACCCGGTCTCCTACACCAGAAGCCTCTTCCCTTTCCTTTCTAGCTGGTCCCCACGACCTGTCAGGCCTCGTGCATAAGCAGCCCAAGATCTGCTCTCCCATCCCCACTGGCTTTGGGGACATCTAAAATTGCCCCTTCAGTGACCTCTTCACCCAGAGACTGACTCCCTCAGGAACTCAGCCCATTTTTGTTACACACCTAACATCCCCTGCATAAACACGGTCAATTCCTCGAGGGCAGGGGTTATAACTCTTTCAACTTATATTTCCACAGAATGAAGCACACTGTATATATATTCACTAAATAGGGTTAAAAAGAATGAATTAAAGTTACTTTTAAGTAAGCCCAAAAGCCCCAAATTTCTACTCTCTTTTTATCATTAATTTTTAGGGATACTTAAATTTAAATGTAGAGGACTACATTAATCATTACATATGAATGAGGAATTTGCTCCAAGCATGGAGGCAAAAAATTTTTAAAAATAACTGTCACGGAGAAATCTTCCTGAAACGGATGAACCCATGTTCCTGTCTTAACCGAGGTAAGCAGAACCCCACGCAGGCTCCAATGGATGACTCAGGGTCATCATGCTGAACAATCGCTGGACTATGCTGTAACACACTGATGATGCCCTCCGATGCCGGTGTTGGCTTTTGCACGGAAAACCCCTGGCTGCTGCACCGTGCGGGGTCTGATGACTATCTGCCCCAGCCCCCACTGCCAGGCACCCCGCTGCAAAACCTGCCTCCAAACACCCCACCTCCGAACGCGCCGCTGCAGACGCGCTCTCCGGGCCCGCGGCCCTGGGGCTGGCGTGCACAGTAGCCGGGGTTACGGGCTCGGACAGAGGGGCTCCCTCCTACAGTCAAAGGCACGATCCCCTGCAGCGAGCTACAGAATGTTCCGGAGGAGTGATCCGGGCGGTGGGAGAGCCCATCACAGGATGACGGGGACCAGGGCTAACGGAAGTCCCTGGGCCGGGGTCTCCGAAGCCGCCGGTCTGAAACGCCCCCGCCCCTCCCCCTCCCCGCCGCAGGCCGCAGGCTGCAGCCGGGGTTTCCCCAGCGAGAGGGGCTGTGCTCCGCGGCGGGCGGGCTCCGCGGCGGGCGGGCGGCGGGAGCCAGAGACGGGTCTTCCCCAGGGCCCGGCGGGGAGAGGAGTGCGCTCCGGGGTCCCGGCGGGGGGCGGAGGCCCGGCCAGGAGACAGCAAAGGGGACCCGGGTTCCAGGTCGGGGACGCCGGCGGGGCCCGCGGGGGCGGCGGGAAGGGGCGTAGGCCGTGGCAGGTGCGGGGTCCCCCGGACCCTCCAGCTTCCGCGCACGCTCGCTCGCGCGCCCCTCGGCAAACACCGGCCAGGGGCCGCCGCCGCCGCCGCCGCTGCGCCGGACGGGAGCGCGCGCCCTGGACGGGAAGGCGGCCCCAACCGTTCGGCGCGGCGGCTCCTCCGAGGCCCGGCGCGTACGCCCCCGGGGCCACCTGGCCGGCGAGGGAAGCCCAGTGAGGGACCGAGCATGCGCAGTGGCGAGGGCGAGGCCAAGTGCGGGAAAGGAGCATGCGCAGTGTGAGGGCACACCAGGCTACGTGGGAGCCCGGGGCATGCTCGGTGAGGGCCGGGGGCCGGCGCACGCGCAGAAGCGCCCAAAGCCCGCAACCCACAGGAGAGAAAAAACAGGAGAGAAATCACCTCAGAGTTACGTCAGGAAAGGCCGCGTTTTGCGGGGAGGCGGTGGCCTTCCGCGGGGCCCCGCAGTTCTCCTAGGGCGAGGGGCGTGACAGTTACTCACCGGCCTTCAGCCCGGAGGCAGGCGCCGGGTCCCTTTCCGCTCACACTCGGCTCGCGCGCGCCGCAGCCGCCGCTGCCGCTGTGATTCCATCCATCTTGAATTTGACGTCATCCCACACCAGGGATGAGGTCATCGCAGGCAGCGCTCGTCACGTGCGCGGGGCCCCGATTGGCCGCCGGGCGCTCGGGGGCGGGGCGAGGGAGGTGCGCGGCGCCAGGGGCGGGGCGGCGTCCGGCCGGAGGGAGGACAGCGCTGCGCCGCCCGGGTCCCCCCGCGCCCGGCTTCTTCTACCGGGGCCGCCCGCGTCCGCCTCCTACGGCCGCCAGCGTCCTCCCGGCGCCCGCCTTCCTCCCGCTCCGCGCTCTCGCCCAGCCCGAGGCAGACTCCCGGCGGCGGGAGGGGCGCGCATGGCGGGGATGCGGCGCGGGCGGGCGGGCCCGGTGAGTCCCCGCGCCGCAGAGACGCGCGCACCCGGAGGCTCGCCGCGGACGCTCGCCCCGCCCCCGCCCCGCGCGTGTCGCGGCGCCTCCACACCCCCTCGGCGGTCGGCTCCCCAATGGAGGCGCGGGCGCAGGAGCCGGCTGGGGAGCCGGGTGGGCGTCGCCGGGTCGTGGGCGCACAGGCGCCGGTGATGGTGATGCCTGGCTCCTAGGGGCTCTCCGGGTCGCCCCCAGCAGGAAGCCTCACAGCTTGCGTGGTCGTGCACCGCCGCGTATGAATCTGCTGACCTTGAGCGCCAGCCTTTTCTCCCAACAAAAGGATCTGATCACGAAGGACCGGTAGAGGGTGAATTGGAGTGCACAGGGACTCCGGATTCACCCTGCTGGAACAGATTGGGGTGCTTGCCCTGGTCATAGGCCCGGTGGCATCTGCTTGTCCACTGCGTGCTCACCTGCAAAACCTTCCCTTTCAGTAGCATTCAGCTAACTGACCACTAGGCAGTTAATTTCCTTTCTCTAACATTCATTTTAATTTCATATTTCTTAGGCTTAGTTTTCCTGCATGAATATGACGAGTCCGTTACTTAGAAAACTAACTTCGCCCTTTTTAAAAGCTGTTTTTTAAATACACATTTAATTTTTAAAAAATATATTTTACTGATTTTTTTTACACAGAGGAAGGAAGAGGGATAGAGAGCTAGAAACATCGATGAGAGAGAAACATCAACCAGCTGCTTCCTGCACACTCCCTACTGGGGATGTGCCTGCAAATGAGGTACATGCCCTCGACAGGAACCGAACCCGGAACCCCTCAGTCTGCAGGCCGATGTTCTATCCACTGAGTCAAACCGGTTTCGGCTAAATACAGACTTTAGAGAGAAACATTGATTTGTTCACTTATGCATTCATTGCTTGTATGTGCCCTGACAGGAAATCGAACCCACAACCTTGGGGTGTCAGGATGATGCTCTAACTAACTGAGCCAGGGCCAGAAAACTCACTTCACTTTTTAGTCAAAGCCAGAAAATTAATCAAACAAATGCCAAAATGTAAGCACTAATTCTGAAGAAAGATTCTGCTAGTCAAGCTAAATGGAACATCATACTGTTGAATATATTTCAAATGTTAATTTTCAAATAAAATTTTAATTCCTTTAAAGTTGAATTTATGCACATGACCCCAGCTAATGTATGAAATGTTTGAGGCGTAGGTGTAAGAAATAATTTTGCATTAGGCTAATAAAAACTAAAAACTTGTTTCAAAATGACCAGCTCTATTATCAGTTGTTACAGTTTGACTAATTTTAAGAATACTCTTAGTCTCAAAGGAAGAATCTTACACATACAAATTTTTCTCCTTCAACTATTTAAAACTTTAAAAAGTGGCTTTGTCCCTAACCGGTTTGCCTCGGTGGATAGAGCATAAGCCTGAGGACTGAAGGGTCCCAGGTTCGATTCCAATCACGGGCACATCCCCAGTGGGGGGTGTGCAGGAGGCAGCTGATCTGTGTTTCTCAATGATGTTTCTAACTCATTCCCTCTCCCTTCCTCTCTGTAAAAAAAAAAAAAAAATCAATTATATATATATATATATATATATATATATATACCGTGTTTCCCCGAAAATAAGACATCCTCCAAAAATAAGACCTAGCGCATGGGAAAGATAAGACATCCCCTGAAAATAAGACCTAGCGCAACTTTGGGAGAAAAAATTAATATAAGACACTGTCTTGTTTTCGGGGAAACAGGATATATATATATATATATATATATATATATATGGCTTTGACTTAAGGCAGAATGCAGCAGTGATTTTAAGTCTTTTAAGGGCCTTGGTTTTTAGGGTCCCCTGTGTTTAGGCTGGGCGAGGGCACATGTTTAGCCCAAGAATATCAATAGGAAGCTATGGAGCAAAGCCTGAGCTATTAGCTAGGTCTTCCTGTTCACAGGGTACGGTACCATATGCCCCAAGCCATCTCCAGCTGCCACAGGAAGATACACATTGGCATCTCTAAGCCACCCACGTGACTGGTCTTCTGTCTTCATCATTTCACTACAAGGCACTTGACCGCTAAGTCCAGCAGAAACATTTCACTCCTTCCCATGACCTCTTTGATTTGTGATTCTTGGTTCCGATCCATTTTCCAAATCTACGTGCTCAGTGATGCCTCATCCCCTGGATTTTCTCCCTCTTACCTGACCCTGGTTCTTGGTCTCCTGAGTTGGCTCCTGTGCCTGTGTCCAGCCTCACACTGTGGGTTCCCCAGGTTCTGACTCAGCCCTCTTGTTATACTCACCTATGCAGTCTCAGCCGTCCCTGGGACATTAGCCCGCCCGGCTGAGCTCGGGGGCTTGGACACCATCTTTGCTCCTCTTTTTCTCCCATGTTCCCCCGTCATCAAGTCTGGTCCATCCACTTCCTGAATGTTTCTTTGATCACATAACCACTTTCCAGCCCAACAACTTCCTAACTACTCCCCCAGCGGCCAGGTCTTTCTTTTTTAATCTACCCTCATATTGCAGTTAATGTTTCTGTTTGTTTGTTTGTTTTTTAAAGTAAAAGGTATCCCATTCCCTAGCTTAAGATTTGGATGGCTGCCGAAACCGGTTTGGCTCAGTGGATAGAGTGTCGGCCTGCGGACTGAAAGGTCCCAGGTTCGATTTCTGTCAAGGTTAATGTACCTTGGCTGCAGGCACATCCCTAGTAGGGGGTGTGCAGAAGGCAGCTAATGGATGATTCTCATCGATGTTTCTAACTCTCTATCCCTCTCTCTTTCTCTCTGTAAAAAATCAATAAAATATATTAAAAAAAAAAAAAAGATTTGGATGGCTCTCGGTTACCCAATGGAGGTAGCAAGGTAGATGTGCCTATTACTTATAAGATGCTAGGAGTGGAGGTCACTAACTTTTCATGGGCTCAACTCTGGTGTTTGTAAAAGGTGCCCTGAGAAAAGCAAACTGGGAACTTGGGGCGGGAATCTTCAGCTCAGGTGTTTATCTCAATGTCTGGACTCGGTGTGAGCAGGGTTGTCATATGGTAAAAATATGAGGCCGAAACTCAAAATCACTGTTTTGTCCTCCCAGTAGCTTCTCATCCCTCTCTGCTTGCTCTGAGCCCAGCACTCTGCCTGGCCAGTGTTAGGAGCACCACATGTTTTTATGAGTATATTATCCATACACGGATGCATCCCTACAGGATCGCTACCATCCTATGTGTATATTTATACACAGGTGCCTACATTTATATAGCCAGCTTCTTGTTAGACAGCCCCATCTGGATAACCCTCACTGCTCACTGAGCAAACACATCTAAACTTCCTGTCTGCATTCTCTCTTCCTTTTACCTGTTCTTCCTTCCCAATCTCCGTCCTACTGAACAGGGCTGCCACTCACCCCATTACCTAAGCCAGGAACTTGATGGTTATTTTATAATATATATTTTATTGATTTTTTACAGACAGGAAGAGAGAGGGATAGAGAGTTAGAAAGAGATCGATGAGAGAGAATCATCGATCAGCTGCCTCCCACACACCCTCTACTGGGGATGTGCCCGCAACCAAGGTACATGCCCTTGACCGGAATCGAACCTGGGATCTTTCAGTCTGCAGGCCAATGCTCTATCCATTGAGCCAAACCGGTTTCGGCTTGATGGTTATTTTAGAGACCTCTCTCAATTTCTGTATCCAGCTACCACTAAGTCCTGTCAACCTGTCTCTTAAATGACCTCTTAAATTTGTCCTCACTAGCCCTCCTGCTATTCCTGGCCTCCACGATCTCTGGGCAATCACTGTAGCCCCTCAACCAAGTTCTTGCTTGGGTTTCGCTCCTTCCCTTCCCAGCAGTTCATCTGCTTTCAGTCAAATTATCTTTCCAGATGCAGAGCTGATGTTTGCTGGGGCGGCCTCAACCTGCGGTTGAGATGGCTTCTCTCCGTTCCTCCCCTTCACCCACTTCGGCCACGTGCGGCTGGGACAGGCACTGACTCAGATGCCCCGTTCCTACTCAGTCTTCTGGCAGATCGGATCGCTCTTTCGAGCACCAACCCAGGACCCCCCTCCTACCTCTGTGCTTCGTCACTCTGCCATTCACCCATCACTGGCTGGATGCAGACCGGCCTCTGCACAGCTTTGGGCTCCTTAGTGCAGAGACCGTGACTATTAACCTGAGCACTCCCAGGGCTTTGGGCCCGTGGCTAGGGCTGTCCCCGGCGGCCAGTTTCCCTGTGTTCTGATTCTGGGGTGCTGGTAATACTACAAAACCTATTATGTTTGCATTTCCTGTACCAAACAGGCCTTTCATAAATCGGGGAGGAGCCAAAACTGGTTTGGCTCAATGGATAGAGCATCGGTCTGTGGACTAAAAGGTGCCAGGTTCGATTCTGGTCAGGGGCATGTACCTTGGTTACGGGCACATCCCCGGTAGGGGGTGTATAGGAGGCAGCTGGTTGATGTTTCTCTCTTATCAACGTTTCTAGCTCTCTATCCCTCTCCCTTTCTCTCTTTGGAAATTCAATAAAATATATTTTTTTTAAAAATAGCCAAAACCGGTTTGGCTCAGTGGTACAGCGTGGGTCTGTGGACTGAAAGGTGCCAGGTTTGATTCTGGTCAGGGGCATGTACATTGGTTTCGGGCACATCCCCGGTAGGGGGTGTGCAAGAGGCAACTGGTCGATGTTTCTCTTTCATCGACATTTCTAGCTCTCTATCTCTCTCCCTTCCTCTCTGTAAAAAATCAATAAAATAAATTGGGGAGGAAGGTCTCAATGGGTTACAAGCTTAAGCCTCCATATTTTTGGAAGTGGAAAATTTCAATCATCTGCCAGTCTCTTAACCATCTGTTTCATTTTGAACATGCATCTAGATGTCCACATTTGCCCCACCTGTAGGTTGGGAAGTTGCCCCTTTAAAAAATTAGGTTGGGGTAGAGAATGATATATTACTTGTTAAAAGATTTTATTTTAGTGTTGATCTTTAGAGAGAGAGAAAGAGAAACATTGACGAGAGAATGAAACATTGATTGGCTGCCTCCTGCTCGCCCCCGACCAGGGATCAAACCCACAAACTGGCCTGTGCCTGACCAGCAGTCTTAAGGGGCAACCATTTTTTAATTTTTTTTATTTTTTAAATCAATCTTTATTGTTCATAATATTACAAAGGTTCCTCATTTCTTCCCCCCTCCACCAGGTTCCCACCCCACCCTCCACCCTCTCGCCATCCCCCATTGTCCTCATCCATAGGTGCACAGTTTATGTTAAGTCTCTTCCTCCCTCCCTTTCCTCGATAGTAAATCCCTTTTCAGATAGTAAATCAGTTACTTAGCGTTTTCTCATATCAATAATATCTCCACATGCCCAATGATACACTTCAGACAAAAGACATTTCCAAATAGGTCAACCAACCTCATCCAGGCCCACCCAAGGCGCTTACAGATCAACACCCCAGCGCTATACTAACTCCACACATCCAGATCTAAGCCTTCATCACTTGATTCAGCAGACCCTCAAGTTCCCGCAAAAGTTTCCAGCCATGTCTGAGAGGCAGCCTTGGGGCGGGGGCAGGCGAGGAGCGAGCTGTTTCGGGCCTGGCTGCACCAGGCCTGGCCTCTGAGGGGCAACCATTTTTATTGCTAGTGTCACAAATGACCACAATCTTGGTGGCTTAAAACAGCATAATTTATTCTTTTATAGTTCTGAAGGCCAGAGGCCCCGCATCAGTATCACTGGGCTGGAATCAAGTTGCTGGCAGGACCCTCTCCCGCTGGAGGCTCGAGGGGACAAGCCATACCTGCCTCTTCCAGCTTCTAGTGGCTGCCACATTGCTTAGCTTGTGGCCACATCACTCCAACTGCTGCCTCTGTGATCACATTGCCTCCTCCCTGAGTGCCATCTCTTCCTTCTGTCTCTCTTATAAGAACATTTGGGATGGCATTTAGCCACTCCACCCCCTCCAAAAATCAAAGATAATCTCCCCATCTCACAATCTATAACTTAATCATATCTGCAAAGAGCCCTTTTCCATACAAGGTCATGTTACACGTTCCAGGGATTAGGCCCTGATAGCTTTGGAGGTGAGTATTCAACCTACTACGAGTGAGACAGGTTTCTGTGTGCATGCTAGCAGTGGGGGAAGGTCTTTGAAAAGCATATGAGAGAGAGAGAGAGAGAGAGAGAGAGAGAGAGAGAGAGAGAGAGAGAGAAAGGGAGAGGGAGGGAGGGAGAGAGAGAGAGAGAAGACAAGGGAACTGGACTGGAAAGTGATGACATGCTAGATTTCCATGTGCATGGTTTATGACTGTCGTGCGAACACAATGCTCAATTATGAAATGTTCAATTAGGCTGGAACTGAAGGCGCCATGGCTCTGTCTTCAGCATGGTTGATAGTGGGTCAGGCTAAGTGTCAATCCCACTGGGATTTCTTTAAACATTGTCGTAAAAAAAAAAGAAAAAAGAAGAAAAGAGGGGTACTAAGATGAAGTGCCTCCCGAGCCAGAAGCATGGGTCTGCTGTGTGCTTCCCTTTCTTACAAGGGCCTGATTGCCTCTTGCTGTCTCTGCTCCCTACCTGGTCCTTTAAGATCAAGGACACTTCACAGTCCTCCAGTTCAGACTGATAGTAACTGAATTGCATCAACACCTCCATACCAGCTTCTAGCAACCCTTTGCCTTAAGCAAGATTGTAGGACTCTGTGTGTGTATGCAAGCGTGTATGTTTAACAGCAGTGGTAATTCTGGTATTTGATTCTGGACGGTAAATAAGACTATGGACATAGATGGGGTAGTAATCCATAAGTTGTACCCTGAAAGGAGGCGAGGAATACAATTTCTTTAAAATGTGCACCATGGAATTTCTTGTGCAAAGAAAAACAGACCTCACCTTCCCAAGGCTGAGAAATGGGGTGAAGATTGACAGCTACTGTTGAACAAGCATCTGCCCTCAACTGTGATTCGATCCACACAGCCAGTATACTCTAGGGCAGTGTTTCCCAAACTTTTGACATACGTGTACCCCTTCTATAATTTTCGTAACGCTGAGTACTCCTCGTACTCATGAGAACATAGAATTAGGAGCAGCTAAGCACGGTGCAGTGCATATCCCCACCAAACTCTGGTGCAATGCGTGCCCCCACCAAACTCTTCCTGTACCCCTGGGGATATGCGTACCACACTTTGGAAGACACTGCTCTAGGGGAATAATAAATCCCATTTCACGCATGAGAAAAGTGAGGCTCATTAAGACTAGGAGGTGGAGAATGGGGATTGGAACCAGGTCTGGCAGTGAAATCCCTGACCTTTCCAATGAGCTGTTCTGAAAGTATTTCCAATGTGCTGGGTGGAATTTGCTCCCTGGTCAGCCCTTTGTCTTCTCTCCCTCCTAATAGGAAGGGGGGAACCCAGAGCACAGAGCTATGGGTAGAAGCTTTGGGAAGGGAGCAGGCATGTGCAGATGGGGATAAGCCAGAGCAGAGGATTCATACTCCAAGGCCTGTCTGATGACTGAGTTATAGCAGCAGATGAGCTACTATAAAGAGTGAGGTATGGCCCGGCCAGTGTGTCAATGGTTGAGCGATGACCTCTGAACCAGGAGGTCACAGTTTGATTTCCGGTCAGGGTACATGCCCGGGTTTGGGGGATGCTTGGGTTTTGGGCTCGATCACCAGTGTGAGGCATGCAGGAGGCAGCCGATTTAATGGTTCTCTCTCATCATTGATGTTTCTAGCTTTCTCCCTTTCTCTCTAAAATCAATAAAAAATAAAAATAATATAAGGATCCTAGGATTCTTTAAAATAATTTTTTTTTTTTTAAAAAGAATGAGGTGTGTGGGATAAGGTCCAGGTCTGTTTCTTGCCCATTCAGCATTATGATTTAGGTGCCTGGTATGGCCTAGGCCAGTGGTCGGCAAACTCATTAATCAACAGAGCCAAATATCAACAGGACAACGATTGAAATTTCTTTTGAGAGCCAACTTTTTTAAACTTAAACTTCTTCTAACGCCACTTCTTCAAAATAGACTCGCCCAGGCCGTGGTATTTTGTGGAAGAGCCACACTCAAGGGGCCAAAGAGCCGCATGTGGCTCGCAAGTCGCAGTTTGCCGACCACTGGCCTAGGCTTTGGGTCAGAAAGCTGAGGACTGCCCTCAAAGGACCGCCATCCTCTCCAGGGAAACAGACATGAACCATCAGTCCAAGTGGTCAATACAAGATCGACTCGTGTGCTCAGGACTGTGAGTCACGAGGGGAGGAGGCTCTGTGGCCCGGTGGCCATGCCAGCCTCGGTCCTCCCAGTGGCATCAAGGGAGCTCCGGAGTCCAGCAGAGCAGTGGCCACACACCAGGGGATCCAGCTTTGTCCCTGGCACAGGCTGTGCTGGTTCCGGGACAGGCAAGAAGGAGCTGACCACAGTCGTTCTGGATTTCTAGACCAAAACACCAGATTGCGGGAGAAAGTGATGATGAACTCACCACAGGGCCTTGCTCTGAGCTGTCCCCCAAGCAACATGTGCTGTTTCTTAGCGCCACATTTCGAACAGCCGAGCACGCTCGTCCTAATGGACCTCAAGCCTCATGTGGTCTTGTGCACATGACAAAAGACGGTTCCAAATGCGACTAAGTTTATCTGATCCTGAAACTATTCTTAAAGAGACCAGAGATGTGACTGTTTTTTTTTTTTCCTTTCTTTCTCCTTTCCTTTCCTTTATTTTATTTTATTTTATTTTTTTAAATTTTGTCGACTTTCGAGCATTACCCCTTCTTTTTTAGTAAGAGCCTGCTGTCCTGGTCCAGATCATGAGTCACCTACTGAAAAAAGAAATGAACGTGCATTCAGATCTCATTTTAAAAGGACTTTCTGTTACTTAACCATCTCTAAGTTTTATGCATTTGGCATATTTTCTGCTGTTAAACTTGACACGTTTAAACACCAATATCCTGCCCCCCCCCCCAATTTATATTAAAACAACGGTTTTAGAACTCGACTGGATAAAACATTCTAGAACTTGAAGTTTGCTTATGAAGCACTGTCCTAAAAACTGGGTCAAATGACTTAATCTGCTTTTCTCCATTACTGAGCGGCCCCTTACCCCCACCCCCACCCCCTGTTCTACCCACTGTGTGACTCAGTTGATTTCTGGTGCACTTTCTGGTTCCCTGGCATCTGTGAAATTGCTGCCTAAAAATAGCCTGTTCCTTTTCTTTCTTTCTTTCTTTCTTTCTTTCTTTCTTTCTTTCTTTCTTTCTTTCTTTCTTTCTCTTTTATGAAGTTGGCAGATTACTGTCAATGTTTCCACATTTTGAAAAGTGACAGGTGGTGCTGACCAATGGTCACCTGAGCTTTGACCATCTCTGTGTATTTAATTCTGAACTTGATAGCATATCATTTGCTATAAGAAGTCTGGAATTTTCAAATAATGGTGGAAATATCCCCAAGAATTTCTGACTTACAAAGAGATGTTTGGAGTACATGCTGGGGAGGTTAGAGTGGAAAACTTGTTTGGGCATCCACCCTCCCCCACCCCTCCCCCCAAAATCAGATTTTCCTTTCAGATTTTGTTCCACTTTGTTAACATAAAACATTCAGATCTGTAAAGAATTTTTGTGAGTTTATTTGAGCCAAACTGTTGGCAATGGCTGGGAAGCAGAACCTCAACTAATTGAGATAATGCTCCGGAGAATGGCGGGTTACATCTATATTTATACATTGTGTTAACATAAAAAAACAACCACATTGGAACCTGTAAAGAATTTTTGTAAGTTTATTTGAGCCAAACTGAAGACAGGAAAACAGAAACAGAACCTCAATGAATTGAGATAATGCTCCAAAGAATGGCGGGTTACATTTGTATTTATACATTGCCATCAAAGGAAGGACATAGAGGGGTTACATGAAATTCATTGGTGATGGATTAAGGAGGCGGGAGAAAGCAAAGTGGTGGGAAACCCCTGGGATTGTATAAAAAGTA
Organism: Nyctalus aviator; assembly: GCA_036971965.1. Taxonomy (NCBI): domain Eukaryota; kingdom Metazoa; phylum Chordata; class Mammalia; order Chiroptera; family Vespertilionidae; genus Nyctalus; species Nyctalus aviator. The sequence continues at coordinate 5,693,539 of CM072923.1, forward strand.
AAATGATGGACGTGTACTTAGGTGAGTGCAGGAAGAATTATGATAAAGAAGGAATTTGAGGCATCTGTCCTGGTGCCCACCACTTCTGTTTGTGCCCCAGGGGCTCCAGAAAAAAGGGAAGTTACAAATTACCCAGGCATCTCACAGATATGTTATCTTAGTGGAAAAAAAGGCAAATGGGCTCAGGAAAGATCTAAGTTTATCTTTGTCAAGGAAAATATCGGCCTAGGACATGACTTCCCACTATAACCTGTTTGTAGTTAAATACTTAATTTTCAGACCATCTTTTGTGGTGATTTTATGTTTCTTGAGTTTGCAAGACTGCCACGCAGGCCTCCCCCGAGCTTGTCAGGTTAGCATATGTCTTCTTTCATCCACAATTGCAATCAAAGGAAGGGACTTAGGTGGGTTACATGAAATCCATTGGTGATAGGCTAGAGAGGCGGGAGAAAGCAAAGCTGGGGTGGGGGTGGGGGAAGATGAAGGAGGAGAACCCCTGGGATTGGATAAAAAGTAAAGTGATGGGCCCATACTTAGGTGGGTTCAGGAACAGTTAACGTGATAATAATGAAGGAATTTGTGGTCTCTGTCCTGGTGCCCAGCATATTAGGTTGTGCCCCAAGGGGTCCAGAAAAAGGAAGTTACAAGTTACTTAGATATTTCAAGGGCATGTTATCATAGATGCAAAAAGACATATAGCTCAGTTCAGGTAAAGGTTGACCTAGTCAGTGAAGATACCGGCCTAGGATGTAACTACCCACCATCACTGCTTTTAGTTAAAGTTTAATTTCAGACCATCATCATTTGTGGTGACTTTGGGTCTCTTGAGTTTGCAAAGCCACCATGCAGGCTTCTCCTGAGCCTGTCCGGTCAGCGTGTGGCCCCTTGCGTCCACACCTTGCAGTCAATGGGTTGAAGCCCATTTCATCATGATGTCATGCTTATCAGGTTAGCATTACCACCATTATCAGCAGTGTAACTTTTATTCTAAAAGTAAGCACTCGGCTCTTTCCCCTGGGATTGACATTAGCACTACCAGAATTCTGTATTAAAAGTAAAATCTCTCCTTCCCCCCAACCCCCAATGCTACAATAGGTGGCCCTCACTGCCTTCGTTGCCCTTTCCTGGCCTAGAAAGTGAGTGGCCTGTCTTGGGCTCAGGTGCCAAAGAATCTAAGTGATCACCAAGACAGTTATGCCATAATATAAATTCTTGTTCTGTGTCATTTTACCTGTACTCAGTTCTCTAGTATCACAGGCTGGGGCATCGAACAACAGAACTTTATTCTCTTCAAGTTCTAGAGACAGCAGTCCATAATCCCAGTGTCAGCAGGGCCCTGGGCTCTGGGTGAGAATCCTTCCTGACTCTTTCAGCTTCTGTGGGAGCCAGCACTGCTTGGTGTTCCTTGGCTTAAGGCTGCATCACTCCAATGTTCACTTCTATCTTCACACAGTCTGTGTCTTCATATAAGGGCACCAGTCATTAGATTAGAGACCACCCTACTCCAGTCTGACCTCCTCTGAACTTGATGACATCTGCAAAGACCCTCTTTTCAAATAAGGTCACATTCATGGGTCTTGGGGATGAGGACTTTACATATCTTTTTGGGGAACACATTCAATCAGCAGCAGGGTTGCTTATGAAAACCTCTGAAAATTGTGGAGAGGTATTTTCATTCCAGGCACTTGAAGTAAGAGATTTAAAAAAAATGTACTTCATAAATATGCACTGGGTAATGAGCGAAGCAGATGTTAAAATGTGCACTGAGTGTTGGCCACGCTGTGCTAGAGTTTATTAATAGGTTTGGGAGTGTGAAGAAACCAAAGTCCTCAGTATGTATATAGAAACATCCTGTATTTTTGACTTTATGGAAATCAGTCATTCACTGGTTCATTCAGCAAGTACTTCTTCCATTCTAGGATGCCTGAATGGGAAAATGGGTTTAAGGACTTGGTCCTCGCTCTGCCCTCCCCTTGGAATTGTTGGTCAGTGTCAAGAAACAGGATGTTATTTTTCCCCTGTGCCTCACCCAACTTTTCATCTAACTGGTCCAGCTTCAGCTCTGGCTTGGAGCTCATCCTGAGCTCCCCCAACCCCCCAAGCCTCCTATTTTCCACTTCAAATCAGGTGACCTTCACATCCTGGTCCTGGTACCCAGGAGGAAGACACATGTGATTTGAATTTCTGTTTGTGTTTTGCTTGTGGCCAGACCTGTTAGGGGTTCCATGCTTATCCACCCCCGTTCTGGGTGTGAAGGACAGTCAGTGTTCTCAACATTTCTCTTTGGACACACGCAGTGATGGTGGATACCATGCCCACAGTGACCCAGGGTATTACTGACAAAATTCAAAATCTTTGTGAAGGGAAGAAAAGCCAATGTCATGTGAATAATGAAGTGCTTGCCACTTCATATGAAAAACAATAAATATAGTGCATTACTCAGGGTTTTCCAGAGGAATAGGACCAGCAGGGTGTGTGTGTGTGTGTGTGTGTGTGTGTGTGTGTGCAGCAACTGGAACTGCCATACCCAGCTGGTGGGAATGTGAAATATGTCAACCACTTTGGAAGACAGCTGAGCATATCCTCATGTAGTTAAACATATGCTATCCTCCATGACCCAACAATGCCATTCTTAGAGGGACATTCCCCAAGAGAAATATCTAGCAGTTTTATCACCTAAACCGGAGAACAACACAAATGGCCATTACCTGGTGCCAATACAGCAATAGTGTCATGTCCATACAATGGACACTCCTCCTCAGAAATGAGCAATCACAGGAGAGTGTGGATGATCTCAGAAACATCATGCTGAGTGAAAGAAGCCAGACACGAAGGCTACATACTGTATGACTATTCACATGGCATTCTGGTCAAGGCAAAACTATAGGGATGTAAGTCAGGGGTGCTGAGCGTGGGAGAGGTGATGGATGCAAAGGCACACAAGGAACTTTGGGGGGTAATATCTTGGCTGTAGTCTGATGACATGACTGTCAACAATTCCAGAATGGCACGCCCAAGAGGGGTGAGTTTTTACCACAGATACATTTATTTCACATCAATAAATACGTCTTCGAGAGAAAAACATCAAGAATGCCAAACAAGCTCTCCTTTCAAAGGTCTGAAAGCTCAACCTCACACGGTCCTGGTATTTTCTGAAATTTTGCTGTGCTCCCCCGAACAGCCCCAAGGACAGAATCTTAGAACAGTCCCTCCTGAGTCTTAATTTTGGGTTTTAGGTCTGGAGCATAACCCACACAATCTCTAAAAGTTAGAGATAATAAATCCCTGCTGGCTTCCTTCACCCAGGGATGGTCCTTCCAACTCTTGGCTGATGCTTTAGTACAGGCACCTAATATCTCTATAAACAGAATGTTAGGAAGTGACAATTTTGGCAAGCATTGTGGTGGAGATTGGTTTTCTTTGAGGCATTTCTATTAGCACAATGGTCTGCAAATTCATCAGTGAACAGAGCCAAATAGCAACAGTACAATGATTGAAATTTGTTTGGAGAGCCACATTTTTTAAACTTCAACTTCTAACGCCACTTCTTCAAAATAGACTCGCTCAGGCCATGGCATTTTGTAGAAGAGCCACACTTAAAGGGCCAAAGAGCCGCATGTGGCTCATGAGCCGCAGTTTGCCGACCACTGTATTAGCAGAAGTGTGAACGGTGAAGTCAGTCTGTAGTTTCGGTGAGTGTGTTTGAAGCGAGGAGTCAAACACTATGATGTTTCTATACCTTGAAATAAAATGTTAGTTGGAAAACAGTCTCATTGGGGAGCCCGGGTTTAGTACTGAGTCCTGTGAACGTGGGAAATAGGGGATTGGTTGTGATCCTATGATGCAGGTGGGTGCTTTGCCTCCTGTGTCTCCCGTGGTGTGCTTGCTCCTTGGCCCACACGCTTCCCATGTGCCCGTGCCCAGCCCCACGTGGGAGAAGTGCACAGGCAGCGCCACAGTCGGCAGCAACGTGAGAAACCAGGACGCGAGGCCCTGGGATTCGGCCCAGAGCGTTGAGCCTGGCTGTTTAAGGACAGGACAGTCTCGGGGGAAGACTAAGCCGTGGAGGTGTCCCCCTCTCATGCATGCTGTTTGAGTTGAGTTGAGATAGTGTGACAAATTGCCATGGCACTGGCTGATAGCCGTCCTCCGGTCTCTGCCCCCGCCTCCCTTTTCACTTGCTGGGTCTGTGGCATGATCAAGAGTTCTGAGCACACAGGTGATGCCATTTTACACTTCTGCAGGTTGAGATGTTCTCGATGGCATTCTCTTTCCCGAGCTTATGCTTCCAGATCTGATGAACGCCCTGGGTGTGCAGTGCATGATACTGGGATTATTTTTGTCTTTTTAGTCATCGTTAAACATCTTTTACCGTTTTAACTGTGCAGACTTAAAACACACACACACACACACACACACACACACACCCCCCCACACACAACACAACCTTTTTTTCCATATAATAATCGTCTGAGCTCAGAAAAGCCAGTGTTGTTACTCATTGTCACCAAAGCCCAGATGGTATTTTCATTCTGAGCTCAAGTTGGCGTCTCGCTTCTTTCTAGGCCTGGATGCGCCTTAAAATTTCCATTTATTGGGTCAAGCTGTTCTTTAATCAACCAGAAAGTGCAGGGCACACGTGCTTCTCAGGCTCTTCCAAACTGAGATAGAGCTTTTTTAAAAGCATACGTAAGTTTATATATATATTTTAAGAAGAGAAAAGAAAGGTGTCCTCTTCGAAAACTCCCACGCTAGATAACGTTTCATAAATCACAGTTTGCAGATGGCTGAGGCCAATGGAAGAGGGGCTGTGTCTGAGCAAACGGAGACAAGAGCCATGTCTGGCCCTCCCTGTAGATGGGGTGGGGGTACGCCCCAGTGGGGACAGGACCGCGTGGGACTCATGGGTCAGAAGGGCACAGTTGAATCTCATAGACTGGCTAGCAAGTCAGCTCCTCTTGGCTCCCAAGGAAGAGTCCTGGGGCTCTGGAGATGGAAAAGCAGCTGGAGGGCATCAAGTTCAGCGTGCTCCCTTTTCAGACAGGGAGCCCCGAGCACACAGCCCAGGGGCGCATTGGAGTCAGAACTCAGACCTTGGACTCAGGGCCTCTTGGCTCCAAGGCTCAGAGGCCTGGAGAGGGCCCTCTGCCTGTGTCCAGTCTATGGGACTGGAGTCAGTGGGGCAGGTTAAAGCCTTCTCATGGGAAGCGGAACTCAGATGCAGGAGCCGGGCCTCCAGGGCTGGGACACCAGACATGGTCCCAAATCGCAGAGTGGAGAGCATTCCCTTCCCCACAGTGCCCTGGGGTGCTCTTTGCAGCTCCTGCTGGGGAGACAGAGAAGGGGCAGCAGTGGCACCCCCTCAGAGCGTGCTTCAGTGCAAAGGCACTTTCCCGCTGCAAGCAGACACCATTCTCTGTGAGAAAGCTGAGCACAGGAACAGCTACAGCACTGTTCTCTGGAGCCAAGAGGTGGGAACGGCCCTGCTGGCGAGGCTCAGTGGTTGAGCGTCAACCTATGAACCAGGAGGTCACAGTTCAATTCTCAGTCAGGACACATGCCTGGGTTGTGGGCTTCATCCCCAGTGTGGGGTGTGCAGGAGGCAGCCAGTCAATGATTCTCTCTCATCATCGATGTTTCTAGCTCCCACTCCCTCTCCCTTCCTCTCTGAAATCAGTAATATATATATATAATATATAATCAATATATATAATATATAATATATAATATATATATATATATATATATATATATATATATATATATTTTAAAGGTGGAAATAACCCACATGCCCATTGACAGACTAGCGGGGAAATGAAATGTGTTCTCTCCGTACAGTGGAATATTATTCAGCCATAGAAAGGAACACAATGCCAATACCTGCAACAACATGGACAGACCTTGAAAACAGTCTGTTACGTGAAAGAAGCCAGATACAGAGGTCACATATGTATGATTACTTTTTATATGAAATTAGAGGCCTGGTGCACAAAATTCATGTCCCATATGGGTGTCCCTCAGACCAGCCTGCACTTTTCCAATCTGGGACATCCCTCTCACATTCTGGAACTGCTGGCTCCTAACCACTTGCCTGCCTGCCTGTCTGCCTGATTGCCCTAACCACTCTTTCAGGCCTGATTGACATCTAACTGCTCCTCTGCAGGCCTGGTTGCCCCCACTGCCCTTCTCTGCCAGCCATCTTGTGATGATATGGGGGTGGCCATCTTGTGATGATATGGGTGGCTATCTTGTGACACAAGGGTGTGAGGGTCAATTTGCATATTACCTCTTTGTTATACAGGATGTTCAGAAGAGGCAAATTCACAGAGACTGAAAGTAGGTCAGTGGTCATGTAGGGCTGGGATTGGGAGGATTGGGGAGGTGATTGCTAAAAGGTTTCTTTTTGGGTTCATGAAATTGTTCTAAACATGTTGTGGTGATGACTGCACAGCACTGTGAATATATTAAAAAGGTTGAATCTTAATGCATTAAACGGGCGAATTACATGGTAGTCACTATAAAGCTGTTATAACAAAAAGAAGCAAGAAACAAAAGGGCTGACTTGGGTGGCCTGTCTGGGCTCAGCAAGGCTGGCGTCGGAGCCTCCTCCCTGGCCCTGCCGCACAGCCCGCCAGCCCCCTGTGTTCCGTTTTTGAGCCTGTGGCCCTCCCAGGGCCATTCCTGTGCTGTGATCGCACCAGGAGAGAGCCGGCCTCGATGCAACAGCTCTTCCTGGTGCAAATGGTGGCAGAGAGGCCCTGAGGCCCTGGCGCAGGTCAAAGGTCTGTGAGCAGACCAGGCTCTTGGGGATTGTGCAACTGAATGAATACATGAGTGACAGGAACACAAACATGCAACATTTCAGCATCAAGGTTTGACATTCCACCAAGTCTCATCTTTTAAAAAAAGTTTTTATTTAGTGATCTGAGAGAGAGGGAAGGAGGAAGAGGGCAGGAGGGGGAGAGGGAGAGGGAGAGAGAGAGATGCTGTGACCACCTGTTTGGTACCAGAGGGAGGGAGAGAGAGACATCAATGTGTTGTTCCACTTATTTCTGCATTCTTGGTTGCTTCCTGTATGTGCCCTGACCGGAGATCGAACCCAAAACCTTAGTGTATCCGGACAAATCTCTAACCAACTTGGCCAGGACCACAAGTTTAATCTTGAACTGACGGTCAGTCTGTCAACCACTGCCTTTGGCATGAAGCTCATTCTTTCCGTGTGGAGTCACGCCTCCTGGATCGCAAAGAATGGAAACAGACGCGCAGCTCTCAGTGCTGGTGGGATTCTAAGGCCCCACTCCAAGGCGATAGGGTGTGTTACATCCATGTAGTTGGAAAATCAATGAGGGAACATTGTCATAGGGTCCAATCTATTCCTCGTGGTCTTTGGGTAATAACAGGGCATCTGGAACCAGTTCTTCTGATGTTAAAAAAAACTTGTTTCTAAATTAATTTGCCCTAAATAATCAATGCAGGCTGCCCATTGCCATCCAATCTGCATGGGGGTGGGAGGACCCAATCCGTTGGCAAGGATGGATCTGGGGTGAGGTGACCTTCCTCATGCACTGAGGCCCCATCAGGAGAGCTGTGGCTGCACCAGAAGTCAGCACTGATTGTCCTGCAGCGAACTGACTTCCCCTCACCTCAGTCAGCCGGGTGAGATCTGAAGGGGTAAGAAGTGGAAGCTGTGGAGGCAGAAAGCAGGTGGCTGCAGGCATCTACGCATGCTCCCCCCTTTCAGACTCCCAAGACTCGTGGATCCCAGTGTCCTTGCTTTTACCACCTCCCTCACCCCCACCATCATGCCCTCCTTGGGAAATCCCCCTTTCCTACGATCTGTGTCACATCAGCTAAGTCCGGTGTCCCCCTGGAGTCGGCCAACCAGTGCTGGGTCAGTCTCGTCCAGGGGAGGGCTGAGAATTCAAAGTCAGCTTTGTTAGCTTTGAAAATGGACGTTTTCAAGCGCAGCCAGCTCTTCATTGACACTGGAATCTGGCTGAGAGTGGAGATTTGTGTTTGAATGCAGGCAGTCCCCCGGTAGCCTAGGCTACGGCGGCCCCAATTTGTCCTCCAGAACAACCCTGAGAGGGAGGGGGAAGGTGTTTGCCCAACTTGTGACATGGAGACGCAGGACAGTGTGACCTGGTTTGGAAGCTGACGGGGGAGAGTGACCTCGCCAGGGTGGTGAGTGAATGGATAGCACCACGGGTTTCCGTGAGGCTCAGAAGTGGCCCCTTCCACAGGGAAGTGGGAACTGAGCCTGAAAATATCCAGGGAAACGGGAGGTGTTTGCTTTCTGGGATTATGTTTAGGTCAGTAGTCGGCAAACTCATTAGTCCACAGAGTTTGGTACAAATATCAACAGTACCATTGAAATTTCTTCTGAGAGCCACATTGTTTAAACTTAAACTTCTTCTAACGCCACTTCTTCAACATAGACTTGCCCAGGCCGTGGCATTTTGTGTAAGAGCCACACTCAAGGGGCCAAAGAGCTGCATGTGGCTCCCGAGCCGCAGTTTGCCGACCATGGGTTTAGGTAATAATGCCCATTCCTGCCCCAGCTTCCCAAAGGATTCCCAGGTGGCTCCATTCCCAGGTGGGCTTGCCTGGTGACTCTAGGTGTGGGGACCCTTTCATTCCGACACCACGGCAGTCCCCGCTCCCACTTTCGCCCAATTCGCATGAGGCCAGCTGCCCAGCACATCTGGGAACGTACCTTGGGAGTTTCCCATCATCCCCTGGAACTGAGGCTGAGCTCTGCTCAGCATCCACCTGTCTCCCGCCGGGGACAGGACGATGGCTCCAGAAGAAACATCTGCTTCCTTGACTCAACATCCCTTTAGGACAAAGGTCAGCAGGGATGACACGTCTTCTCTCCATGTCCCACATTGCAACGGGGAAAAGTAGGCCACGCAGCAGATTGCGGTGCGAGACGGGGGAGCAGAGCCTTCACAGCTTGTTTTTGAAACAACAAGGCAGAAACTGGCAACGGGCTTTCCCGTGTTTATCTGGAGCGCGGTGGAATCTTTAATGGCAGTGTTTATTCAAAGTGTGTCTCAGGGAAAAAACGTATCTGGCTTACCAGTGGCTGTGCTGGAGGAGGGAGGAGAATCCTGGGAAACCAAGCCCGGGTTTTAGCATCTCCAGTCCAAACAGTGGGGAGCCATTGGTTTCCACGTCTGCGGGGAGCTGGGTGACCTCATTGTGCTCAGTCCAGGGTGACTGCCCTGTGGGATGTGCTGTATGTGGTGGTGGGAGGGGCATTCTCACCACTGCTTCTTCCTTTAAAAAAAAATATTTTATTGATTTTTTTACAGAGAGGAAGAGAGAGGGATAGAGTTAGAAACATTGATGAGAGAGAATCATCGATCAGCCGCCTCTTGCACACCCCCTACTGGGGATGTGCCCGCAACCACGGTACGTGGCCTTGACCGGAATTGAACCTGGGACCTTTCAGTCCGCAGGCCGACGCTCTATCCACTGAGCCACACTGGTTTCGGCCTCTCCACTTCTTATCCATCCGAAAGGTACCCTTTGCATATGGTAGTATTTAGAAGGTAAGTAAAGCGATAACAAGATACAACCGTAGGCCTTAGGAACTTGCCTGTGGCCGAATGAAATTTATTTTAAGCTTCTGAGGTCATCGCCACCGGATTTCATTTTTCTGAGCAATGCGCCCTGTCTCGAAGCCGGAGACGCCCCTCTCCAGCTTTAGGTCATTACCACACGCTCACACAGAAGCCAGGTGTGAGGTCACTGCGGCGGCTGCCAACGCAGATTTGTATCAGATCCGCCACCCCGGCTTTATCGTTGCATTTTTTTGATCCCGTGCCATGCAGAGTGCTGGGCTGGAGGAGCTGAGGCCCCGGGGAGCAGACAGCCACGGCGCCGTGTGAGGACACAGTGAGAGGACAGCTATCCAGGAACCCGGAAGGAGGTCATCACCAGACTCGAATCGGCCAGAGCCTCGGACTTTCCAGCCGTCAGAGCTGTGGAAATAAATTTCTCTTGTCTATAAGTCAGTCTGTGGTTATTCTGTTGGAGCAGTCCCAAGACCAGACAAGACATTGTCACTCTGTATATCCTGTCATGTGAACATATACACACGGATATATAAATGTTTTCTATGTATACATCTTCTCATATACATAATGTCTGTGTATATGTTTTCATTACACATGTACTGCACTCTCTTAAAGCACCAGAACACAGTTATCAAAAATCGGGAAACAACATCACTACATCCTCATCTGAGCCACTGTTCCTGTTTAAATATAGTGCCCTTTTTAAACATCAATAACATGTAGGTCTGGTTAACATTTACTTTTTATTTTATTATTTTAAAAAATATATATTTTAGTGATTTCGGAGAGGAAGGGAGAGGAAGAGATAGAAACATCAATGATGAAAGAGAATCATTGATCAGCTGCCTCCTGTACGCCCCCTACTGGAGATGGGGCATGCAACCCAGGGCATATGCCCTTGATTGGAATCAAACTGGGACCCTTCAGTCCACAGGCCGATGCTCTATTCACTGAGCCAGCTAACCAGCGAGGGTAGTCTGGTTGGCATTTATTGTGACTCCCTGTGACTGTTCGGTTACCGCTTCCCCCATCCGTACATTTGAACAAGTAGAAAACGATGGTGGATTTTGCTCAGGACCAGGGTGCCTTGAAATGGGCAGATTCAGGGGACATCTCCCGGGGTCAGTGCTGCTGGCCTGGCCCATTGTCCCTGTCCTCGCAGGTTCCTTCCCTGGGAAGAGTGAGGGAGGCTCTCCCAGACCTTCCTGTTCCACTGAGACGGTCTGGAAGGTTTGAAAAACGTTCAAATAATGACTTGTCCGGAGATGACTTCCTCTGGGAGACAGAAGAACACCTTTTGGAAGGAGGGGGAGATGTAGGCGCAGATGATGAGTGAAAATGGAGCCGTACACACGAGCTGCACGTTTTTGTTGTTCACAGCAAATCCAATCCCCTTTCTGGCTACTCTCCCCCTTCAGAATCCTCCCCAGGACCCCACGTTGCCCTTAGGCGTCAGGGTCACGAGGATACAGAGAGGAAGTGTTCCTTTCACTTTCTTCTGTGAAGTAAGGACGAGAGCCCACGGCGGAAGCATTGCTTTCGCTTACAGACCTGGCATCCGCAAATCCTTCCCATCAATCAGCCGACAAAATTAAATTCCACAAAACCGACCGACCGGGCATACCTCCCGGGGCTGACAGCGGGAGCACGGGGAGGGGCCTGCCTCCGGGCTGCTGTTCGAAGCACTGAGGGCCTGGCCCCACCTGTCCGGAGTCGGCTATTTGGATGGAACACCTGGTTCTGTTCTTAAACCTGGCGTAAGTCAGAGCTGTTTTTGTGTTAAAAGGCCGGTTTCTGGCCATGTTCTTTGCCCATGAATTTAATTACAAAATTTCCCCCAGCTACGAAGGAATGAAAGGCTCCCAGAGAAATGGAAGCGGTGCGCTGTCAGCTTCCAACCGGATCGGCCTGTCCCTCCATAACTGAATAATAAACAGTCCTTTGTCCAGAGCAGCATCAGCGCCCCAACCTCAAAGCCCTTTGCAGCGGCCTTATCTCCCGGGGCCTGTGCGGTGCAGATAAGGGCGGAGAGGTGATGATGAGATCGCTCTTGGCCACACTCTCCAGGTCTCCAGCCAGCAAGGGATTTAGACCAGAGCCTTCTGACCGACGCAGGCTGAGACCTCCTGTGCCCCAGCCTCCAGCAGGTGAGACGTGCTGAGAACCATAAGCAACAGGAAGATAGGTTTTAGCCAGCCTTTTACCTGAAGAAATAATAATAATAATAATAACAACAACAATAATAATTTACCATTGATAACATTTTTTTTTTCCTAGTAGCAAAAGGTTCAAAATATTTCATGGGTGACTAGAAGACATTACAAATTAAGTAAACCCGGGGCCAGGGTCACACATTTGACTTTTTTTAATATATATTTTATTGATTTTTTTTACAGAGAAGAAGGGAGAGGGATAGAGAACTAGAAACGTCGATGAGAGAGATACATCGATCAGCTGCCTCCTGCACACCCCCCACTGGGGATGTGCCCACAACCAAGGTACATGCCCTGACTGGAATCGAACCTGGGTCTCCTGAGTCCTCAGACCGACGCTCTATCCACTGAGCCAAACTGGTTTCGGCCACACATTTGATTTTTAAACCTGGGGTGTTGAAGGTGGTTTCACCTTCTTAAAGGTGCTTTACTAGTGACAATGAAAAGCATTTCCGGAAAAGCTGTACTTCTCTGCAGGAAGGGAAGCCGAAGCTCATAGTGCATAGAAAGTTTGTCCATGGTCACTCAGTGGTAAGGGGTGGAGCCAGGCTGTTTCAGAGGTCACCAGATCAGCGGTCACCAGCTCAGAGGTCACCAGCTCGGAGGTCACCAGCTCAGTGGTCACTAGCTCGGAGGTTTCCACCTGATAGAGGTCACCATTCCAGAGGTTACACCTTTTGAGGTCACCACCTTAGAGGTCACCATCTTGGAGGTCATTAACCAAGAGGTCCCCACAGTGGGACCTGGTCCCAGAGAGCTGTCAGGAAGGCCTGTGGACAGAAAATCAGTTTCAGCAGATTCTCAGGCAGCTAGTGAGTGGCTGCACAGCCTCCTGCAAGCGGACCTGATTTCCATGTACTGTCGCTTTATTGATTAACAGCTGACGCCTTCTAAAAGTGCCTCCCTGGGCACTGGTGGTCCATGAGGTCCGAAGGATTGGTGACAGCTGCTCTGGAGTGAATGTTTCTGTAAAAAGCACTGGGTTCCCTTTTGAGTCAGGAGCGGAGGATGGAATCAGCTGATCTGAGTTTGCATCCTCATTTTCTATCAGGAAATGAGCGTCGACACCTTGTTCCCTCAACTTTTGCAGTTGCTTTAAGGATACACAATGTCACGGATATAAAAGCGGGATTTTAACAGGCGCCCAGTCAACACGACAAAGTCCTCCAAAGAGGAGACGAGAGGCCTTCTGTGTCAGTGACCCTCAGAGCCAGGGCAGCCCCGAAACCAGCTTCCCCTGCATATTTATTATGAAAAACTTTAAACGCACAGAAAAGTTGGAAAAACTGTGAAGGTGAACACCCTGGATTCTACAATTAACATTTTCTATGTTCATTTCATCACGTCTGCCCATTTACTCACCTTGCATCCTTCAACCCCTGTTTTCTCGTTTCTGATGAATTTCTAAGTCACTGCAGGCATCAGTGCCTGTCACTCTACATACTTCACCACCGTGACATCGCCTGGAGCTCAAGGTAAAGTTTAGATACCGTGAAAAGCACAAATGCTAAGCATATGCCCATTGCGTTTGGACGAATGTGTTAACTTGCACTAAGACACAGAACGCCACCAGAACCCCAGAAAGTCCCCTAGTGCTCCTTCCCCAGCAGAACCCATGCTCCTCCTGCAGAATCAACAGGGCTCTGTGTTCTCTCCACCAAAGAGAAGCTTAGCCCATTCTAGAACGTTCTACAAAGGCAGTCACAGAGTGTGTACTCAGTTGTTCTGGCTTCCATTCAGCATACTATTTTCCCGAGGCACCCATGCTGTTCATGACTCAGCGATAGTTAATTTCTCTCTGTTACTGAGTAGTGTCCCATTGTAAGAACATAGTACAATTGGCTTACTCATCCCCTCCCCTTTTTAATGAATCTGCAGATTTTGGGCTATTATTAATACAGCTGCTGTGAACATTCAAAATACATCTTTTTTGGCCAGTCCGGTATGGCTCAGTGGTTGAGCTTCGACCTATGAACCAGGAGATCATGATTCAAATTCCCGGTCAACACATGCCCATGTTGTGGGCCTGACCCACCATGGGGGCATGCAGGAGGCAGCCGATCAATAATTTTTATCATCAATGTTTCCATCTCTCTTTCCTTCACCCTTTCTCTCTAAATCAATAAAAAACTATATTTGAAAGAAGAATGCATCTTTCTGTGGACATATATTTTCACTTATCTTGGGTAAATGTCTAGGATTGGAATTGTTGGGTTTAGGAGAGGTGTGTGTACAGTTTTATAAGAATCTTCCAGACCCTTTTCCATTTCATACTTCTGCCAATAATGTTGTGAGCTTCACGTGCTGGTCAGCATTGTATGGTTTTTTGTTTTTTGACGTTAGCCACTTGGGAGAGCAAGTTCATTAGCCTTTCAAAAAACCCAAGGCCATGCTCAATTTTGTCTTCATCCTTTTTTTCTGTTTTTGTTTTTTCCCCTTAAATATATTTTTATTGATTTCAGAGAGGAAAGGAGAGGGAGAGAGATAGAAACATCAATGATGAGAGAGAATCATTGATCAGCCACCTCCTGCACACCCTACACTGGGCAGGTGCCCTGACCAAGAATCAAACTGTGACCTCTTGGGTCATAGGTCAACGCTCAAATCCTGGGCCACACCAGCTGCCACGGTGGCCGGGCTTGTCTTCATCTGTCTTTGAAGGCCTGCAAAAATTTGTCTAAATCTGTAGCTCGAGAGCCAAAACTCCGTAGAACCCAAAAAGGACCTTTACCGCGGCCGAGACCCCCTGACTGGCACTTCTCTGCTTTGAGGTTTTGGCTGTCATCTCTCCCACTGTTCCCAGGGCAGAGGCAGGGCCCAGCTGTTCACATCTTGGTGTGAATGACTGTCACCAAAGGAGACACCTGCCAGCACTTTGGGCAGAATTCCCTTAATTCTCCTTTTGACATAAAAGGAAATTGAGTCACGTCTTGACGTTGCTAAACAGCCAGGCGATGGCTTGAGCCCAGGCCTCTCTCACTGACCCCTCTCTCACTGACCATGTAACCTCCAGGCAGGAGGCCTGCGTGGCTGGTGTGTGGAAGGCGTGGGCTTATGTGGAGCCAGCATCCTGTGTCCATGCTAGTCCTGCTGGCCCCTTGCCCTCTTGCATTTTCTGTGGCTCTGACCCCACAGGCTCTCAGATCTAATGATTGTGGAGACAGTCGGGGAGTGTCTTGGCCCCTGGATCAAGCTACTCCTGCTGTCCACAGGGAGGCCTCAGCTTGTCCACGGCCACACGGGGCTGCCTTCAGAGTGCTCCGGCTCCAGGGCTCTCCACGGGCTCTTGGTCTGCTTGAATACACCCAGTGTCAGGGAGCTCATTAGCACGCCAGGCACCGTCACTGCGCCACTGGAATTATGAGAATCATTTTTCTTATTGAGCAGAAACGGCCTGGGGATAACCCCCAGTCATCGCTCCTTCTTCTAATTTTCAGCCTTTTACTGAATTGATATGTGCTTCTTCCCCATGACAGACCTTCGAGCACTGGCCCTCAGCCATCACGCCTGCCTTTGGACTTCTCCGAGAGGTCTCTTCTCAAATATGGCGCCAACCCGCTCTGCCACCCGTGCCCTGCCCCCTCCCAGGTGCATCCATGGCCCATCAGTACTTTCACCTCTGGCACAGATGCCAGCTCATTAGTGGCAGGGCCTACAGACGCAGGGAAAGCTGCATTTCAGCTGGTGTTAGCCAGGACCAGGGGTCGGCAAACTGCGGCTCGCGAGCCACATGTGGCTCTTTGGCCTCTTGAGTGTTTAGCAAAGGCCAGCTTAGGAGTACACTAATTTAGTTAATAACAATGTGCCTACCTATATAGTTTAGGTTTAAACAATGTGGTTCTCAAAAGAAACCTCAATCGTTGTCCTGTTGATATTTGGCTCTGTTGACTAATGAGTTTGCCAACCACTGGTCAGGATGGAGTGGACAAGCAGGGTGGAGTGGGTGTCCAGGGCAGAGTGGGGGATGGCAGCAGAAGTTGGGCCTGACTTTGCTGTGCCCTCTCTGCATCCCGTCTGCATGTGGGCAGATCTGGCTCCTGGGGATGGAATACAATGGTGGGAAAAGCAAGGGTGTGGGAGCCTGGACAGGAAAGAAGCTGCTGGAGAGGGGGACCCTCAAGAAAGGGCGGAGCGAGCCTGCAGTGTCTGGGGTGCTCTGGAGCCATCCTGGGCAGCCCAGGGCACAGGGTAGAGCAACCCTGAATGAGCAGGAAGTCCCATCCCCGAAACTTCCTGTGTGTGGGGAACACGGGGGGAGGGGGCAGATGCAGCTGGAGAGTGCCTGGCCCCCCTGCCTTTCCCTAATCCGTGGGGTTTTCAGGTTGCAAGTGGGAAGGTCTCATGTGGGCTCCTGGCTGCAGAGATAAGGCCAAGGGCAAAGTCTCAGATGTCCTCTGCAGGAACTCCAAACACAGAGCAGCAAAACATCTGCCGGTCCAAGGCCAGAGCTGGACTCACTAAGGGAAGGCCGGGGGAGGAGGGGGGGAGGCAGCGTGGGGAATAGAGTAAGAACGTGGCCCTCAACTCCAGGCCATGCCCTTCCCTCTGGAATTCCTGCCAGACTTCCTTCCTCATGCTTCCCTCCTTCTCCCTCCCTCCTTTCCTCCCTCCCTCCTTTCTTCCTCTTCTTCCCTCGCTCTCCCTCCCTTTCTCCCCACTCCTCCCCGTCCCCTCCCCACTCCCTCTCTTTTCTCCCTCCAATCTTCTAAGAAAGGGTATTCCTAAGAGGATCAATTGGAGGACAACAGGCCATTTTATTTCTAGTTTATAAATGTCGAGAAAGGAGAATCTGAAATGACTGCTTCTCTGGGTGTCTCTCTGGAAGGTGCTGGAGGGGGTGGCCGAATCCCGGGGTTCACCGGCTGACCTGGAGGTCCTGTGTGGCTGTGTCCCCGGTGTAAGCCCCTCGGGTTGTGGCACAGCCAGATCTGGCTGGGCTGGTCCGTCCCCGGGGCCACGCTGCCTCTCTCCGGGCACTTTCTGATCAGGGGCTGCTCTGTGGGGCCCCCGGGCCAGGGAGGAAGAGAGAGCTCAGCCAGCATGGAAGGGGAGTCAGAGTTTTCTTTCAGTCCATCCCTGGCCCGCGCAACAGTTTCCTCACCTAATTTTCTCAAAATAGTTTGGGAAATTTCCTCATCCATAGTTTGGGAAATCTCGAGGCAAATGATTTAAAAGCCTCATGCCAAATTTAGCATCCAGAGGCACCGTCTTCTCTGTGAGCAAACGGATCTCAGCAGGAGGTTACTTCCTTCTCTGTGGTCTGCCTCAGAGCGAGCATTAAACCAGCATTTGCGTTCAGGTGTCTTCCAGGGAAGCACAAGCAAAGACTTGGGCAAGGGCCGGCCTGAGTCCCGTGTGATTCTTTCGGTCTTTTCCACGTGTGACAGTGTCCTGTGGCTGCTGCTCACAAATCGCCACCACCACATATGTGGCTAAGAACATGAGAAATGTATCTTCTTGCAGCTCTGGAGGCCAGAAGCCTGAAATCAAGGTGTGGGTCGGGCCTCGCTCCCTCCTAACGCTCCTGGGGACGGTCCTCCCTGCCTCCTCCAGCTCCCTGCGGTGCCATCGTCCTTGGCTTGTGGCCGCATCACTCCAGGGTCTGCCTCCTCCCTGTGTCTTCTGCCTCCTAAGGATTCAGGGCTCAGCAGGGCCCAGGATTAGCACCTTATTGTTCTCGAGCCTCCCCTTAGTCAATTCGCAAAGGTCCTGCTTCCAAACGCAGTCACGCTCTGAATTTCCGGGTGTCACGAATGTTAGGGACAACTAACTGCTGTTTGTTCTTGTTGCATCGCTTCCTTCCCGGGTGCCCTGACTGGTTCGTGTTTTTCCCTTCAAACGCCCTGGGGACACTCACAGGAAGCAGCGGCCCCAGGCGCTGAGGGTATGGTTTCTCCCGAACTCATTCCGCAGATCCCTGAAACGGAGCTGGAAAGGCTGCATCGCCTTTTTCCTTCTGGGATGGAAAAATGTTCTCCGCGGCTCCACCGGCCAGGGAGGCATTCCAGGCATTGTGCTGGCTGCGGTCACGGGTTTGAACGCCAGGCCCAGCTCTCCGGCGGGTCCTTTTGCTCCCCCTGTGTGCCCACTCTGTGCCAGGGCTCTGTCAACGCTGGGGACGGGGGGTGGGGGAGGTGGTCTGCACATCTGGGAAATCAGGTGACCAGCCATCCTCCGTCCTGTGGTGTGATGCGCATTCTTTCCCTGGTCAGTGATCTGGAAAATGTTCTGATTTAGAGAGGACTGCAGAATTTTAAATATATTTTAATATTAAATGTAACTATGCTTACAAGACCAAGGGCACCCATCCCTGGGCATCCATTTCTTATCTGGGATGACTTCCTATCACTCTTGGATTCCCTCACCGGGAAGTCACTGGAGAGAGCTGCCAAAAACTAACGTTCCCCATTTTTTTTTTTAAAATATATTTTATTGATTTTGTACAGAGAGGAAAGGAGGGAGATACAGAGTTAGAAACATCGATGAGAGAGAGTCATCGATCAGCTGCCTCTTGCACACCCCCTACTGGGGATATGCCCGCAACCAAGGTACATGCCCTTGACTGGAATCGAACCTGGGACCCTGCAGTCCCCAAGCCGACGCTCTTATCCATTGAGCCAAACCGGTCTCGGCACGTTCCCCATTTGTGATCTCCATGGGAAAGGGGGTGCAGCCAGCAGCGCCTGCAATACCAGAATGAAGGTCTTCCTGAAGGTTCATGTCTGTTCTGGGAAGTGGCTGTGGTTCTGTTAGGCTGACAACTTGCCAGGAAATAAGGTGTCCTCGGGCAAAGGGTGGGGGAGGCGGCAGTGGAGTCCTCTCTTCTGCATGTTTGTCTTGGTGATCCCCTACCATGCATAGGGGCTGACCCCAGGCCATTCAGTCCACAAGCACTTACTGAGCACCTACTGTCTGCCAGATACTGGGCTGGGTACCAGGAGAGGTAACTTAGCTACGGTTCCTCCTGTTGTTGCCCAACATCTCTCAGGGAAGAGGAGCCCTTTGCTCACATGGATATCCTATATAATAAAGAGGTGATATGCAAATTGACCATCATGCCCTCACAAAGATGGTTGCCTATGACCAGGCTGGCAGGGGGTTAGTGAGGGACGACCAAATGACTGAACAGCAGGCTGTGTGGGACAACCAGGCCGGTGGGGGGAAGGGGGGCTGTGAGGGTGACCAGGAGGGGAGGGGGGGCGGTTGGGGGTGACCAGTGGGGAGGGGGCATTTAGGGGTGATCAGGCTGGCATTCCGAGGCAGTGATGGGCAATCAGGCCAGCAGGGGGTGGGGGGTTAGTTAGGGGCGACCAGGCAGGCAAGCAGATGAGTGATTAGGAGTTAGCAGTCCAGGATTGTGAGAGGGATGTCCAACTGCCAGTTAAGGCCTGATCCCACAGGGGTCCCCGATTGGAGAGGGTACAGGCTGGGCTGAGGTCCCGCCCCTCCTTCCCATGCATGAATTTCGTGCACTGGGCCTCTAGTAAAAGATAAAGGGCCAAAACTGTCAGAGGGCAGAGGGATGAGGCTGGGTGAGGGCAGGAATGCACAGGGTAAATCTATGTTTGAGCTGGTGCTTACCAGACCATATTTATTTATTTATTTATTTTTTAAATCAATCTTTATTCATAATATTACAAAGGTTCCTCATTTCTTCCCCCCTCCACCAGGTTCCCACCCCACCCTCCACCCTCTCCCTATCCCCCATTATCCTCATCCATAGGTGCACAGTTTATGTTAAGTCTCTTCCTCCCTCCCTTTCCTCGATATTAAATCCCTTTTCAGATAGTAAATCAGTTACTTAGCATTTTCTCATATCAATAATATCTCCACATGCCCAATGATACACTTCAGACAAAAGACATTTCCAAATAGGTCAACCAACCTCATCCAGGCCCCATCCAAGGCGCTTACAGATCAACACCCCAGCGCTATACTAACTCAACACATTCAGATCTAAGCCTTCATCACTTGATTCAGCAGACCCTCAAGTTCCCGCAAAAGTTTCCAGCCATGTCTGAGAGGCAGCCTTGGGGCGGGGGCAGGCGAGGAGCGAGCTGTTTCGGGCCTGGCTGCACTGGGCCTGGCCTCTGTTGCTCTCATTCGTACCACAACCAGCTGCTCCGGGTCTGGCCACTGCCACTCCCGACCTAGTTGCTCTGGACTTGGCTGCTGCTTCTCCGGGCCTGGCCGCTCCCAGCCTGGCAGCCGCTGCTCCGGGCCTGGCCGCACCCGACCCTGCTGCCCCGGGCCTGGCCGCTCCCAGCCTGGCAGCCGCTGCTCCGGGCCTGGCCGCACCCGACCCGGCTGCCCCGGGCCTGGCCGCTCCCAGCCTGGCAGCCGCTGCTCCGGGCCTGGCCACACCCGACCCGGCTGCCCCGGGCCTGGCCGCTCCCAGCCTGGCAGCCGCTGCTCCGGGCCTGGCAGCACCTGACCCGGCTGCCCCGGGCCTGGCCGCTCCCAGCCTGGCAGCCGCTGCTCCGGGCCTGGCAGCACCCGACCCGGCTGCCCCGGGCCTGGCCGCTCCCAGCCTGGCAGCAGCTGCTTCGGGCCTGGCCGCTCCTAGCCTAGCAGCCGCTGCTCCGGACCTGGCCGCACCAGACCCGGCTGCTCTGGGCCTGGCCACTCCCAGCCTGGCAGCCGCTGCTCCGGGCCTGGCCGCACCAGACCTGGCTGCTCCAGGCCTGGCCGCTCCCAGCCTGGCAGCTGCTGATCCGGGCCTGGCCGCACCCGACCCGTCTGCTCTGGGCCCAGTTACTCCGGGCCAGGCTGCTCTGAGCCTGGCTGCTCCCGGCCTGGATGCTCCTATCTTGGCTACTGCTGTTCTGGGCCTGCTGCTCCCGACCCGGCTGCTCTGGGCCCGGCTTCTCCGGGCCCGGCCACTCCGGGTCTTGGTGTTCCTGTACTGGCCACCCTGGGCTTGGCCGCCTCCGCCTCAGGCCTGGCTGCCACTGCCCTAGGTCTGGCTGCTCTAGTGCTGGCTGTTGCTGCTCTGGTTCTGGCTGCTGCTGCTCTTGGGCCTGGCTGTTGCTGCTCCAGGCCCGGCTGCCACCGCCTTGTGCCTGGCCACTCTAGGCCTGGCTGCCGCTGTTCCAACATTCTGTCCTTTTTTTAAAAAAAAAAAAAAAAAAGCATTTATGTTGCAATGTTGGCTGGTGAGTTGAGTTCTGACTTAGTCTTTGATTTTTCAAGATCTTCTTTGTATTCTTTCTTAAGTAATTTTACTGTCTTTTGCTCTCACTTGATTTCTTCACATTGAGAACTTCTTTGGTTTCTTCCTCCTTG
The DNA here is from genome assembly GCA_036971965.1 of Nyctalus aviator. Lineage (NCBI taxonomy): Eukaryota > Metazoa > Chordata > Mammalia > Chiroptera > Vespertilionidae > Nyctalus > Nyctalus aviator. Next base: position 5,714,621 of record CM072923.1, read on the forward strand.
TCCTGGAAGCTCAGCAGGTTGGCCTGTGGCACCCCTTTGTTCTCCGCGGGCTCCTGCGCCTCTTCAGCCTGTTGCCGGGGTCGGCGCCACCCAGGAAGCAGCCCCCAGCCTTGGCTCCATTGCCCGCGCTCAGCGGTTGAAGGCTCAGGGGCACCCCCCACTCCTGGGGGCCCCGTCGCCCAGCTCCTTGCTGGTGCCTGGCTGGCCGGTGTCCGGCAGGGGCTCCTGCTCCTCGTTGCATTCCTCCAGTCTGGAGCTTTTTTTCTCCTTCCCGTTAGGGGAGTCTAGCATCAGAGTTAACAGACTGTCCTCTGCGCGCACTGTGCACGCGACTCCGGGGGCCTTGCTTTTCGCCGCTCCCCCAGGACTCCACCTCACAGTTCCATCTCCCCCTGCTTAAGCCTGGGTCCCCAGGGACCGGCCCAGAATGGTGAAAGTCCAGACTGGGGCTCAGCGCCGCCTCCACCGGAGGCTTTGTTTCTTCCCGCTAGGGCAATCCAGCATCAGAGTCAACATTCAGTCCTCTGCGCGCAGCGCGCGCGCGCGACTCCGGGGGGCCCTGCCTTTCGCCGCTCCCCCGGGAATCCGCCTCACAGCCCCGTTTCCCCCTGTCCGAGCCTGGGACCCCAGGGTCTAGCCCATAACTGGGGCTCAGCGCTGCTGGTTTGGGGGTTCATCCCAGGCCAGGGGTTTTATTTCCTTTCTGCTAGGGAACGCCAGGCAGGCCCCCAGCCTTCTCCTCCTCTCTGGCTGCGACCTCTCCGCGCGCGCATGTGGGCGCGCAGCATGTCTCCGTACCTTAGGCTTTTTTTCCGCTCCTCCGATTTTCCTTCTGGTTTTCTCTTTCCTTCTTGTTGTAGCATTTTCAGTCAGTCGACTACCTGTAGCTCTACCAGACCATATTTAGTTCCATGTCAGTTCCACCCTGAGCAGATGACCCTTTTGTCCTTCCTAAGCATTAGCTCCTCAGGCGAGGCCCCATTGAAATATCTAACCTTGGCCTCTGACTCTGGCCAAAATGGACCCGGGACCCAGCTCCTCACCCAGCTCTGCCTCTGTGCTGTGGTTGTGATCTATTCAGGAGCTCACCTGGTGCACAAGGGCCATCAGCCTGACCCTTCCAGGGGGAGGAGTTTCTGAGCCAGGATCAGCCCTGCCACCTCTGGCGGACCTCCCTGAAGTTGGCCAACCAACCCTGACCCTAGTTCCCATCTGTGCCATTCATGTGCTCATGATCCACGCTGTCCTGTCTGCCATACTGTCACCAGCATGACTGGCTACTGCTACAGGAAGGCCTGACCTGACCCAGGTTGCTGAGTGTCCCCTCCCTGCACCACTGGTGGGGACAGGTCCCCCAGTCCTGGCCAGTTCTCATCTGAATCCAGTATGGGCCTACCACTAGGCCAGGCCTTCACGGCCTGCCTGTCTGTCCCCAGATGACCAGTGACAAGAGGTCTGGTTGGCCAGCAGTTCCCATGCATGGACAGTGTCTGCAATTGACATTGCACAGCCCTTCCCTGTACACAGGTCATCTGGTGGTCACTCTTGTACTTGACCTTCAGAAGGAGGAAGCAAGGACACTGACCTTGGTGAAGCTCCAGTTGTGAGCAAGCAAGCCTTAGGGCCCCCCGGGCAAGTGCGTCGTTCCCTGTTTGCAGGTGAGGACACAGCCCAGTGCCTTCCCGGGCTGCTCAGAGAGTGAACGGTGATGCCAAGGTGGAGTGGGGACCTGAGGACCATTCTCCTCCTCCTCCTCCTCCCAGCGCCGGTGAGTCCCTCCCGCCCTGTCTCCTGCTCCCCAGAGCGGAGTACCTGTTCACTCTCACTGAAGCCACCCACGTGTGAAGGGCACCTTGCTGGGAAGCTGTGATCTCAGGCACAGAGGCTGGATGGGGCGAGAGCCCCACCTGCGTCTGGCAGGTTCACCCCGTGCCAGCATCTCTTCGTCACAGTGCGTAGATAAGGCATTCCAGCCTTAACAGCCCTCGTTATCTGACCCAAATACCTCCTGCCGCGATTGAAGTCGACCCTGCAGACCGGCCCTGAGTGACACGGAGGCCCCATTGCATACCCTGAGGGGTCAGGTAGGGGAGGGGCCCGAGGCCCACATCACTGGCCCTCTGCCTCCATGCCCACTTCAAGAGAGCTCGGCCCTCAGATGCCCCACTCTCCTGAGCTGGGGCTGGGAGGATGGCGTGATGGACAGGGTGGGGCCACGCCTTGCTCTCTTGAGCTTCAGGGTCCCTCCCCTCCACCAGGTGCAACCCAGCTCCTGGCCCTGGAGCCTTGGTGGCTGTGCCCTCTCCCTTCAGGTCCCAGCTTTTGTCCACGGGCCCTGCTGTCACAATGTGATCAGCTGTGACGTTAGGTTCCATGTCAGCTCCTCCATGGCTCTGCCAGAGACTCCCGGGGCTGCCATCCTGAAGTGCCACAACCTGGGTGGCTTAACAGGACAGAAATCTGTTCTCTCACAGCGCGGAGGCCAGAAGTCTGAGATCCCGGCCTGGGCAGGGCCACTCTCCGGGCGGTGGCCAGATGCCATGGCATCCTTCGCCAGCAGCTGTCACCGCCCAATCTCCGCACTGTTCCTTGGCCTTCTCTCTGTGTGTCTGCGTCCAACCCCCTCACACAAGGACCCGGGTCGTGTTGGATTCAGGGCCAGGATAACCTCGCCTTAACGAAGTGACATCTGCAAGGCACCCGCTCCCGAAGGCCCCTGGCTGTGGAAGCCATGTGTGGGTGGATGTCCGGGGGATGGATGAATGAGCAGACAGAGCTGACCCTGCCACCGGACTGGAAAGGAAAGCCTGGGCTTCCAAGAAAATTCCAGTTTGTGCTGATGATCTTTCTCTTTTCCTCTACCTTCGTGTATGTTTTGACTGTTCTTTCTCAAAGGTGAGTCCTCTCAACTTCACCGCCCCTCCCCCATTCTCACTTCCTGTTTCCTGCCTCTCATCTGAGCTGTTTCAGAACTTGAAACCATCAGGGCCTCATAAGAAGCAAAGGTGGGACTTTCTCCCGCTGCCTGACGCCACACGAGCAGCTTCCTGTGTCATCCTGGGGCTGCGGGGCCTGGGCCGTGAAAAGCGCTGGCAGGGAGAGCCCCCGGGGGCGTGATGCAGACCTGCATCGGAGGCCAGACAGCCTTTCTCATGTCCTGTTTTATTTCCACTTGTCTGCAGGGCAAACTGCTACGCAGGCACCTTACAAGGCCAGCTCTGGCTTTGACCTTGGGAGCTTTCTCCTTCACCCAAGAGGCTCTGAGCTCATCTCAGACTGTGTCTCAGAAAACCAGCAAGACTAATAGTGCTAGCTGCTCACTGCCACCAATGTCCTTGGTAGCTCCTCCCATTACAGTGCCTTAGTCAGCTGGGGCCACCATAACAAAATGCCACGGACTGTGTGACTTAGACTCAGAAAGTTGTTCATAGCTCTGGAGGATGGAAGTCCAAGATTGAGGCGCCAGTACTGTCAATTTCTGGTGAGGATTCTTCTTACCTTTCATATGGCCACCTTCTTACTGAGTCCTCACATGAGAGAGGGGGGGAGGGAGAGTGAGAGAGAGAGAGAGAACCAGAAAGACTGAGTGACAGAGAGTGAATGAGAAAGAGGGCTCTGGTGTCTCCTCTTATAAGAGTATGGATCCTATCAGATGAGGGTCTCACCCTTATGACCTCATTTTACCTTAATAATGTCCTTACCCCTAATATAACCGCACTCGGGGTTAGGGCTTCAATGCACACATTTTGGGAAGACACAAACTTTCAGCCCATAGCGCACACACTATGTAGTTGAGACCATTGAACCTCTGTTCATAGGACCACAGAACTCAGAGACCTCTCCCTCCACAGGTGGAGAAAGCAGGCAGAGTTCAGCTCAGGTACCAACACTGAAAGCAGAGAGCACGGTTAATGCCCATAGAGACACTGGTTCCAGGGACAAGGAGCATGCTCATCCCGTGTGCTTGTGCATGTGTGTGAGGATGCTGGGTGTGTGCCTCTGCATGTACACACACACACACACACACACACACGAGTGTGTGAGTGCCAGTATGCACATGCACATGTAAGTGTTCAAGCATGTGTGTCTGCATGTACACACCTACATGTGAAAGTGTGAGTGTACAAGTGTGTGTGAGTGATATGCATGCACATATCAATGTGAGAGTATGGATGTGCATGAATGTTAATAGGTGAGAGTGAACACGTGTGAGTGTACACATATGAGTGTGGACATGTGTGAATGTGCCTGTATTATGTATACATATGAGAGTGTGAGTGCGAGTGTGTCTGTGTGCATGCATGAGTGTGAGTGTGCATATGTGTGTCCTTTAATCCACATCACATCAAGGAGGCTGCACCAAGAGTGAACCGGGATCTTTGCTGGATGAACCTGTGGCCGAGCACACCCTGATGGTGACAGACAGAACGTACTGGAGGGACATCCCGCCAGTTATGGTGCATGGTTATTTCCTCTTCAGAGTGTTTACATGAAAAAGGCAGATGTGGAAAATCCCCACCGTCATCATGCAGAAAAATGTGCCTCCATAATAACCGGAGGAAGAGACCCCATTGAAGATGAAATTCACACACACACACACACACACACACACACAGACACATTCTTCTTGTGCCTGTATGAGAGCGAGGTTGATGGAGGACCAAGCTAGAAACAGACTGTCAATTTTGAGGGTTTTGTTACATTATATGAGTTTCAATATAAAGAGAAAACATGTGTGACGACATTTAATGGAGAATTTCAAATTAGAGTGAAGTGCCCCGCTGGTAAAATGTCTTGGCTTTGCTACCCTCTGTTGGTTGGCACTGTGACCAGCCAAGGCGTGGAGGGGCGTGGAGCACGAAGGACTCGGCCTTTGGGGCCGAATGTCCCGCTCACTGGCTGTGTGGCCGCTCTGGCCCTCAGCTTCTTCTTCTGTGCAGTGGGGATAAGGGACCTCCTTCGTAGGGTCATCCCGAACATGAGAGAAAATGGTACACGGCACCAAATTCAAGTTTTAAAATGTATCCTTATACTTGATTTCACCTTCATATTTTAATGAAATGGCCATACATTATAGGAGCCAAAAGTTCTAAGAGATGATATAATAGAATGTCATCATAGAGAATCATCTCACATTTTTTAACCTTGAGATTTCCCTAAATTACAATATATTTTGGATTTTGTACAAAATATATTGTAATTGAATATTATGTATCTCTTGAATATTCTATAACTGGAGGTCCAGTGTATGAAGATTTGTGCAAGAATAGGCCTTCCTTTTCCTGGCTGGAGGCACCCAGCTTTCACTCTGGCTGCCACCTTCCGCCTTCACTCCAGTCCAGCCAGTCAATGAAATAAAAACACCACATGATCTCACTCATTTATGGATAATAAGGAACATTATAAACAGATGAACAAAAAGATACATACAGAGAGAGTAAAGAAACAAATTGTCAAATTCAGTGGGGAGGGTAGGGAGATATGGGGGCAATAAGAGAACAACCAAAGGACTTGTATGCATGCATTTAAGCATAACCAATGTACACAAAACTCTGGGGAGGGAGGACATTATGGGGGCAGGGGGAATTGGTAAGATATGTACACATATAATACCTTAATAAAAAAAATGAAAGAAAAAAAAAGGAAAAGAACACATTTTAAAGCTATCCTATCTAATAGACAGAATATGCAAATTGGCCATCACTTCATGACAAAGATGGCGGTGCCCACAGCCAATAAGTAGGGGATATGCAAATTTATGCAACAAAGATGGCGGCCGGGCCACTTGCATCATTGTCATGGTGACAACGCAGGTATTCTGCCCCACCCAGTTGCTTAAATGCATGCATACAAGTCCTTTGGCTGTTCTCTTATTGCCCCCATATCTCCCTCCCCTCCCCACTGAATTTGACAATTTGTTTCTTTACTCTCTCTGTATGTATCTTTTTGTTCATCTGTTTATAATGTTCCTTATTATCCATAAATGAGTGAGATCATGTGGTGTTTTTATTTCATTGGCTGGCTTATTTCACTCAGCATAATGTTCTCCAATTCCATCCAGGTTACTGCAAATGATAAGATTTCTTTCTTTTTTATGGCAGCATAGTATTCCATTGTGTAGATGTACCATAGTTTTTGGATCCAATCATCTGCTGACGGGCACCTAGGCTGTTTCCAAATTCTGGCTATTGTGCTCCTATGAATATAGGGGTGCATATATCCTTTCTGATTGGTGTTTCTGGTTTCTTGGGATATATTCCTAGGAGTGGGATCACTGAGTCAAATGGGAGTTCCATTTTCAGTTTTTTGAGGAAACTTCATACTGTTCTCCACAGTGGTTACACCAGTCTGCATTCCCACCAGCAGTGCACGAGGGTTCCTTTTTCTCTGCATCCTCACCAGCACTAGTTGTTTGCTGATTTGTTGATGATAGCCATTCTGACAGGTGTGAGATGGTACTGCATTGTCGTTTGATTTGCATCTCTCGGATAATTAGTGACTTTGAGCATGTTTTCATGTGCCTCTTGGCCTTCCTTCTGTCTTCTTTTGAGAAGATTCTATTTAGGTACATTGCCCATTTTTTAATTGGTGTATTCTTTTCTTATAGAGACCTTTTTAAACCTCCATTCCGGCACTGTGAGGGTCGATGAGTCAATCCTGCTCTCCTGGTTCTCTGTAAAGAGTGCTGTCTCCCAGGAGACTGGTGCTGAGTCCCTTAACTGCGTGATTATTTCTAGCTCCCTTTTTGGTATTCTTGTCCTAGCATGTGTCATTTCGCCGTTAACCATGCAAACGCAGCAGCCAGTCATCTCAGAGGTTAATCTTCGGAGAACAGGAGACATAGCAACGCAGTAACGGTGATGCGGGCGCCAGGCGAGAAGCTCCCTTCTGGAAGCCCTCACACGCAGGGGACTTAGGCTTCTGCCCCGTCAGCCCCGATGGGGCTCTGCTGCCCTAATTGGAAGTCTTCTCAGCAGAATTAATGAGATCCTCACCTAATGTTCAAAATCGTGCCTTGGTTTTCAATGCCACGCACTGAAAACAGCCCACCGGGGGAATGAGATGGCGCCCACCAGACAGCGTATCGTAGGAGATTTAGATCCGTTTCACATACAAGATCATGGCTGCTGACATAAAACGAAGATCAGCCATCACTCTATCTCCCTCACCATGGTTCCTTTTATTTCTGCGTCCTTTTCGGGGCCGAGCCCACTGGTATAGATCCCACAGAGTCGTGGTCTTTATGGAGCTGCCGCTGTGAAGGTTTGTTTTCCTGCTGCTAAGCGCCTTCAGGCGAGCCGAAACAGGTTTGGCTCAGTGGATAGAGCGTCGGTCTGTGGACCGAGGGGTCCCAGGTTCGATTCCGGTCAAGGGCATGTACATTGGTTGTGGGCACATCCCCATTGGGGGGTGTGCAGTAGGCAGCTGGTCGATGTTTCTTTCTCATCAATGTTTCTAGCTCTCTATCCCTCTCTCCTCCTCTCTGTAAAACATTAATAAAATATATACATTTTTAAAAAGTTTTCAGGTGAGCCTGCCATTGTGTGTGGGATGTCACGTCAGATGCTCTGTGGTAATTTACCCTCCCGTTCTCCTGTGATGCTCACTTGATGCTTTTCCCTGTGAAATCCTGACAGGTAGTGAGCATCTCTGGGACCACAGCATCCTAGCCCAGGCAGGTCCTCCGGAGTTATCGCTGGGTTGAGGGGAGGGACATTTCCAGGGCTTTTGATCTGCAGCGTCCACTTGTGAGAAGGATGCTTTTCTGAATCTGATGGACCACTTTGATTGGACGCTGTTGTCTCCCGCCAGCCCGCGGTGATAAGCTTCAGAGAGTGCTTTGTACCTGACGGAGGGAGTCAGATTCGGGTCTGCAATGTGTTTTCTGCGTAACAACAAGATGGGACGCAGAGATGCAGCCTGGCGGGTGGGTACTCGCCTTTCCTCAAAGATGCCGTCGGCCCGGAGGGAGAGCCGGCGGTGACAGGCAGGCGCCCCCAGGGACATGGCCATGGCGGTGGCAGGCGCTAACGAGAAGGCATAAGGGACTGCTCCCGGGAGTGCATCCTCTGAAGCCATTGCCTCCACTGGCGGCACAGGGAACAGAAGGACCCTCTCTGCAGCACAGCGGCCCAGGCCCCTTGTGCTTCTGCTCAGGAGAGGTGCGGAGCCGCCACCACTGCCTGACCATGCTCAGGACCCTCGGGCTGGCCCTGCTGCCTCTGCTCAGCACCGTGGGCTCCGGCCAGGCCAGCGGCTTCACAGGTGAGGGGCCCCGGCCCAGAGCAGGTGGCGCCGGAGGAGGGAGCTCCAGGGGGTGGGTCTCCATGAGTAGGGGCAGCAGCCCCTCTGAGAGCTGGGCAGAGGGTAGCATCTGTGCTTCTCACCACACTTTCCTGCAGCCACCAAAGAGATGGCGTGTGTGCCCCCGAGTCCCCTGAGGGCCTGTGGTTCAAATGCAGATTCTGAGCCAACGGTCCGGGTGGGACCTGGAACTGAGCATTCCTGCCGGTGATGCGGGGAAGCAGGGCCACAGGCCACCCTGAGAGTGGGTGCAGATGAGGTGTCCAGGCCTTACGTTCTCTTAGTTACAGAGGAGACCGAGGCCCAGGGGTCAGGACCTCGCCCCAGGCCACGCACCCAGCCGAGGGCGGTTTCCACGGGGGACCCTGACAGGGAGCCCTGAATGGGGTCTCTGTCCAGCTGCCCTTCACCGTGGCCTCTGTCAGCCCCCCGTTTCCTCAGCAGTAAGTGGGGACCGAGGTGGCCCACCGGGGAGCGAGGCGCTGAGTCGGGGCACCTGTCTAAGGCCTTGGCCCGGCACAGGGCCGGCTGCTAAGAAACATTGATTTCTGAAGCCCCAGATTTCAAAGAATTGAGATCAGAAACCTTTAAATCATTGTCCTCCTGCGATCTGTCTCATTCAGTAGGGAACTCAACCAGGTCTGTTCTGTTCCTATAATCACTTCAGTTTTGTTCCAGTTTGAGGTTTTTGACCCGTACGCAGGATTCTGGTTTCATTGTGATGGCTCTCACCCGATTTCCCCTCTGGAGTGGGTAACGCGTGAAGGAGTGGGACTACGGCGGAGCTAGAGGAGACCTGGGAGTGCTGCGTGACCCCTCGTGGTACCCGTGAGGACACGGGGACAGAAGCGCAGCGATGCTCAGAGTCCCGCATCTACTGGTTTTAGGCGCTGGTACTGCCTTTGCAGGCATCCAGACAGGGCTCCTACAACCCAGGGCACAGCTAATACTGTACAAATGACAGGATGGGGCACTGGGGGCGGGAGGGAGGGCATGAAACGGGCTCCGAACCTCACAGCTGGTGATTGTGGAGCTGCTGTGCCTTAGGTCCTCTGACCCAGGGCCCAGGCTCTAGAGCAAGAAGAGGTCCCGCCTCTGAGCCCAGAGCCCAGAGCCCAGGACCCCCATCTCCCACGCTGATGGCCCCCGAAGAAACTTGCTGAATGGCAGGATCTGCTAAGGGGTGTCTACTCCAGGCTCTGCCGAGAAGCCGGGCTCGGAGAGGACCCGGGGGCCTCCGGGAGATTGGAAACAACAGAACCAAACAAGTCGTTCCCAAGTGCAGTTCCACAGGAGAGGCATGTGCGTGTGGCGTGTGTGCCAGTGACCAGCTGGGACCTTGCCATGACCAGCTGGGACCTTGCCCTAATCAGCTGGGGACCGGTGCCTCTCTGGAGATAGGGACGAGGTGCCAACCACTAATGAAGGCTGGCATCTCGTCTCGGGGTTAAGACGAGGAAAACAGGATCTAGGCGCACCTTGCCGAATTCTCCCGGCAGGAAGTCCTTGTGCCTTTGTCTTGTGAGTCGATCCCTTTCACGGCGGCCATTGTCCCTAGCCCCTCCTCCAAGTCACCTCTAAGCTCTGGGCTAAGGGACCTTGGTCCCAGAGGCTGATTTCTCCTGCCCCACCCACCCACCCACCTACCCACCAAGGGGCCTCCCATTCCTCCCCAAAGCTTACTGTCGCCCACCCTGTTGGTGGAGACGGGCAGCAGGTGTCTCCACCCCCAGAGGCCCGGCCACCCCGAAAGGTGACGAGGAGGCAGCAGCGGTTCCCGTAGCTGTGGGGTGGGCCCGCTGTGGGGTGGGCCCGCTGTGGGGCGGGCCCGCTGTGGGGCGGGCCCGCTGTGGGGCGGGGTCGCTGTGGGGCGGGCCCGCTGTGGGGCGGGGTCGCTGTGGGGCGGGCCCGCTGTGGGGCGGGCCCGCTGTGGGGCGGGCCCGCTGTGGGGCGGGCCCGCTGTGGGGCGGGCTTGCTGTGGGGCGGGCCCGCTGTGGGGTGGGGTAATGCAGCACTGCATTCACCCCGGGTAAGGCCGAGGGTCCTCCCACCAGCCCGGGCTGAGGGCGGCTCAGTCCATTCCCTCCTGGGGGTCACTAGCCCCCCTGCGTCTCGCCGTCTGTGCCCTCGGGCGCTGTTGTGAGGCAGACTATTCAGGGGTGCTGCCTGCTGCTGGGATGAAGAGGATCGATGCCGCCACCCCTGAGCTCCTCTCCAGAAACCCAGCTTCTCCCTGAGGGCTGTACACTGTCACATTGAGCGCCTACCCATTGGCTGCACCGTCTCCTAGAGCTTGGAGCTCAGAGGTTGAGAATCGGAGTGTGTGAAGTACATTCAGACCTTGCATTCTTCTTGCACTGAGAGCCCCGTGCTGGCTGCGTGAGCTCCCGGGGGCCGTGGCCTGAGCTTCAGCCTGGACGGAGTACCACAGGCTGGGAACTGAAACAGTGGGGATTGACTCCCTCCCAGCTCTAGAGGCCACAGGTCCAAGATCAAGGTGTCAGCAGAACTGATTCCTCCTGTCGGCTGTGAGAGAGAGCCTTCCCCACCCTCTCCCCAGCTCCTGCTGGCTGCTGGCCCTCTTGGGGCTTCTTGGCCTGTGGACTATCACCCCAATCTCTGCCTTCATCTTCATGTGGCCTTCTCCCTGTGCCCCCTCCTGTCTCTGTGTCCAAATTCCTTCTGTCCTGTTGGGTGGGGGCCGCCCTACTACAATATAACCTCATCTTAACTGTATCTGCAAAACCCCTATTCCTACACAAGGCACCTTCTGAAGTACTTAGCATATGAATTCTGGGTGGGTGCGGGGCACAGCTCAGCTCATAACAGTCCCTGCTACATGAGACAACTGAGGCCCCCAGGGCAGAGGGGATGCCCCAAGGCCGCAGGGTCCATGACAAAGAGGCACAGGACTGGAGAAGGCAGTGGCACCACAGGGTCAGAGTCTTGAGTGATCATGCTGATGAAGGGGCCATGGGCACAGAACCCAGTGTCATCCTACAGGCGGGCGCCATGCCCTCATCTCTCCATGACGACAGTAACAGTCGGGCTGACCTTGACCATCGATGATTCCTCACATGTTTATTTGATCTTCCATCTCATTCCTTTAAAAGGCTGAGCTCGCTCTCTGAGCTGGTGCGTGGGACACCTTTCAGTACACGGTTACTGTGGGAATTGTGACTGATGCACTCGTCTTGTGACAAACTGTGGCTCGTGGAGAGTGAGACGTGCAGACAATTCTCCTGGCTGCAGAGTCACAGAAGTCTGCCTCCTCCGTGTCTCCCTCCTGTGTCCCTGGGGCTGGGCCCAGCATGGCTCGTCCTTGTGGCTGCTCCGTGTTCTGTGGAGGAGGGTCTCTCAGTGGGCAGGTCTCCGTTCACGCTCTATCCCTTTGCGTTTCCGCTGCTGTCCTGACTTCTCAGCGGGCTGGTGGGCAGGTCCTGAGAGTACGGGAACGCAGGGATCTTGTTTCACTGGCTTCTGCAGAAGCATGATAACCCCTCACATCGATCTGACTCTGGTGTTTGTTCTTCCTTTGGCTCCTGCGTCCTCCCTGCCCCCTCACAGACAAAGGCCTGTCCTTGCTGAGCTACCAGCTGTGCAACTACAGCGTGACCCAGAATGTCCAGAAGGTGGAGGCCGTCCGGCTGTCCCACGTGACCTACGCCCCCTGCGGCGGGTGGATCCCGTGGAGGCGGTGCCCCAAGACCGTTTACAAGACCCGGTACCTGACCGTGGACGTCCCCGAGCCCAGGAACGTGACCGACTGCTGCCAGGGCTACGAGCAGCTGGGCCTCTACTGCGTCCTGCGTGAGTCCGGGGCAGCGGGTGGGCTGTGGGCCTCTCCCTCACGTCCTTCCTTCTCCCCGGGGGGCCTGATGAGTCTTGGGGTCGTTACTGTTCACATCTACTAGCCCTGAACGTATGGGATCTTTCTGAAACGCGGGTTCCTAACCTTGAACATCAGGATCCTGTGGAGGGCTTGTCCAAGCACACATCGCTGGCCCAGCCCTGGCTTCAGATCCAGCGGGTTGGGGTGAAGTTCAAGGTCCCAGGTGGTGCTGATGCTGCTGGCCCAGGGTTCCGGTGTGAGAACCTTTTGCTCAGGAGCCGGGCCTCCCAGACCTCCCTGCACACCCAAGGCCCCGGGGCAGCTTTAAGAACACAGATGCCAGGCCCTGCGCTTGGAGATTGGGATGGGCTTGGCCTGGGGCATAGCTTGGCCATTGGGATGTTTTTAAAGTTCCCCAAGCTGCTAACCCATCGCTGCATTTGAGAACCAATCTGGCAGTCTCTTCTGTTGCACTCGACTTTTCTTGTTAAAAGTGGTGGTGGCTCTTTTTTTTTAAAAGTCTGAAATCCCAATCTGGACTCCCATATATGAAAGGGATGGAAGGGGTCCCCTCAGGACCCTATAACTGCTCAGAGGCCCCAAGTCCTCTTCCTTGCTCGGTGTGGTCTGGAAGATTCTTGGGGTGGTTACCAGGGTGACCGGTGGGAGTGTGCTGGGCCAGTGTCTGAGGCCAGGTGGGCTGTGCCGTGTTGGGGCTCAGGGCTCAGCCTCTCGGTGGAAAGGGAACTTTCCAGAAGGCCTCTTCCAGGGGAAAGGGTGCACATGTGAGGGTGTGTGTGGGCAGTGGCGATTGCTACATCTGAGTCAATACCAGATCTCAACTGAGTATCTGGGCAGTCAGAGGTACCTCTGTCCCTGTCCCGTCATGGAGGGGAAGTGGGAAGGGTGTGATTTCAGCAAGTGCTCACGGGGTCACCCTGAGTTGGGAGGAGTACCATCTCCAGGGTGCAGAAAGCACCACTCAGGCGGGTCCCAGAGGGGATCCCACTTGACCCAGACCTGGGTCCGAGGCAAAGGCGTGGCCCTCACACACCAGGGTGGACCGAACCGTAGCCTTGTGTCCTGTAGTCCTGCAGAAGGCCGCGTGGGCCTGTTACGCTGAGTCATGCTGAGCCTCCTCCCTCAGGCCCCCTAAGCCACTCAGCCACCACGGCCTTAAAACGGAGGAGCATCGAAAACATGCGTGGCATTTCTTTCCGTCTAAGTTTAAATTTTATTTTTAAATTCAGCGTTAGGAATGCGGGGATGACTCATCCATCACTTTATTGAAATGTGACTTTTTACTATAACTACAAATATGCATACACGAGCCACGCAGAAACTCTGGGAACAAAGACGAATCTCCCAGGGACAGGGATGCCACTTTCCACGGACCTGCTCAGAGGGCCAGGCACAGGGGGATGTCCTGATGGCTCAGGGCTGTATCTCCCAATGACATCATTGTCCCAAACTCTGCCACCACCAATAAGAACCAGATAGTGCCGGCTGACCTCAGGGCGATGGCTTGGAGCCAGTTGTATATGCCCGTTGGCTCTCTAAAGAGGTGCTGAAGGGAGGGGCTGACCCCTGGAGACCCCGCCCAGATTCCTGGGTGCTGGGTAGGAGTCCCTCCCTGTGCTGGCTCCTGCTCCCTCTCTGCTCTCCGTGTCGTCAAGGGCACATGCGCGAAGGGGTGGCCAGCTGAGCTGCTTGCCCATGCCCTGGGAGCACCTCTCTTCCTGGGGGCCGGGGGTCCCATTGTTTGTGGAGACCTCGGGGCCCATGGAATCTTGGCATGGAGCACCAGAATCCAGGGGGAAAGGCAGGTGTGCCCTCTTCCATTTGTCTTCACCTGTGAAGGCCACACAGGTCAAAAACCTGCTGGCTGTGGGCGGGGCTAGTGCGGTCACAGGTCACCGTGGCCTGGAGGAGGGTCCAGGATTGGCTGAGCCACACCAGCCCCGCCCACCAAAGGGTGACCTTTCTGTGAGGGCTGCTGTCCTGCTGAGCTGAACAAGTCAAGTCTCCAAGGAGGGGAGGCAGGGAGGGTCGTACTCCTTCCCCACCACCTGCCTCTCATCGTCCTTCCCCCTCAACACACCAGCCACCGGGAATTGACTCTCCTGGGACATCCACCCCACTTTTAAAGTGTCAGCACCTTTAATTAGGAGCTCACCAGGTGGCCGGAGGGCCGGAACGTTCTAGTTAGAGAGTCCCATGGGCAGGGCTGCTCTGGGGAGTTACCGTAGGGGTGTGGCTAGAATAAGGAGAGTGGGGCTATGGGGGTGGGGGGAGGACAAGATGAGCACCGGGCACCAGAACTGCCCATAGTGGAAGCATTTACACGAGGGGCAATGGCCATACAACCTTCTCTACACTGGCACAGCTCTTTCTTCAGGGCCTGTTTCATCAGATCTCATTCAGAGCAGCCTAGCGACAGGCTGGCTCTTTGGAAACTGAAGAGATTCAGTCTCTGTGAGGGATCGATCCCCCGACCACTGGTTGCTTTGCACAGGTTGGGGCAGAGGCCAAACCCTGGCTGTGGTTGCTATGGGGACAGACTGGACATCTGGGAGGACAGGTGGGCCTAGGGGGAGAATTGTGTCTTGGCAACCCAGTGCTCTCCGCCCACAGGCCTCATCTCCAGGCAGCAGGGAGGCTCCGACGAGCTTCCTCCTTTCCCCTCCCACTCGGCAGCCGAGCAACTCAAAAGGGAAGAGCGTTATGAGAACACAGGGGCATGCCTTTCCGTCTAAACGGCTTTCAATTTCTAAAAACCCAGCCTTTGGGAGGCCATGAGAACTCATACATTATTATTATTTTTTTAAAATGCATCTTTGTGCTGTTGTTACACAAAAGGAGGCACACGCCATGCAGGAAATCTGGGGCACAGAAGAGAACACGGGGACCTCACCAACACGCCATCCTGCTCCCCAGAGCTGAGCCCCTGCACACAGATTCTTCTCTCTCCGTGCAGGGCAGGCATGTTACAAAGGGGGGGGCACCCTGCCTGAGACTTCTCTGTAACATGCCTTCACCATTTGGCAATGCATTTGGGCCACGTTTCATGTCAGTAAATATTGTCCTGCGGCATGAGTCAACGGCCACATGGCATTACCTCACAGGGATGCATCAGCCTGTAGCCATCGCCCACATTTCACATCCAGTTGCTTCCAAGTTTTCATCATTGTCCATCACGCTGCCACAAGTGTCTGATGGTGCAAACGCCGCTGCACACCCGGGGGTGGCGCTAACTGAGCATCTCAGCCAGGGCTGGCCAACTGCAGTGACCCCCAGGTTTCCCCTCAGCCCCCCTTCACCACGGGTCCATCACCGTGGCAGAAGGACCCCACTGCGCCCCGAGGCTACCCCAAACTCCCCGGCTCCCAGGAGCGGGAATGATATTCCAGAAGGATTCCTTTCTGAGTCCAGGAGGCCTCAGCACTGCCGCCACTCAGACAGAACCCTGTGGGTGTCCCCTAGCGCCGTGACTGTAGCCTCAGGTTGCCAGGCGTGGGCGGAGCAGTCCTGGTTCATTGTCCGCGATGAGATAGTGGAAAGAGGAGCTGGTTTCTGACTTTCTACCAAGTTGGAGCTGTTGACTGTTCTCTTGGGCTCTCAGCGAGCGCCAGGCCTGTGGGGAGGGAGGCGGGGAGTCCCCACAGCTAGCAGGTCCAGATGAACGTGAACGGGAAAACATGTCTGTGGTGATTGACAACCATTCTTGGCCGCTGATTTTTCTTCGTGGCCTGTACTTTCTTTCCATTCAGTAAACCTTTTCGTGTAGAATAGTTTATTTTTATTTTTAAAAATATATTTTATTGATTTTTTACAGAGGAAGGGAGAGGGACAGAGAGCTAGAAACATCGATGAGAGAGAAACATCGACCACCTGCCTCCTGCACACCTACTACTGGGGATGTGCCCGCAACCAAGGTACATGCCCTTGACCGGAATCGAACCTGGGACCTTTCAGTCCGCAGGCTGACGCTCTATCCACTGAGCCAAACCAGTTTCGGCAGTATGTAGAATAATTTAGATTGAGGGACAAGTTGCAAAGGTGGCAGAATTCCCCATACCCTTCCACAGGTCCCCGTGTGTGAGTGTCTTGTGTCACCATCGGATACACCTTCCCACGAAGCAGCCCACATCAGTGCATAGTTGTTCATTCACCTGAGCACTTCATTTGGGTTTCCCTTTCTTTCCTCCTAAGGTCCCAGGAGCCACCTCACATTTAGCCTCAGGTCTCCCTAACTGTAAAGCGCTGGCTTTTAGGACGGGGCGAGAGCAATCCTTGGTTGTTGGCCCCATGGGGACACTGGAACTTCTGTCCCAGGGGCTCTCTGGGTGGCACCGCTTGCCCCTATTTTACGCCCCCAAAGCCAGTCCCTGTGGCGATGTCTCCGGGACTTTAGACATCACTGTGCCCTTGAGCAGCGGCACGGTGCTCTCCGCGGTCCACAGATGGAGTGAGCGTCAGGAGGCACCCGGAGGTGCTGTCTGAGCGGGTCAGCTGGTTCGTATTGCTGACATCCTTAGCTGCTCATTACTCTCCCCAGCCCTGAATCGGTCCGGGGAGTTTGCATCCAGACCCGGCGTCTGCCCGGAGGAGGGGCAGGAAGCATCCACCTCGCCGTGTACCCTGGACGCCGACTGCCCCGGACTCCAGAAATGCTGTTCCTTTTCGTGGGGCCCCCGCTGTGTGGCCCCTGCACCCCAAGGTAGGACTGAGACCTGCAGCAAAGCAGGTGCCAGCGAGGCAGCCGCTCATGGGCGGGGCCCGGTCCTGACCTGGTGGAGGTGGGGAGTGATTTCCAGGAACCTCAGCCAAGGTCACGATACCACGGGGAGCCCTCAGTCCTCAGCTGTGTGCGGGCACATCCCTCTCTCACTCAGTGCAACGTCTCTGCAACGTCTCTGACTGCTGACCTCGGGGGGTGGGGGCGGGGAGGGCTCACAGGCCCTCCTGGCAGAGCAGTGACCCAAGTTTCCCCAGTTGCCTGGGGCACCCTATGGTTCCATGTCAGGTGGCACTTACTGGAAGCCGACCTGTCTGGTAGCTGCTCCTGAAACGCCACAGGGGCCCGAAATACTGCACATAGCACCTGCCTGGCAGGCCCGTGGCCCAGCCCTCAGGGCATGCCTATCTGGTCTGGAAGGTTCTGGTCTTGACCTTGACCTTGGAGAATGGGTCGGTCAAGGTTCAGATCTAAGGATAAATATATCATGGTCATTGTCCTGGCTGGGTCGTTCAGTTGGTTGGAATGTTGTCCTATCGCCAAAAGGCTGCAGTTTTGATTCCATAACCTAGGTATGTGCTGGGCAAGGCAGATGCTTAGGTTATGGGTCTGATCCCCAGTTGGGACGCATATGGGAGGTAACCAATTGATGTTTCTTTCTCACACCGATGTTTCTCTCTCTCTCTCAAAATCAATAAAAAATAATACATATCTTCTGGTGAGGATTAAAAAAAGAAAAATATCATATACATTATATGTTACTAGAAGCCCGATGCACGAAGATTCCTGCTAGAATGGGCTTTCCTTTCCCTGAGAGATCAAGGGTGGGGCAGAATGCCTGCATTGTCACCATGGTGACTATGCAAGCTTCCTACCCCTATCACTGGGAGCCTGTGTATGCAAATTAACTGCCACCTTTATGGGGTTAATTTGTATACCGCTCCTGATTGGCTGGTGGTGTAGCAGATTTATGATCAATTTACATGTTTGTCTCTTATTAAGATAATATAGTCTAGTATTAATATAGTATAAATAATGTAAAGTATTATATATCACATATATTAATTATGCTATTTTACTATATATATTATATATATTAGAGGCCTGGTGCATGAATTTGTGCATGGGTGGGGTCCAGCCAGCCTGGCCAGAGGGAGAAGACATGGGTGGTTGACTGGTCTGCCTGCTGGTTGAACTCCTGGTTGAGGGGACAATTTGCATATTAGCCTTTTATTATATAGGATATACACTGAGTGGCCAGATTATTATGCATTCAGAGATCATCATAATCTGGCCACTCAGTGTATATCACAGTCTAGATATTCTATAAAATATATATTTCACACATTATTATCTAGTATATATTATCTCCAAAAATGTAGTATGTAGTATATATAAGATTACAAATATTATACTATAAGAGAAGGGTGGGACAGGAGGTGGGGGAGGTGTCCCATGCCAGCCATGTGGCAGCCCCCCTCATGCAGGGGGTGAATGCAGATGGGCCAGCTCCTGCTTTCCAGGCCTCCTGTCCCCCTTCTCAGCCCTGGTGGCCCCACCTGGTCCCGGGCCTGGAGCTCATCAGCCTGTGCTCCCTGCAGCTCCAGAGGGCACTTGGAAGCATTCCTGGTACAATGTGACCGTCCTGGTGAAAATGGACTTCAGGGAACTCCAGCAGGTGGACGCCAGGCTCCTGGATCACATGCGGCTGCTGCACTCCATGGTGGGTGAGGGGCGGGAGCCTGCAGGCCGCCTGCTGGCGCCAGGGCAAACCAGAGGGTGGGGAGGGGTTCCACGAGGGAACTTAGAATGCCCGACTCTGAAGCAGATGTCAACTCCTAATTTGAAAACAAAGCTTCAAAGAGGTGTGATTTATGTGCAACAAAGTGCACACACAAAAGCGTGCGGTTTGAAGTCTGACACACACGGCATTTAAGCGGTACACCATAATGGGGTAGAACACGGAACCCCTAATCCTCTAACTGCTGTTGCTTAAACCAAAGGGTGCCCAGTGTAGTTGGTCTGGGCCCCAGAGCTGGGCCCTCCCTGGCCTCCGCCTCGGTCCCCAGCGTGCTGGGAAGCGCTGGGTGGGGACCTTTTCCCGGCACTATCGCTGTTCGGGGCTGGGTGGCTCAGTGGTCGGGGCTGCCTGTCATCATGGGATTGCACAGCACGCCTGGCCTCTTTGCACGTGCACTCAGATGCATGCCTAGCTGGGACAGACCCACATGTCTCTGAACTGTGGCAGCCACACATGCCTCTGAACAAGGCCACAGGTCCCCTGAGGGGCAGCTCTGTTCCTGCTGCAGACACAGCTCACACTTGCTGGCACTGCAGAGCCTTCCAGCCAGGATGACGTTACCCGGCAGTGGCCGGGGCATTGCCCATCCTCACGGATGGAGGTCCCTGCAGGGCGTGCTCTGCCTTCAGGACCGCATGGGCCCGTGTTCCCGCAGTGAGCCCAGGCTCAGAAGGTCCCACACTTTGTTTAATGCTCTGGCGTTGTCTCTTGAAGTGCTTCATGCTTTAAAATAAATAAATAAATAAATAAATAAAATATATAGATTAATTTTTTACAGAGTGGAAGAGAGGGATAGAAAGTTAGAAACATCGATGATAGAGAATCATTGATCAGCTGCCTCTTGCACACTCCCTACTGGGGATGTGCCTGCAACCAAGGTACATGCTCTAGACTGGAATCGAACCTGAGACCTTTCAGTCAGCAGGAGGACGCTCTATCCACTGAGCCACACCGGTTCAGGCTGCTTCATACTTTTTGAGTAAAGCCCCCAGTTTTGCTTCTGCCTGGGCCCCACACACTCTGTGGTTGGGTTTGCTTGACTTTCAGACCCCACCGACGTGTCCTATGGGTAATGGGGAGGGGGTAGCCCCGGACTTGGTCCCTTCCCCACAGAACAGATGGCACACACATTCACCTCGCTCTGGGCTGTCCAGTAAAGCGACTTGAGGGGCATTTCGAGAGGGCACAGTCCCCTGGATGCTTCTTACCTGCCCCAGCTGGAGGACAAGATGGCCCAGCTAAATAGCCAGTGAGAGCATGGCTCCGGAGCCAGACTGCCTGGCTTCTAATCCTAGTGCTGCCACTCATCAGCTGGGTGGCCTTGGGCAAGTTACTTAACCTCTCTGTGCCTTAGATACCACTTCCATTAACTAGAAATGGTCATAGTCCTGTCAGAGACAGTGGCTGTGCGGTTTAAACAGTGCATGAAAGGAGCTTAAAGAGCTATCCAGCTGGAGCAGAAAGGATTCCGATGAAATGAGAACAGGGGCCATGAAAGCTACGGAAGTCAGATGTGCCACCTAAAGCTTGACGTCCAGTCCTCTGATTCCCGATGTGACCCTCTGTCATGAGCCGTGAGGATGGGGACCGCAGGGTCCAGGGGACTGACCGGTGTTTTTTCGGGGGGTGGCCGTGACAGAGCGCCACAGATGGAGGGTTTACATTACAGACACTTAGGGTTCCCCGGTCTGGAGGCTGGAGGCCTGAGATCGAGGTGCGGGCGGGGCTGCTCCTTCTGAGGCGGTGAGGGAAGGCTCCCTCCCAGGCCCCGCCCCTTGGCTGTAGGTGGCTGTCTCATCCCCGTGTCCCCATAGCAGCTCCTTCTATCAGTGTCCGTCTCTGTGTCCAAACCTTTTCTCTGTGTGAGGACACCAGTCACATGGGCAAAGGCGCACCCGAATCACCTCATCTAATCTAACTTCATCCACTGAGACCCTCTGTCCAAATAGGGGCCCATTCTGAAGGCCTGGGGGCAGGACTTCGACATAAGGATTCAGGGTGGGGAGAGTGGGGGGCACTGCTCAGCCCATGACAGCCAGCGTGGCAGAAGTATTTATAGTCTGGCTTGCAGGGCTGTCCCCGGGGTGATGACGGAAAGAAACCATCGTAGGGGTTCTCTCCCGCAGACCAGAATGGCGAACGTGCCGTTCACGTAGAGTCTCCGGGCCTCGGTCTCCCGGGCTGTCTGGTGGGGGCGCTTTTCCCGGGCGATGCTCTAACTCTGGCTTCACAGGTGACCAGCGCCCTGCGGCCGGTGGACGCCGCCGTGTACCACCTGCACTCGGCCTGCGGGGACACCTCGACCACGGTGTCGCGGCTGCTGCTGGGCCTGCCGCGGCCGGTGCCCGTGGCCAACGTGTCCGCGGTGCTGGACGGCATCGTGAAGCGTGTCTACGAGGTGATCAACATCCAGGTGCAAGGTGCGCTTTCCCTCGTCCTCGCCTGGGAGCAGGGGGAGGAGTGGGAAAATAACCCGGCAGGCGAGGGGGTGCTGACCCCTTTAGTCCATTCTGGTCCAAACCAAGTCAAACTGTGTCTCCACCACACGCTCCCATCCCCCGTTCCCACTTCCAACCAGGTGGGCGCTGGTGAACAGACCCCAGGACATACAGGATTTCTTCCGTCAGCTCTCAGGTTCCTCCAGTTCCCCTTCTTGCCTCTGTCCCACCCTCGTCAAGGACATTCTTATACCCAGAGGCTTTGTCAGCAGAACTTGTACCAAGTTGGATTTGGTGAAGAACACAGATGTGGACTTGTTTCTGGAAGAAATTATCTGGTCTTTTTTCTCCTCTTCCTTCTATTTCTGCTCCTCCTCCTCCTTTTCCTCCTTCTCCATCTCCTCATCCACCTCCTCCTTCTCCTTCTCCTCCTCCTCCTCCTCCTCCTCCTCCTCCTTTTCCTTTTTCTTTTCACGTTTGGTCTATATCAGGGGTTAGCAAGCACTTGCAAAGTGCCAGGCAGTAAATACTTGGGTCCACATGGCCCTGGCTCCACGCTCAGCTGCCATGTGACGTGGAAGGAGCGTGGTAGGGTGTGAGCGGGCCCACGGCGCCAGCAGCGCGTCCTGTCCCAGGAAGGGAGGACCTGAGTCCCCTGCTCGCTGGGGGTGGTGCTCCTGTGGGGAAGCTCCTCCCAGGACAGTGAAGGTCACACGTGAGGAGGCCAGGCTCTGGGTCTTTAATTTCCTGAAAATCCTCACGTGTGCTTGAGGGCCACGCCCACTCGTGCCAATAAGAGAAGTGCCTGTCGGCCTGTGAAGGCCCCCAGTGGGAGACCAGGGCCGTGCCTGTAGGTGAACAGACGGGAGTTAGCACTGGAGGGGAGAGCGAAGGCACGCCCGGGCTTGGGGCAGGAGGGGTCAGGTGGGAGAATCTGTTATGGGATGTGGGCTTCGGCTGGGTGGTGTTTTGATCCAGGGCTTTGTTCTAGATTGGATGCTGTCAGAAAGTGAGGTTCTATGATTGGGTATCTCAACAAGAGGAGCAAATTTGCCTGAAGATAAGCTATAATTTTGCCCAAGGTGACATTCTGTGGGTAGCACAGTGGCCTTTTTTGCCTGGCTTTGGTAAAATCGTGCAGTGGCGTGGTTCTGTCTCGCTTTATCCTGGTCGGGGAGTAGCCGTGTGCGTTCTGAGATGGTTTCTGTTGGTGGGAGAGGGAAGGGCCCGGCTGTGAGTGACAGGCCGCCTCTGAATGCCAGGGCCCGCTCAGCTCCCTTTCTCAGTCCACAAAGGAGCCATTCACCAGACCAGCTCTCAGGTAGGATGCTTGGACCCATCATTTCATGACCCTTAGACTCAACGCAGCCCCAAAGCGATTGGCTCAGGCATCCGTTGTCTCCCAAGCGCGTGTCACAGCTGCAGGCGAGCACGGCAGTGTCCTGAGCCGTTCTGCGGGCCAGCTGCTCTGCGGGCTTTCTGAGTCAGCGCTCCAAGAAGCTCCCGCTGCCCTGTCCACTTCCTCGGCTCAGAGGACACCAGTGGAGGCCAGTGAGAACGGCCAGGTGGCTGCCACTCACCTGCTCTTCTTTGCCATAGATGTGGATGAGTGTTTGCACGAGGAACTCAATGCCTGCTCGGGAAGGGAACTGTGTTTGAACACCGAGGGCTCCTACCGGTGTGTCCGCCACCCAGAGGAGCCGGCCTCGTCCCCCCAGAAGCTGGACGGCACGTGTGAAGGTAAGAGGCCACAGGACGTGGCTAAGGAACCTTTCCGTTTGATGGACCGTGGACCACAGAGGTTCTCTCTTCTCACAAAGGTGACTGGATGGCTCATGGGCAGAGAATAATCACCTGGTTCTGTAGATTGCTCTGGCTCTCATACCCGGCTATTCTCACCTTCTTTCTCCAATTGAACCAATCTGTGTGCGATGCTGGTAATAGAAGCACGTATGAGTAGATCATCATTTCTGCTCTCAGGAAACTCAGCGGAGAGCATGCCAGATGCTTGGCGGGCATGGTGCATATGAGTAGGATGCCTGTGTAATTTATTGTTTAAATCGGGACACTGGGGGTGAAGGGGCCTGATGAATACGTACACTGGGCCCAGGAGTAACCTGGACCAGCCCTGGGCTTACTGATTCATTAGCTGTAAAAGAGCGAGAGGGACATGAGGCAGCAGGCAGAGGTGTTGGCCGGACAGGGTAACAGATGACGATTCCTGAACGAGTAAGGGGAAGACTAGGGCTATAATGATTATTTTTAACAATAACTGTTTACATTGAAGAGGGGCTGAAGTGGAGTGGAGCGGCCAGGATGCTGGCTGAGCTGCATGTTGGGTGCTGGAGCTCAGAGGGGCTGAGCTGCGTAAGGGAATCCGGGGTCATCAGCGTCCAGGTAGCGTTTCACTCTGGGCATGGTTGGGGGTCTGCGGGGGGAAGGGGGGCTGGTGTCTGGGGCTGAGGAACCCAGCTATTTAGAAGTCAGCACAGGAGGAGGGGCTTGCAAAGGGAGGGAGTGAGACGGGAAGAACAGTAGGAAAGACAGCCTCAGGAGTGTTGACAAGGAGGAGGTGCAGAGACCCAGAGAGCCCGGATGGAAGGGTAGGCTCCCAGGAGGGCCTTTCTGGAAGGTGGGCGATGCAGAGCAGGCTCGTATGCTGATGGGAGAGAGCCTGGTCGGTTCTTGCAGCTCCGGCGTTCAGTCAAGCTTTCTCTCTTCTGGGAAGCTGCTTTTGGAGGTCTCTCCTCCCTCCCTCCCCTGGGCTTCCTCAGCTGGGATGACGGTCACCTGTAGCCGCTCTAGTGGCCAGCGTGTGGTCAGGAGAAGCTTAGTGGCTACAGCCCGTAGGGGTGCCTGCAGGTGAGAGAGGCTGCAGGTGCAGCCTGACGGTGAGCCAGAGAAGCTCAGCTTGCATGGCGGGACAGGAAGGGGCCAGTAAGGGAGCATTCATTCACTCACAGGACACATTTTAATGAGTTCCTACAATGCACAAGGTACTGTGCCTGCTTTGTTGGTGAAGAACAGACTAGAGGAGTCATGGCTTACCACAAATCCACCCCTTCCTCTCTTAGTGACAGAGTTAGATTGAGTTTGGTGTGGAAATGTTAGCTGAAAAGACTAGGCTTCCTTATCTCTCTTGCAGGTAGGATGGCCATATGACTTGTCTTAGCCCAGTGAGACATGGCAGAAGTTTCCATGGGAACGAGGAAGACATGGTTACAGGCCCTGCTAAGACCAAGCTGAGTGCAGGAGTATGACAGCCGAGGCCCCCTTGGCCATCTGAGCCACAGGGTGACCTTGGGGATAAGGCTCAGACACTGGTGATGGGGAAGCAAAGACAATGAAGAGGTCCGGGCCTGAGGTGCCGCAGATGTTTGCTACACAAAGGGTACACCTGACGGGGGTCAAGCCCTATTATGTGGGGTTATATGGAGCAACTTATCCCAATGCGAGTGGTTTGGGCAAGGCAGGAACCAGAGAGGTTTACAGAGAGGGTCCCGGAAGCAGGTGGCTGGTGGTAGGGTAATGGGTGTGGTGGGGAGGTGTATCTGCTCGACAAACACCAGGCCTCCCAGCACAACTGGGTGCAAACCACAGACTGGGCATTAGTGGAAGAGGAGATTAAAAAATATATATATATATTTTATTGATTTTTTTTTTTTTTTTTTTTTTTTACAGAGAGGAAGGGAGAGGGATAGAGAGTTAGAAACATCGATGAGAGAGAAACATCGATTAGCTGCCTCCTGCACACCCCCTACTGGGAATATGCCCACAACCAAAGTACATGCCCTTGATCAGAATCGAACCTGGATGCTCTATCCACTGAGCCAAACCGGCTAGGGCGGGAGAGGAGATTTCAAGACGGGGCCCGATGGACTCGGTACCACCCTCAGAGTTCAGCCTAGAGTTAAAATGTTCTCTTGTTTTTGCAGAGTCTGATTTATTACTTTAGCAACATCCTAACAACGGCGGGAAGATAAGTCATCCCCAGTCTCAGCGCGCCAGCCAACAGTTTTCTTTTTCCCTGCTCCCTTCCAGGTTTTCTACCCTATTTAAATCCTGCTATGCGTGCAGTTTTGTACTCTGCTTTCTCCACTCACCAGCATGTCTTGTGAAGGCTTCCAAGACGCAACCTGGTCCTCATCATCCTAATTTCGATGGTTGGGTAATCGTGATGGCGTATGGCAGTGATATCATGTCTCAGCTATCTGCCCCTTGGGGGGCATTAAGGTGGCTTCCAACATTCTGCCATAGAAACGAGAGCTTTCACTAGCAGGGTGAGGTGGTTATGGAGAAAACTGTTACTCACGTTTGGATCGCTTAATGTAATTCGCATGTCCCGTCCCCTTTAAAGGAATGCAACAGTGAGGACCCTCCCTTTGTTCACAGTAACAGTCAGGAGCTGCTTAGCACGCAAGTCACCCAGGCTCTGTAATAAGCACCTTTACAGCATCACCTTATTTAACCCTTAGACCAGCCCCTCCAAGCAACTGCCCCACAGTGCCTCCCCCAGAGGCTGCCCTCGTCACAGCATTGGTGCCCCCTGGTGGCCGTGCCCTGATCGGGAGCTGACCAGGGTTCTAGGGCTGTGGACTATTTCCTTAGGTGACCCAGAACTCAACGGGATAGTGAATGCAGGGTCCTTGCTGACTCTTCCCGCTTTGCCATGGAGGGGTGAGGGTAGAGGCTGCGGGATGATGCTGGGAAGACCTGGAGGGTCCGTCTTCATCACTGGAATGTTCTATCTACTTCTTCCAATGAAGCTCCATGGGGCAGGTCTCCTGTCACTGCCAGTGAGTCCTGTACTTGGCAAATAGTAGACACTCAACACATCTTTATATATATAAAAGCCTAATCGACCATTATGACTGGACAACCAGATGACCAGCCAATAGCTATGATGTGTACTGACCACAAGGGGGCAGATGCTCCAACAGGTGTTATCCCCTGATAGTCAGTGCACTCCCACAGTCAATCTCCCAGAGCCAGCTGACCTCCCGTGGTCCCTTCCCTTGGCTGGCCAGCCCTGATTGGCCCCCATCAGGACTGGGTGAGACAGCCCTAATTGGTCGGGAAGGACCCCCATCTGTGCACGAATTCATGCACCGGACCTCTAGTATTTAATATCAATGAAGGAAGAGGGAGGTTTGAATGGTGGCTGTTCCTAGGAGCTCTGAGTGTGGAGTGGTGAACATACCAGCCTACCTGTAGCCACAGGGCACTCCTCCACTCTGCGGGTCTAATTAGAACTGTGTGAGCCCTCCACGCACACCTGGGCCCACAAAACTTTGCACTGACTCCCCTGCAGACCATCCCTGGATCTACTCTGTGGCCTCTGAGGGGAGAATCCCGTCCGTCACTGAGAATAGAAGCCTTGAATCAGTTACTGAAAATCCTGTGGTCAGTGATCTGAAAAAGACATTAGACTCTATTTATAGTGAGGGATGTTGCCAGCCAGACTCTGCCACGCTGCCTGGATACTGTGTTACAAGGTCCCATCCAGACGAAGGTCTGTCCCACAGGTTAAGGGAAAGCTACCCTGCCCGGGTCCACTCCGCACCGCCCCCTCACCCCCCACGGGGAAGAAAAGGCGAACCCAGCGTTGCCAGCTCCGAAACAGAGTGAATTCCAATAGCATATTGCTAAGGGAAAGCAGCACATGGTTTAAATTTAGACGCTAATATAAATGAGCAATCTGCTGGAACGGTTTAGAGGCACAAGCCCGTGGAAAATACAGCACCAATTTCACATGCTTTTCTTGTGAAATTAGTCATTCGATTAACGGCGCCCGGGGCAGCTGGGTTCTTGCACAGAACAGAGAGCGTAGGCAATGCTGCCTGGTTGGCATGCGACGTTCCAGGAACGCGCTCTGCTTTTCGGACGGACGGGGAGGAACTGTTCTAGGACCCTCCTAGCTCCCGTCCGCCACCGGCCCCTTCTCCGCTGGAGCCCGCTAGCTGGTCAGCACCATAGAAAAACCCGCGTTTGGCCAGGGCAGGTCTGCCTGCTCCAGGGACAGCCAGGCTGGCAGGCCGTTCCCCAAGCCAAGACCCCCTCGTCCCTAACTGGATGCTCAGGCTCTTGGCTCGCATCCTCAGCATTTCTACCTTTATGGGGTCAGGTCTCAGTGTGACCCAGGGACAAGGGGTGCCGTCTGACCCGCGGTACCCTGGGAAAGGGAGCAGTCCTGCTTCCCCAGAGGCCCAGACCCAGGGACCAGAATCCAGTGTGCTCACCGCGATGAAGGTCACGTTCCCGAATGAAGGTCGGGGAGGCACATGGCAGCAGCGTCCTCCGGCCCCGCAGACTTAGGGCTTGGGCGTTATGTTCAAGGGCCTCCTTACACGAGGGTCGTCAAAAAGCCGAAGGGCCGCGAGAGCAGATGTCCTGGCTAATGAAGGGCGAAAACCCGGGTTCGAGCACAAGGGGCAGAGGCATCGTGTCCAGTGTAAGAGGCCTCGAGCTCTGACATAGCAGAGGGTTTTGGCCGAGGAGGTCAGAAGCTGGCTGATTCCGCAGCAACACGACTGGTTTTCCGAGCGGCTGCCCTGCCAACAGCTGCCTTGAAAAGCAGTTAAAGAGGCTGGGAGGTGGGCTTGTGTCCTGCAGCTGTTGTAACCAAGGGCCACAAGCAGAGAAACAGTAAAGAGAAACAGTAAAGAGAAAAGCAAAAGGAGGCGATCCAATATTTTTAAAAAATATATATTTTATTGATTTTTTACAGAGAGGGATAGAGAGCTAGAAACATCGATGAGAGAGAATCATTGATTAGCTGCCTCCTGCACAATCCCTACTGGGGATGTGCCTGCAACCAAGGTACATGCCCTTGACCGGAATTGAACCCGGGACCTTTCAGTCTACAGGCCGACGCTCTATCCACTGAGCCAAACCAGTCTCGGCGGTAATCAAATATTAAAAAAAAAAAAAAAAGACTAAAAGAGCAGTCATGTATTCTCTCACGGTTCTGGAGGGCGGAAGTCTGAAAAAGACAGATGTGTCTTCCTGAACCTTCCTCTACCTCTCATCCTGGGAGAGTGGTCAGGGCACAGTGAGAACTGAGGTGGAGGTCCCGAGTCCCATCCAAGTAAGGCGTTGGTGGCGGGGGCTCACTGTCATTTACCTCCACCCGCTTTGAGGGGGACCCACGGGGGTTCACAAGGAGGGAAGCACGCACCCATGGGCGGGCACCCCCTTTTATAAGAGGCAGCTCGGTGCTCAGTCGGAGGGAGACACCGCAGGGCTGAGTCAGAGGACGAGGGTGAGGCACCGACATTGATGCCGAGCCTCTTGACAGCCCAGGCAGAAAGGAAAATGGGTTGAATGAGACTAGTTTTTATTTTTTTATTTTTATTTTTACAGAAAGGAAACATGCACATTTGTCTGGAAAGGTTTTTTTTGTGTTTTGTTTTGTTTTCCTCATGATTCTAGAAAACGGGGAACTTTAGACACGTCTTAGCTGTGTCTTTTTACTGTGGTTTCGCAAAAGGTTTTTTTTAAAAGTCCTCATGACTTGCTTTTTTTTTTTTTTTTTTATAGAACTCAGATTTTGATGGAAGAATTGTGCCTAGGCTGAGGGCTAAACTACTTTTTACATAACTCATATTTCTTAGGTGACTGTTGTATGCCAGAATTTCTCTTCAAAAACAGAGATGAATTATGTTTGAATATTAAAATATGTGTTTTGTTTTGTTTTGTTTTGTTGTTAGAATATTACATGCTAGAGTGTTCTATTAGAGTATTGCTCCCCAACACGTGGATTTTCATATGAAAATGTAAGAAGCCTGGTTCCTGAATCTGGCTCTCTTTCTTAAAGGGACACAGTCAGCCTGGCTGGTGTGGCTCAGTGGTTGAGGGATCTTTGAACCAGGAGGTCACAGTTTGATTCCTGGTCAGGGCACGTATCCAGGTTGTGGGCTCGATCCCCAGTAGGGGGCGTGCAAGAGGCAGCCGGTCAATGATTCTCTCTTATCATTGATGTTTATAACTCTCTTTCCCTCTCCCTTCCTCTCTCTGAAATCAATCAAAACATTTTATTTATTTATTTTTTAAAAAAAGGACAGTCAGATTGGAGAAGGGCCCACCCTAATTACCTAACTTGAACTTAGTTACCTCTTTAAAGACCTGTCTCCAAATTCTGTCCCATCCTGATGGACTGGGAGTGAAGGCTTCACCCTGTGGGTATTGGGGGATGCACTTCAGCCCATGACACACCACAATGGCCCAGCTGCAGCAACAGCTGTGTCCTGGCCGTTGGGAGTGAGGCTGCGGTGAACGCTGAGGCGCACGCACTGCTTGGAGACAGTGCTTTCATTTCCTTCGGGTGAGCGCCCAGCTGTGGGCCTGCTGGATCACGCGGCAGCTCTATAGCCTTCATTCTTTGAGGAGCTTCTGTACTGCTTCCCACTGGGGCTGCACCAACAGGGCACAGGGTTCCCTCCCCTGCCCACCCCCACCCTCGCCAGCCCTCCCCTCTGGCCTTTCTGAGGCTAGAGTTCTGACAGGTGTACCTCATTGCGGTTCTGATTGCGTTTCCCTGGCGATGAGTGGGGTTGAGTGTCTTTTCACGTGCTTGTTGGCCACCTGTGTGTCTCCTTTGGGGAAATGTGTACTCAGATGTTTTGCCCATTTTGTAATTAGATTATTCGGTGTTTTCTTTTGCCGTTGAGTTGTATGCGCTCCATACGTAGTTTGGATGCTGACCCCCTTACCAGATGTGCGATGTGCAAACAGCGTCTCTCATTCCCTAGGCTGCCTCTGCTGTGCAGAAGCGTTTGTGTTTGAGGGCTTCCGCTTGCTGATGCTGCTTCTGCTGCCTCTCTCGGACACCCTCTGACGCTCCTCTTCCTGTGTGTTCACAGACGGCCCTCCCATCATAGACTACATGATCCACAACGTCACCAGCAGCAGCTTTCAGGTGTCCTGGGGCTCCCATTCCACCCGGAGCCGCACCTTTCACGTGCAGGTTTCCAGGGGCGAGGAGCCGCTCAGGAGCGCCAGGACCCAGGCGACGGCCCTGGCGGTGACGGGGCTGGAGGCAGGGGTGCTGTATGGGGTGAAGACCAGCTACCAGGCGTGCGGGACCAACGTCACCGCCACGCTGACCGTCAGAACCGGTGAGGCGCTCGTCCGAACACGTGTGTTTCCAGTGAGCTGAGCTGGTCTTTCTATCCCGATTCTGTTGGCCCCAGAAGTTTAAACTTCCTACGACCAGGCAGGGGCGGGCATGGACTTGGCCCCATCGTCCTAGGGTCCTCTGAGTAATGTCTGGGGTCCTGGCCATCACCGGCTCCCTCGCTCCCCTCACTGCGTCCTGCAGGCATTGGAAGACCTTCGGTGACACTGAACCGCTCAGGCTGCGTGTGTATAACTTCCCCAAACCAGGGCCTGAGTGCTACCCAAAACCTGCAGGAAGGGCACCTCGTTTCCCACACGGGGCACCGGACCAGGGCATGCCCCGCCTGCTGTGTCAGCGCCAGGGGAGAACTTTCCCCCAGACAAACACGGGTAGGAACGAACCATGGAATCTGGCGTCCGGAAGGCAGCTGGCGTGGCCACACAACTCGGCCAGGTGGCTGACTTTTGCCCTGCCCCCTGGTCCGAGCCCCCCTTTGCCTGGTCATGGTGGTACTTGGGTGGTAAAAATATATTTTAAAAAAAAACACATATATTATTGATTTTTTACAGAGAGGAAGGGAGAGGGATAGAGAGCTAGAAACTTCGATCAGCTGCCTCCTGCACACTCCCTACTGGGGACGTGCCCACAACCAAGGTACATGCCCTTGACAGGGATCGAACCTGGGACCCTTCACTCCACAGGCCGACGCTCTATCCACTGAGCCAAACCAGTTAGAGCGATCTTTTTTTAATTTCTCCCAAAGCGTAGGCTTTATGAAAAGCATTGGCAGGAACCTGTATGATGCTGGCTCCCTGGGCTTCAGCTAACATGCACGATTGATTGTCTGTCGCAGAGGCCCGTGTGTTCGGCATCACAGTGAGGATCCTGGACCGCAACATGACGGAGCCGCTGCTGGACCGAGGCAGCCCCGAGCATCGGGACTTCTCCTGGCAGCTGCTCCAGGAGGTAAAGCCGAGGCGGGCTGCGGCGAGCTGTCCCTGCTGCTCCGAGCGAGGGGCCCACCTAAGCCATTACTCAAATACTCCCCCTCCTCGTTTATGGGGGCGCTTAACCTAGAAGTGGGGCCACACCGTCTTGGAAATACGTGTTTTGGATTCAAATGGTCTACCCCAGTGGTCGGCAAACTCATTGGTCAACAGAGCCAAATACCAACAGTACAACGATTGAAATTCCTTTGGAGAGCCACATTTTTTAAACTTAAACTTCTTCTAACGCCACTTCTTCAACATAGACTTGCCCAGGCCGTGGTATTTTGTGGAAGAGCCACACTCAAGGGCCCAAAGAGCCGCATGTGGCTCTGGAGCCGCAGTTTGCGGACCACGGATCTACCCCAGTGGATCCTACAGCTGGGTTTTCTGTCGAGCTTCCTCCCTGGGATCTGAGGGCTCGGATTCCCACTTCGGGGCGGCTTCATGAGGAAGGCTAAGCAGGATCAGGCGTCCACCCCCTGTGGCTGAGGGGGACATTGGCACCGGCCTGGGAGGACCAAGGAAAAAGTGACTCAGAAACAGTCAGGAACCACGAAAGGTCTAAGACGTTACCCTTTCTGCAAACTAATACGCCAGCCTCTTCCTTTGCTGGGCGCTAGCCGAAGACACGAGGGGCCTGGGTTAGAGACACAGGGCTTTGTCGGGCACAGCAGGCGGCGTGAGCGTCCAGCTGGGCCAGTTCCCCCTCTGCCCTCGCGTCCCACAGAGATGACTCAGAGGGGTCCAGGTGGGTGATGCACGCAGTAGGTCTGCATCCCAGCAGGGATCCCCAGGCTTGGGGAGCCCGGACCTTTGTACTGGGCTGTGAGCAAACCCGACTAAACCTTCCTCCGTTAGGAGCCATTGCCTGGATTCTCTCAGACAGGGAGCACATCTGCCCTTGGCGCCATGATCTCTCCCCTCGGGCTGGTTATCATACAGACGTCTCGGAATGATATTTGGGAACAAAAGGGCAGTTTTGGCTTCTGCTTGCAAACTGTGTTGAAGTTCGAGAGACCGGAGGAGGGTGTTTCTCCACAGTCACCTACAGGGAAAACGTTTTTAAGCCAATGGGATTCACGTGTGTGCAGGAATGGTGTGGCAGGAACACGGGGAGGGGGTAGGGGGTGGGCAAGGCTGCTGCTCCCTGGCTCGGGCAGGGTGGACTCTGATCCCCTGGCTCTGCCTGGGTGTGTCCTGGGGGAGACAGCTCTGTAAGAGGGGGACAGTGCCAAACAGCCATAAGATTATTCCGTGACAGCCCCCTTGGCCAGTCAGTCCATCCATTAGTCAGCCAATCCATCAATCAGTCCATCATCAGTCAGTCCATCCATCAGTCAGTCCACACATCAGTCAGTCCATCATTAGTCAGTCCATCCATCAGTCAGTCCATCATCAGTCAGTCCATCATCAGTCAGTCCATCCATCAGTCAGGCCATCATCAGTCAGTCCATCATCAGTCAGTCTATCCATCAGTCAGCCCATCCATCAGTCAATCCATCATCAGTCAGTCCACCCATCAGTCAGTCCATCATTAGTCAGTCCATCCATCAGTCAGTCCATCATCAGTCAGTCCATCATCAGTCAGTCCATCCATCAGTCAGTCCACCCATCAGTCAGTCCATCATCAGTCAGTCCACTCATCAGTCAGTCCATCCATCAGTCAGCCCATCCATCAGTCAGTCCATCATCAGTCAGTCCATCCATCAGTCAGTCTACCCATCAGTCAGTCCATCATCAGTCAGTCCATCATCAGTCAGTCCACCCATCAGTCAGTCCATCATCAGTCAGTCCATCATCAGTCAGTCCATCCATCAGTCAGTCCATCATCAGTCAGTCCACCCATCAGTCAGTCCACCCATCAGTAAGTCCATCATCAGTCAGTCCACCCATCAGTCAGTCCACCCATCAGTCAGTCCATCCATCAGTCAGTCAGCAGTCCCTTGTCTCTCTCACACAATCTGCCTTCACAGCAATGTTCTGGGCACCCAGAGGGCACCGCATCTCTCCTGCTCCGTGACAGAGAGCCCGACTCCAGTGTCACTGCCCGTGCTCACCAACGCCCGGCCGCTGTCCCAGGGCAGGCCCGGGCGGGGTGCAGCGAGCTGGGGCACATTTGCTTGCCCCAAGAGGTTGGCTCCGGGTGCCTCTTCAGGGGACACCCGGTCCTGGGCCCCGTCTGCAGCCACACAGGGGCCCTGAGTGGCGCGTTAGAGGTGCGGATGGAAAGCTGGCTCTCACAGGCCGTACCTCTCCCCGCCAGGTGGAGAGCGCCTTCCCGCAGGCGGTGCTGGACCTGTGCCGGCGGGGGAAGCTGCGGCTGCAGATCGAGTCCCTCCGGGCCGGCAGCCTGGTGGTGAAGCTCAGAGTGACGGTGCAGGACCCCGAGTTCCCAGTGGGGGTCTCCACGCTGGCCCCCATGCTCCCGCGGCTGTGGGCCAGCAGAGTGTTCCAGATCGACCAGAGGGGGACGCTGGTGCAAGGTAGGCGGGAGACCCAGAGGCCACGGGCCGCTCTGCCGGCTGCAGGCCTGCCTTCTGCCTCTGCCGGAGCGCCTGGCCTCGGGTGTAACACAGGCCCTTAGAGCCGTGCCGCCTCCCGGGGGGCCTGCTGCTGAGCCGGGGGAGCGAGGGGGAGCGGAGGCACTAAAAACAGCCGCCAGGTGCCCTGCAGTTGGAGCCAGATCTCCCCTGGGACCTTGAGCAGCTGGGCCCTGCTGCAGGGCCAGCCTGGGCTCCGGTCTGGCCTCCGCCCCCAGCACCCCGGCACTGCCTGCGGGCTGGTCACCAGGCAGGGTTCCGGAACATCTGGGGGCCGGGCCAGCAGGGCCCTGTCTGCAAAAGAGCCCAGGCAAGGTGTGTGTGTGTGAGGTGTGTGGGTGTGTATGGTGTGTGTGTGTGAGGTGTGTGGGTGTGTATGGTGTGTGGGTGTGTATGGTGTGTGGTGTGTGTGTGTGTGTGGGGGGGGTGGGGATGTGTGTGTGGTGTGTAGTGTGTGTATGTGTGTGAGGTGTGGGGTGTGTGGTGTGTGTGGTGTGTGTGTATGTGTGGGGTGTGTATGTGAATGGTGGTGGTGGTGGTGTGTGTGTGTGTGTGTGTGTAGTGAGTGATGTGTGTGCGTGGGGGGGTGTGGGATGTGTGTGTGGTGTGTGTGTAAGTGTTGCATCAGCTGGCAAGTGAGCTGCTGGTCTGCAGGGAGCTACTTCCGTGAAGATCACATGAAAAAAAAATGAAAACCACAACGTGGCCCCTGAGCATCAGCTGCAGTTTCTCTGCACAAAACTGACCTCGTCCCTTATCTTGTCTTGACCCCAGCCCCGCCGGCTCCCCTGGCGCCCTGGGCACGATCGGGCGCTGCCCAGGCTCAGGGAGGCGTGTGCAGGGGCCTCGCAGCCCACCCCGCCCAGGATCCAGCCCCTCTCGGGGCCCACGCATGCCCTGCCAGCGAGGTGACTCCGCCTGGAGCCACTGTCCCCTGAGGGGAGGGGGGCGGGCAGGTAGTGGCCCAGAGAGCTGGGTGGGTGGAAGGGTGGAGTTCTGGGGTGTGGGAAGCTACCCCCAGACCCCCTTCCCCCGCCCCCAGCCTGGAAGCCAGTTGAGATATTCATTCCTTGAGGCTTACTGTGCTGACTGCATGTAGTCCTTTACTGATGGGCCGTGTGTCCAAATGCACGAGACCATCAGTTCTTTCCTAGGGCAGGCCCGGAAGTGCGGGCGGTGGGCCAGGGGGTCTGGGAGAGGGGCGTGGAGAGCGGGGAGAAAGAAGGCAATAGTGTTCCTGGTGAGTTTTTTTTCTCACTTCAGCCTGATGCCAGTCCTGGCTGCGGCCGATTGGGAAAGGAATCGTGGGTGTGGTGGATGAGCCCGGGCTGGGCCACAGGGGTGTCCACAGAAACAGGGCTTACCTCACCTTTCCTTGCACAAAGCAGAAGGCTCAGGGCTTCCCGGTGACATGCGGACTTTGAGAGTCACTTCCCATGTCAAAGGAAGCTCACATTCTACTTAACTGGACATGGGGCTCAGCCATTTCCCCATTTCTCTCTTGAACATGAAATATTAGGGCATGTTGGCATGTTAGTGAGGTTTAGGTGTGGAACAAAGAATAAACAAGGGAGAAATGTATCCCATCTGTGGGTGTTAATACCTTAAGCTCGTGGCTCTCAACCTTTCTAATGCCATTACCCTTTAATACAGTTCCTCCTATTGTGGTGACTCCCAACCATAAAATTATTTTTCGTTAATTTACAGTTATGAAGTAGCAACGAAAATAATTTCATGGCTGGGGGTCACCGCAACATGAAAAACTGTATTAGAAGGTTGAGGCATTAGAAAGGCTGAGAACCACTGCCTTACACAGTAACCACCATCCCCTAATCTTTGCCCCGTTATCAGCCAGCCAACGGTGAGGGTCAGCGCACCAGACGCTTAGCCTGAGCCTTGGTTCAGGTGCAGCCTCTGCGGGAGGGTCTGTGCAGCACCTCCTCCCACGGCTGCGGGACACCCGGGCCCTTCACTCACCCTGGCCTCGGCCTGCGGGCTATTCCCTGAAAGACAGTCAGGGAGGACCTGGCTCTGTTCCCATCCGCTTTCTGAGCAGCCTCTGGCCTTCCTCCCGGCTCCGTCCCTCCCTCCCTCCCGCAGACTGGGACGAGTGTGCGGACAGCCTGGAGCACGACTGCTCGCCAGCCGCCCAGTGCATCAACCTCGAGGGCTCCTACACCTGCCGCTGCGTCACGGCCAAGGACGCCAACCCGGCCCGCGCTGGCCGGGCCTGCGTGGGTGAGTCCCCCACCCGCCCCTTCCCCGGCGCTGGGCGGGCCCCACCCTGCGGACCTGGGTGTGGAGTAAGGCCCCCCTCCATCAGGCACAGGGTCGAGAGCTCCTCATACAGTTGGGAACCCACAGAACTGTCTTCATTTGTTTAAATCAAAGGAAAGGAATGAATAGAATAATAGCGAATATCGGTAGTGAATCCTATCTTTATTTTTTTATTTTATTTTATATTTTTATTGATTTTTTTTTTTTTTTTTTTTTTTTTTTTTTACAGAGAGGAAGGGAGAGGGATAGAGAGCTAGAAACATCGATGAGAAATAAACATCCATCAGCTGCCTCTTGCACACGGCCCCCACTGGGGATGTGCCCGCAATCAATGTACATGCCCTTGACCACAATCGAACCTGGGACCTCTCTCAGTCCACAGACTGATGCTCTATCCACTGAGCCAACCCGGTTTCGGCTCCTATATTTTTATAATATGATGTTTAACCTTTTTGTGGAAGAACGGGTGCACCCGTAGTGGGCCCGCCCCGGGTGGCCTGGAGCTGGAGGCTGGAGAAGCCCAGGCAAGTGCGGAGAAGGCCCCGGTGTGGGCCCCACACATCTGCCCTGCGTTCTGGGGGGCCAGTTCTGATGGATTGGCCGGGGCACCTGCAGGCTGGGGGAGACGCAGGAGGAGGCCCGTACGGGTGCATGTGCTGTGATGGGCCGGCTGTGGGTGCCCTGGGCGCGGGTGGGCCGGGGAGGGCTGGGACTGGCAGAGCTGTCCGCAGGAAGGATCTCTGTTCCCCGCCCGCTGGGCCCCCAGTCCCCCCTCCCCACACGGCAGAGCTTCCCTTGGCCGTCTTCTCAGCCGTGTGTCCAGGAGGCGGGCACCGGTGCCAGCGCCAAGCCCTGCCCAGAGCACACATCTGGGGAAATCGCTCCATTTCCCAAAGGCGGATGGATTCGTGGGAACTCGCAGGAACCAAGCCCTGCATCTAGGTCTGTGGTTCTCAACCTTTCTAATGCCGCTACCCTTTAATACAGCTCCTCATGTGGTGGTGACCCCCCCAACCATAAAACGATTTTCATTGCTACTTCATCACTGTAATTCTGCTACTGTTATGAATCGTAACGTAAATATCTGTGTTTTCCAATGGTCTTAGGTGACCCTGCTAGCGGTTCTCAACCTGTGGGTCTCAGCCGCTGCTGTAGAGCCCAAGACCATCGGAAAACAGTGGCAAAATTACAGTGATGAAGCAGCAACGAAAATCATGTTACGGTTTGGGGGGTCACCACCACGTGAGGAGCTGTATGAAAGGGTCGCGGCATTAGAAAGGTTGAGAACCACAGCTCCAGGTTCTGGCTTGACAGCCCCTCCCCTCTCCCCTCCTCTCCCCGTCTGGGGAATGTGACGGAGGGGCACATCCCCCCGCCATGTTGGGCCCCAACACCCTGCTCTCGGCACCCCAGCACCCTCGTGTTCGAAGTGGAAAGGCTCCATGGGAGTCACTGGGTGACGCCATCTTAAATAGTCCTGGTCACCCAGACAGCCCGTGGCCCCCCACTTGGGGGCCTCCTGGGGGCCTCCCGCTCATCAGTGGCCTCTGGGGCTTTGCTGAGATGTGTGTGGGCCAGACACCCCTCTGAGCGTGGCTGTGTCCCACAGGTGACGTGGTGAGCTCCGTGGAAGGTGCGCCATCCCTGGCGACAAGGGTAACGGCCCCGGCTGCCAGCACGGAAACAACGGCCCCTGGCCTGGAGACCCCTGCCGTGTCACCCAGCCCCGGGCACGCGTGGGGCACCCCTGCCGCAGGTCAGGCCCAGACCCCAGGGCCCCCGCCCAGGAGAGGGGACGGCGGCGTGGTCGGGCAGGACAGGAACAACACAGGGCACGGCGTGGAGGAGGCGGCACCCAGCGAGGCCCCAGGTCCAGGGACGGCCAGCGGGGCTCCTGGGCCAACCCGCGGCTCCCTGCCCGGGCCTGTGGACGGCCCGTTGGAGGCCTCCGGATGGCCGCTGAGAAACTCCACTGCAGAGCCACACACCCGGTCCAGCCCCGCCGAGGGCCCTGCTGGCCATGTGTGGCACACCAGCCTCCCCACGTCGGGCACACCGCCTGTACCGCTGGGCCCTACATGGCCGCAGAGCACGGACCCTGGACACTCCGGCTCCCCGGACCTGCCCTTGGCCTCCACCCCCATGTCTCTGGAGACCCCGGCCTGCGGTGAGTGCCCGAATGGTGTGTCCCAGGGGCACTGGGAACCACATGGTCAGCGCGAGTTCTGGTGGCTCAGGCCAGACAGTGGCCGGCTCTGGGCCTAGTGAGGACGAGAACTCGGTCTCTGTGTCCCCTCTAGCCCCTCCTCCTCCTTCCGAAGCCTCCCACGTGCCAACGTCTGGGGCAGGGATTCCAGCATCAGGAGGAGACTGTGGGGCACACCCCCCACATGTCTGCACCTCCCCAGCCCCGCTGACCCCAGCAACTCCACGTTATACATTCCCCGCAGAGGGCTGAGCCATGGCCAAGGCCCACGGGGGACGGCTCAGGAGCCAGGAGCCAGCCTTGGCAGGTGACGGCCTGTCCGTGCCGCCTCCCTCAGGGTGGCCACGCTGGCACCACCGCAAACTCACGCGGCTGGCCCGGCTCTGGACGGCGTCCAAGGGGAAGTAGCCGTGCGCTGCAGTTCCTCTGCTGAGCGCGCAGCTTCCAAGACTAAGTTGTTAAGTCCGTGTAACCCAGTGCTGTCACGTCCCCGGGGGCCCCTGTAAAAAACGATTCTGCAATAAAAGTGGTGTCATATGCTAATTGGGCCAGATGTCCTTCCAGACGACCTTCTGGGCAAAGCCAGGGCTGTGAGAGAAGCCCGGGTCCCCCGTGCCAGTGGCCACGATGCTGACTCCTCAGAATGTCAGCCCAGGGGGTGAGGGGGATGAATTTGACCATCACTCCGCTATACCCACCAGCCAATGAGGAGCCAGTATGCAAATTAATAGGAAATTAACAGGAGCCACCCACAACCTGTTCACGAAGCCTTTGTTTTGGGAAGTCCGGGGACTGCGGAGGCTCAGGGGTGCCATCCAGGGACCTGCACCCCTGGGCTCCGCTTACAGCGAGGCCTCCTGGGACTCCCCTGGGCCTGCGTCCCCTGAGGACGTCTTACGTCCCGAGTGAGCGGTGCATTTGATTTTAGCACTGGGGGCGAGGCTCCTCCTTTCTCCTTTCTCCTCTCCCCGGAGCGTTTGTTTGTAACCTCGGCGTTTCTATCCACCTCCCAGCTCCCGCCCCCATCGAGAGGGCCACGGTCTCCAATGTGACCGGCAGCGGCTTTCACGTGGCGTGGGTGACAGACCTCACCCTGCGCCCCACGTTCCAGCTCACGCTGATGTCCACGCGGAGCCCCGCCATGCGCCTGGAGACCTGGAACACGAGTCTGCAGCTGTGGGGCCTGGAGCCCGGCGTCTTGCACCTGGTGGAGATAGTGGCCAAGGCATGTGGGGAAGAAAGTGCCAGGGCACACCTGAGAGTGCGGACAGGTAACGGGCTTCCGGAACGCTGGTGTCCACTTGATCCTTTTTAAAATATATATATTTATTGATAATAAAAATATATCCATATCTATCTATATATACTATATATAGATATATATATAGATATATATAGATATAGATGTATAGATTATATATTTTATAGATTTTTTTTTATAGAGAGGAAGGGAGAGGGATAGAGAGTTAGAAACATCAATCAGATGCCCCCTGCTGGGGATGTGCCCGCAACCAAGGTACATGCCCTTGACCAGAATCGAACCTGGGACCCTTCAGTCCGCAGGCTGATGCTCTATCCACTGAGCCAAACCAGTTTCTTTCTTTCTTTTTTTTTTTTTTTAAATATATTTTATTGATTTTATAAAGAGAGGAAGGGAGAGAGATAGAGAGTTAGAAACATCAATGAGAGAGAATCATCGATCAGCTGCCTCTTGCACACCCCCTATTGGGGATATGCCCGCAACCAAGGTACATGCCCTTGACCAGAATCGAACCTGGGACCTTTCAGTCCCCAAGCCGACGCTCTATCCATTGAGCCAAACCGGTCCCGGCCCAAACCAGTTTCTGTGCCACGTGCTCTTTAAGGGAGGGAAGGCATTTGAAAAAGAGTTTCCATGGGTTTAGGGTTGAAAGAGCTGTGGTACTTGCAGGCTGCTGGGTTTCCATTTGCTTCTCAGTGTAGAAACATCGGGTTCACTTCATGCTCGTCATGGGACAGCCAGACAGAAGGTGGCTCATTTTGGGAAGAGGTGTTAGTGGTGGATTTGCAAAGAGCTCCAGACTCTGCCACAAGGTGTGGACACTTCCTACCTATGCCCTCCATGCAGGCAGATGTGGGTGGTACAAGTCTACTGAGCATCAGCCGTTCCTCCAGATACTCTCACTCTCGCTCCCAGTGGACCTGCATTTGGTTCAGGAGAAGGACAATGGACAGATGGACACACAGTGGATCTGTGAATGGCCCTCAGAGCCTAGGCCTCAGAGTAAAAGGGATGGGAATAGAATTGAGCAAATCACACACAGATTCAGATAAGCTGCTGCTGATTGTTGACCATCTACACTAATAAAAGAGAAACATGCAAATTGACCATCACTCCGCTTTATACGCACCAGCCAATCAGGAGCAAATATGCAAATTAACACAACAAAGATGGCAACCATGGAGCTGGAGCAAGCAGGAGGCTTGGATTGCCCCCCGGTGATGGAGGAAGCCAAGCTTCCTGCCCGCCCTGGCTGGCCCTGGCCTCCCCTCAAGACTACAAAGTTTCGATTATAAAAGATAAATAAACCCCAGATTCCTGCTTCTAGCTGGCCCTGGCCTCTGCTCAAGGAGGTGCTGGAAAAAAAAAAAAAAAAAAAGAAACAGAGGGGCTGGGAGCTTGGGTTGCCGGGGTGTGTGGCCATCCTACAAATAGCCACCAGCCCCTCACCCAGCCTGGCCAGGCACCCCAGCAGGGACCCCCACCCTGAAGGGGGTGTGGCCAGCCTGAAAACAGTCACTCTTCCTCGCCTCTATAGCTGCAGGGGTGAGGAAGAACTGACGGTGTCGGGGCCTCTGGGTGCTCTGTCCCGGGCACAGGGCTCTGAGCAGAGGTGTGGCAAGGCCACGTCACGCCTGGGTTTGCCAGGACAGCGGTGAGCACCTGAGGCCCTGACACAGTGAACTAGGTACCTGCCTCCTTTCACGCTCAAAGCCGTCCCCACCTGCTGGTGAATTACCCGGACAGGCTGTGCGTAGGCGATGCCACAGGCAGGGAGGGGAGAGCCGCAGGGCCGGGCTCTTCCACGGCCTCCACAGGTTCTCCCCTGGGCCCGGCTTCGTCCCGGGGTCCTCCACTCTGGCGGGCCGCGT
The DNA here is from genome assembly GCA_036971965.1 of Nyctalus aviator. NCBI lineage: Eukaryota > Metazoa > Chordata > Mammalia > Chiroptera > Vespertilionidae > Nyctalus > Nyctalus aviator. The sequence continues at coordinate 5,755,996 of CM072923.1, forward strand.
CTGGGAGTGCCGGGCGCTGTGTCTTCTTTGTAGAGCCCAAGTCAGCCTGGCTTGATGTTCTTCCCGGCCAACATGAAAATACTGCTATTAAATTAGAAGTGGCCTTGGCCAGTGTTGCTCAGTGGTTAGAGCAATAGCCCATGCAACAAAGGCTCACGGGTTCAATTCCCGGGCAAGGGCACATACCTGTGTTTCAAGCGCAATCCCCGCCCCAGTTGGGGCTCCTATAGGCAGCAACCGATTGATGTGTCTCTTTCATATCGATGTTTCTCTCTCACTCTCCCTCCCCCCCATCTCTCTCTCTCTCTCTCTCTCTCTCTCTCTCTCTCTCTCTCTCCCCTCCTCCTCTCTTTTTCTCTCTCATCCTCCCTCTTTCTATCCTTCCCTCCCTCCCTTCTACTCTCTCTAAAAATAAATGGAAAACAATCCTTAGGCGAGGATTAAAAAAACACGTGGTCATGCCGGGACCGGTTTGGCTCAATGCATAGAGCGTCGGCTTGGGGACTGAAGGGCCCCGGGTTCGATTCCGATCAAGGGCATGTACCTTGGTTGCGGGCATATCCCCAGTAGGGGGTGTGCAAGAGGCAGCTGATCGATGACTCTCTCTCATTGATGTTTCTAACTCTCTGTCTCTCTCCCTTCCTCTCTGTACAAAAATCAATAAAATATATTATAAAAACAACAACAACAACAACAACAACAAAACACACGTGGTCATCTGTTCCCTCACCCACTCCTGTCTCATCCTGCAGCCGCCCAGAAGCTCAGCGGGAAGGTCAGAATAGCCAACGTCAGGTACTCCGAGTCCTTCCGCAACGCCAGCAGCAAGGAATCCCGGGGTTTCCTGGAGCTCTTCTTCAGGATGGTGCGTCGGTGAGATCGTCCCCACTCCCTCGCGGGATGTGAAGGAGGGAGGCGGGTGGAAGCCTAGCTGCAGCCCGGCAGGATTCAGACCCTCTTTTCGGAAGGAGGCTGGGACTTCCGGCTCTGGCGTGGGGCCTGGGTGTCCCTGGGTCTGCCACTAAGTAGACCCACTGGCGGGTGGGAGACACACCTTGTCCTCTGCTGCCTCCTTTCGTCACACTGATTCTTGCTCCGTGCAACGTTAGCAAGGTGGGGCCCTGGGAGCAGAAAGCCCCTTCTGGCCTTAAAAATAACTTTAAAAAAATATATAAAAAATTAATTTTATATATATATATATATATATAAAATTAATTTTTTATAGAGAGGAAGAAAGAGGAATAGAGAGTTAGAAACATCGATGAGAGAGAATCATTGATCAGCTGCCTCCTGGGGATGTGCCGGCAACCAAGGTACATGCCCTTGACCGAAATTGAACCTGGGACTTTCCAGTCCACAGGCTGATGCTCTATCCACTGAGCCACACCGGTTTCGACTTTTTTTTTTTTTTTTTTTTAAAGTGAGATCTGTTTCACACACCACAGGACTCAGAGTTTTAAAGTGCACAGTTCAGTAGTTTGTACTGTATTGTATTCATAAGGTTGTGCAACCATCACCACCTTCTAATTCCAGAACATTTCATCACCCGCCCCAAACCCTACCCATTAATAATCACGTTCTATTCCCCCTTCTCACTGCTCCTGGCAACCACGAATGTGCTTTCTGTCTCTGTGGACTTGCCTGTCCCGGACATTTCTTTTTCTTTTTCTAAAAAAATATATATATTTTATTGATTTTTCACAGAGAGGAGGAGAGAGGGATAGAGAGTTAGAAACATCGATGAGAGAGAATCATCGATCAGCTGCCTCTTGCACGCCCCCTACTGGGGATGTGCCCGCAACCAAGGTACATGCCCTTGACCGGAATCGAACCCGGGACCTTTCAGTCCCCAGGCCGACGCTCTATCCACTGAGCCAAACCGGTCCCAGCTATCCCGGACATTTCTTAGAAACAGAATCATGCAACGTGTGATCTTTTGTGTCTGAGTCATGTCACTGGGCGCACTGTCTTCAAGGCTCACCCATGCGGTAGCACGTGCAGAACTTCATTCAGGAAACCAGCTCCTCTGAATGGCGGAAGGATATTCCATCGTGCGGATGGACCACATGTTGTCTACCCTTTCACTCACTGGTGGACATTTAGGTTGTTTTCGATTTTCACCTTAAACCATTATTTTCCTGCTCTTTCTAGCCTTTTCCTCTGCCATCCTGTCAGCATCCTTTGGGATGGTGTGTTGTTACGCTTCAGTCGGGGCAGCAATCTCAATGTTATTTTTGATGGAGGTTAGACTTCCCTTTGGTGAACAGAGAACACACTTGTCATGACCTAGTGACTTACTGGCACAGGGGAAATCTCATGGATGCAGGCTTTTCCTTATTGTGGGCCGTTAAGATACAGAATAGCCAGAGGTTAGCAGCGCCATCTTGTGGTGGAGTGTGAAGACATGCCGGCGCCTCAGCAATGCAGGTGGCCTTACCTTGGATTGTGCTCAACCCTGTTGGCATCATTTAGTGATCCAGCCTCCAGGAACCGTCCCATTGAGGTTCCCCAGGACCTGGGCCTCCACATTACTTATTCTGGGACCCCCAGCTCCTGGTCCCGTGTGTGGATTCTGGAGCTGTTGGTGGTTTGATTCATTCACGTAGCGATCCATCTGCTTTAGGTTAAAGATAGCTACGCTGAGATGAAGCAAACACTGAAATCAGTCCACATCGCTCTACGGGTCACATGAGGGAGCTCCATTTCCACCCTGAGTTTCTTGATTTCCTCTCTAATCTCATTTCCTCATTTGTCTATTTTTTGGGGATAATTTTTGTTTATTTAGAATTTCAGGATAGCAAATAAGTGTGCCACTTAGCACATGTGTATGACTTTAAGACGAGTTTTGGGAAGTCGTGAGTTAATTCAAGGTAATTGTGGGTTACCTTGTTCTTTGTAACTGCCTAGCAAGGAGCCTGGAACTTGATTTGAAAAGCAATTGAAGGTGGCATTGATCCAAGACTGTGACAGCTCCTGCTTAGGAAGTCCCAGTAGAGCAAAAGAGACCGAGAGAGGGAGGGAGAAATAGACTATAGATATATGATTGATAGCTAGCTAGCTAGCTAGATGATAGATAGATGATAGATAATAAATACATAGATGATAGGTAGGTAGATAGAAAGATAGATAAATGGATAGATAGATAGATAGCAGTTGACTGTTCAAATCATAAGAATGTCAGCCATGTGACTGCAGGCAGCTCCTGGTCTCGGGCCTCTGCAGCCCCCAGTGGATGACACTAGATTGCTGAGGTTGACTGTCCCCAGGAAGTGAAGCCTGGGCTTGAGCGCCTCCTACAGGGCAGAGGCGACAAGGCTTTCTCTGTGAGAGCAACTTCTGGAGGTGCACGTTCCATAGACGGCTTCCATCACGTGGGCCCCTTAAAGCTCATCACCATGCCTTCCCGGGCATCTTGGTCACTATACTGTGTGTGGTATCAGGTGCTGTCCAAAGCGATGGAATGAGAAACGGCTTTCAGAGGCAGGAACAGCCTGTCGCCCCTCAGGGTGCTCCCGGAAGCAGTTTTGGGGAAGATGGGGAGGAGGATTAGAGGGGAAATGTGTCGTATCAGGAGCAAAAGTGTTATTCTAGGAAAAAGCAAGTGAGGGAGCACGTATCCAGGGCCCCGCCCCCATGGCTCCGAGCGGAGGGGGGCCGATCCCAGGTGCCACTGCGAGTCCCCTACCACGTGAGAAGCCCTGGGGTATGGTTTCTACCCTCAGCCCCATGCGGACAGCTAGCTGGCCAGGGGCAAACAGGGCTCTCCTCAGAGCTCAGACCCAGGGCACTGGGACTGGGCCGGGCCCCCCCTGCGGCTTGTCCTGCCGCCGCCTGCCGTCCCAGGAGGACTTCTTTCCACCGGCTCCGTGTCCCCGCAGGTGCGGGAGTCCCTGCCGCCCGCCATGCGCCAGCACCTGGACGCGGGCGGGGTGCGGCTGGAGGTGACCCGCCTCGCCAATGGCAGCGTCGTGGTGGAGTTCGGCCTGCTGATCGTCGCCGACCTGGAGGCCCAGGCGGTGTCCGCCGTGTTCCTCGCCGCCTTCCAGAACGCCTCTCTGCTGGAGGTGGTCGCAGGGGACACCTTCATCTGGGGTACGTGCTGGTCTGGCCGGAGGGGGGCTCCTCCGGGCTGGACCGCGGGGCAGCCGGCGCCCGGCTACTGCCTTTATTTCCGAAAGACGTCGCTCCAACGTGCTCCTTCTTCAGGGCCCCGGGCATTAGATGGAAATGGGAAGCAGGATGTTCCTCTCGCTTTTTGCTTCTATGTTGTTGTTGTTTATATTTATGACTTAAGGGTTGAGAACAGCTCCCCCTACCCCCCCACCCCATGAACCTGGTGGCAGGCTGTGTCCCACCCCCGCCCCTGACCCTCCTCCACTGCCCGTTTCCATGGGCCCAGGGCAGACGGTCCCTTCCTGCAGCCAGACTTCCTCCAGAGCACGGTTGCCAAGGAGACCCTAGAGAAAATAATTGAAAAGCAGGGAGAAAGGGCAACTTCGATACTATCCTCAGATCGTCTCAGTCAGCTCGAGCTGTCGCAATAAAACACCGCAGAGGGGGGCTCACAGCGGATGCTGGCGGCCAGGAGCCCAGGATCAGGGTGCCAGCCAGCCTGGTTTCTGATGAGGGGCCACTGCCCGGCGTGTGTCCCCAGAAGGCGAGCTCCGTGGTGTCTCCTCGGGTCAGGACACGGTTCCCCGCAGATCAGGACCGCCCCTCGATGACCCCCTCTAACCTGAATCACCCCTAAGGGCCCGTCTCCAGACACTGTCGCGGGGTGGGGGATGGGGGGCTTAGGGCTTTGACAGGTGCACGCTCGGGGCACAGTTCCGTCCACAGCACGTGTCCTACTTGCAAACCGTGATGGAGGGCTCCGTGACCTGTGTAACAAATCAGAGACAACATAGACGACTGCTTCTCTGAATTTGTGGAGTAAGACACGTTTTCCAAGTTGAAAAGCAGAAGGAAAACAAGCCCACGGAAGAGAAGGCTGGGATATTTGATTCCATGAAAAGGCAAATCTTTTACGTCGCACAAAGTAAAGGCACCCTTATAAAGCAAGCAACAAAACAAAGTACAGTTTTAATAATTCGATGGAGGATTAAACCCTAAATAGAGAGAGATCACACGCATCGATCATATCCATTTTGTTCTGTAGACCTGCGTGGCTGTTAGTAAGGGAAGTAACTGAGCATAGAACCCGAGGGCAGGTGAAGGCCCGAGGCCCAGGGCTGTCTTGCTTTGGGGCTCCTCTGCCTGAGACCAGGGCTTGGGTGGGGCCTGCTCACTCCTGGCTGCTCTGGTGTGACACTGCTTTGCCCAGTGTCCCCCCCCACCCCACACACACACACCTGCCTCCCCCCTCGCTCAGCCCGGAACCAGGGATTCTTCCAGAACAGCCCCTGCAGCCCGCTGACACCTGCCCCACCCCACCCCTGTCTGCAGAACTGCCCAGAACTGATCACTTTGATGATTTTTAACGTTCTCTGGGGTGTGCTTTCCATGGGGCTGTCTGTAAACAGCCGGCAGGGTGCCCGCAAGCCCCTGAGAATTCTGTTTGTTCCCTGAATGCCGCCCAGACTTCGATGAGTGTGAGAGGAGGGAGGACGACTGCGAACCCGGCACCGCCTGTCGCAACACGCTCGGGTCTTTCACTTGCAGCTGTGGGGGAGCTGCCCCCGCCTTCCCTGTGGAATTTTCTGGAAGGCCCTGTGAAGGTAATGCCCTCCCGGTCCCTTTTCTGGAATACTGTCCATGATCTGTCCTGTTCGAAGGAGCAGTGCCCCTTTTCCAAATGAGGTTGGCCTATGTTATGTCCTGGGCAAGCTTCCTGTTTGTTGTTGTTGTTGTTGTTGTTGTGTGTGTGTGTGTGTGTGTGTGTGAATGCACATGTAACATGTATGAGTGTGTATGAGTACATGTGTGTGATGTTTTCCCTTCCCATTCTCATATGTCTCCAGCCTCCGCTGTGGTGCCTCATCTCCCCAAATGATTCCTCTGATGATTGAGATGAGAAAACATACTCAGAACCGAGGTGTGTTTTCTTGCAAAACGTGTAGCCCCGTGGTCTGCAAACTGCGGCTCGCGAGTCACATGCGGCTCTTTGGCCCCTTGAGTGTGGCTCTTCCACAAAATACCACGGCCTGGGCGAGTCTATGTTGAAGAAGTGGCGTTAGAAGAAGTTTAAGTTAAAAAAAATTTGGCTCTCAAAAGAAATTTCAATCGTGGTGCTGTTGATATTGGGTTCTGTGGACTAGTGAGTTTGCCGACCACTGGGCTAGCCCATGACACAAGCACCATGCATGAGACGTTTCTCCTCAGCACCTTCCCATCCAGAGGGGCTGTGGTGAACTCAGCACTGACTCCGAGGTGACGACTGCCACGCGGGGGCCTGTGGTCCAGTGGAGGCAGACGGGCGTTTGTATGGGTAAACACAGTGTCACAGGGGCTGTGGAACGCGCTCTGCGTGAGGCAGAAGCAGGAGGCCCAGAGGAGACCAAGTTGTTTCAGCCCCATGTGGGTGGTCAGGGAGGGCTTCCTGGAAGAGGTGCCTCAGAGCTGGTCTCAAAGGCTGGCTAAGATAAGCACCGGGCAGAGGGAGCTGTGGCAGGGCAGGCCACGGAGGGCAGCGGTGAGAACAGAGCTGTTTCAGGTGGGCATGGTCCAGGCATGCAGAGGGGCTAGCTTCGAAGTGGGGGCCTGCAGGAGATGGGGGCGGGGGGAAGGAGTGGGAGGCAGGCTGCCAGGAGAAGTGGGAGAGGACCGTTGGGAAGGCTGCACACGCCAGGAGCAGTGATTTGGACGGCATGCTGGAGGCAGGGAGAGCCCAGTGAGGCTGCAGAGTGATGGGTGAGACCACCTTCCCCCCACCTCCATTTTGAGACAAGAAATAGCAGGTGCAAAGGTAGCAGGCAATGGGGCTGGGCTGTAGAGAGGCCTGGGGAATGATGCATCTTGGGTCTGGGAGGGAGCAGGCCGGGGAGGAGCCCAGGGAGAGTGGTGGGCACCTTTAAGGTAAGGTGACCAGACGTCCCGCTTTTGGCGAGACAGTCCCAATTTTTAACAATTTGTTCCGCATCCCGCAGCGTTTTTAAAAAGTCCCGATTTTTGAAAACATCGGGACTTTTTTAAAACACCGCAGGGCCGAAACCAGTTTGGCTCAGTGGATAGAGCATCGGCCTGTGGACTCAAGGGTCCCAGGTTCAATTCCGCTCAAGGGCTTATACCTTGGTTGCGGGCACATCCCCAGTAGGGGGTGTGCAGGAGGCAGCTGATTGATGATTCTCTCTCATCAGTGTTTCTAACTCTCTGTCCCTGTCTCTTCCTCTCTGTAAAAAATCAATAAAATATATTAAAAAGTAAAAATAAAACGGGACGTGGGACAAATTGTTAAAAATCGGGACTGTCCCACCAAAAGCGGGACGTCTGGTCACCTTACTTTAAGGAGCCTCTTATCCTTCCAGAGGGTGAAACCAGTGTGCTTGGGGGAAGTGGGGAGCTGGAGCAGGAGCGAGGGACTCAAGGATCCGGAGAGTAAACGTCATTAACTCATCTCAGAGCCAGGACTCGGGGGCTCCCGAGGGTAGACGGCTTGTCCCAAGTCCACAGGCGTGGCACATGCCCAGCAGGGGCTAGGGAGAGGCTGGGAGGGCAGGAGGCCCCTCCATTCCCCACCCACGGGGCCCAGGGGGAGCCAAGCCCCGCCCAGCCATCTGGGCTGGTGTGCGCGCGCGTGTGTGTGTGTGTGTGTGTGTGCGTGCGTGCGTGCGTGTGTGTGTGTGCGCGCGCGCGGCCGTGGCTGGAAGGTGCAGTTCCCAGGTGTGTGCTGCAGGTGCAGGGGCTCCCGTGGGCTCTGCACCCTCAGAGCCAGCCTCACAGCCAGGCTCACACCATATCTCCAAACGCAGACCCACCTGCCGCTTGTCTCCTGTGCCCTGTAGGTGACTCCTCCGGTAACACAACCCAGGCGCCTGGGCCTTCCTGGGGCCCCGGCTCAGAGCAGCCCCCCACCCCGGCAGAAACCAGGGCTGCCTCCGTGCAAGGGGCCAGCCCCGGCCCCCCGGAGCCGCCCCCGCGGCTGAACCTGACGGGGGCGGTCAGGGTGCTCTGCGAGATCGAGAAGGTGGCCATCGCCGTGGAGCGGCGCTTCCTGCGGCAGGAGGCCATCCCCGAGGCCTCCCTCTACCTGGGCCAGCCGTCCTGCAACGTGAGCGACAGCAACAGCACGCACGTGTTCCTGGTGGCCGCGTGGAGCGAGTGCGGCACCCTCGTGCAGAGCGTGAGTCCCGGGGCGGGGGCGTCCGAGCTGTCTGACCTCCATACGGGAGGGCCCGCCCTGACCTGGGGCCAGGAGATCCTCTGGACCCCGGGATCCTGCCTCTAACGGAGTCAGGAGCGGGCTGGGCGCTCACTGCAGACCGGGCTGCCCTCCGAACCAGGAGGCCCCTGGAGCCCCACCGGCAAGGATCTGGTGCAAAGGGCCTGGGGCTCGTGTGAGAGTCAGGGTGCAAAGCAGCCTCTGGTGATGCACAGGCAGAGCCAGTGGGGAGGAAGAGGGGGAGGGACGCTGGAGCCTATGTGCGCACGTGAGCGTCCATGTGTGCACATGAGCGTCCTTGTGTGCACGTGAGCAACCATGTGTGTGCGTGAGTGTCCATGAGTGAGAATATGTATGTGTGTATGTGTGTGTATGTGAATGTGTGTGTAGCTATGGTTGTGTGAGTGTGTGTGTGTGTGAATGTGTGTGTAGTTATGGTTGGGTGCGTGTATGAATGTATGTATAGCTATGGTTGTGTGTATGTGTGCATGTATGTGTAGCTGTGGTTGTGCGTGTGTGAATGTGTGTGTAGCTATGGTTGTATGGGTGTGTGTGTGTGTAACTATGGTTGTGTGAGTGTGTGTGTGTGAGTGTGAGTGTGTGAATGTGTGTGTAGCTATGGTTGTATGGGTGTGTGCATGTGTGAATGTGTGTGTAGCTATGGTTGTATGGGTGTGTGCATGTGTGAATGTGTGTGTATCTATGGTTGTATGGGTGTGTGAATGTGTGTGTAGCTATGGTTGTATGGGCGTGTGCATGTGTGAATATGTGTGTAGCTATGGTTGTATGTGTGTGTGTGAATGTGTGTGGAGCTATGGTTGTGTGTGTGTGTAGCTATGGTTGAATGTGTGTGTAGCTATGGTTGTATGGGTGTGTGCATGTGTGAATGTGTGTGTAGCTATGGCTGAGTGGGTGCGGGCATGTGTTGGAGGCTCTGCCATGGGCAGAGCTGTCCAGCTCCTGCAGGCAATGCGCCCACAGTCTGTTCCCCAGTGGGTCTGCCTCTGTGGTGGGCGAGGGGCCCGAGTCAAGGCTGCCCTGTCGGCTCGCTCCCTCTGCCTTTCTGAGCGGGGCAAACACCTGCTGGGCAGTTACATCTCCTGGGTCAGGCCCGCTCAGAGCAGAGGGAAATTCGTCTCTGATGAGTCATGCCGCCCTGAATCCACACAGGTTCTCGATGTGCTTTGATGTTTGTCAAAAGCTCAGTTTGCCTTGAAGACATTTGTACAAACATGATGGATTACACTCAGCAAGTTCCACCTGCCTTTTTATTTTTACTAAGAAGTTTACATTTTACTGACTCCCCAGGTTAAAAGAAAAAAAATCACAGCCCTAAGCGGGCTGCTCAGTGGATAGAGCGTCTGCCTACAGACTGGAAGGTCCATGGTTTGATTCTGGTCAAGGGCATGTACCTTGATTGCAGGCCTCTTCCCAGTTCAGGCCCTGGTCAGAGTGTGTGCAGGAGGCAACCAATCGGTGTGTTTCTCTCACATAGAAATTTCTCTGTCTTTACCTCTCTCTTCCACTCTCTCTAAAAAAATCAATAGAAAAATATCCTAGGGTGAGGATTAAAAAAAGAAAAGAAAAAAGAAAAAGGTCACATTTCTCTGTTTGATATTACTATAAACAGGTCATGCAGCTATAACTATGAAGAGACACAAATTTACTGATGCCCCCAAAAGTCTTGCTTGAGTACAGAATCATCTTCGTAAATCCATGTAAGATTCTTGCAAAATAGAAGGGGACTTCCCTGTTTTTCCTGAGACACTTTACAAAATGCTGCAAGGCACAAAACCATCACCATTGTGAAGATTCATCCCAGACTAGGTCCTCCCTGTACCTGGTGGCTCTCCTCCCGCCCATCAAAGACTTGGCCTCCGGACTGAGATCAAACTAAGAGGAAAGGGAGTTTGTTTGGCTGAACCCCCCGCCCCCCCCCCCCCCGGGCCTGTAAGCATCTCGCAGACAATTCCTCCCACATATGGAGCTACAGACACAGGCCTTTTTCAAAGAGACCACCAACACAAAATATTGGCACAAATTCAAAAGCAACGAAAGGCTTCCGGGAGGGACCCATCCGCTGAGAACTGTACACATTTGTCCCTGGAAGCCAGTGCATCGCTAGTCACCCCTAAGGAAAATGAATTCTGAACATGAAGCTGGTTTTCAGGAATCCAGATTTTGCTGTTTGTATAAAATCCTACAGCAAGTCCAATAGCTATCGAAGATATGCTAGTGGCTCTGATGTATTTGACGTTACCAAAGTTTGTCCAGGCCTGTTTCACACACAGCAAAAGTTCATTCGTCCTATAATTGTGTGTCCAGTAGCAACGGAGGAGCCGCAGAAGGGGAAGAGACTTCTCTTCAGTGGCTCCCTCTTCAGAACATTTGAAAGCCGCCCTTTCTCCTCACACTCCGTAAGCCTTGCCCCTACAGCGATCTGCTCTTAAACCCTCTCACGCTGGGGCCTGGCTTGCCACTGGACGTCTTCTCTCTCAGATTCATGGGTCCTGTTAGTCCTGTGAGCCCAGGAACTTTTTATTTTCGGCAAACGCTGCCCTGACAGCCCTCCCGGGGTCAGACGTTGTGTCTTACAGGGCACAGTCGTCCTGGCTCGTGCCTCCTCTGAGAAGTTCGGCTTCTGCTGCTCTTGGCTTGTGTTCCCAGCAACTCCTCTCATGGAACCTCTTCCCTGTCCTCCGGGTTCAAAACATCCCACCCCTCGTTTCCTCCTCCACCGACGGTTCTGACTTACTGACGTCACACATCTCCCTGGTCTCATTCTAACCCCGTGAGGCCCGGGAGCTACCCGCAGAGCGGTGCCCACCGTGAACTGCCCTTGGGCTGCCCGTCACCACGGCAGGTGGCCAGCCGCCCTCCGAGGGTCCTGTGCTCTGTGCTGGCGACAACTTAGGGGGTGTCAGTGAGGGGGCACGGGAGATCTGCCACTGGTGACAGTCAGCTCCAGGCCTGGAACCAGCAGAGTGCTTCAAACAAATAGTTAGAACTTCAGGTATTTTGTCCAAAGCAGACTTCAGCGTAATGATGACACCCACTTCTCTCCTCCCGGCCTCCCTCAGGACCTCCGTCTGGTTTCCTTGTCTGGCTGCAGCCTCTTAGAAAAGCCCATTCCCAGGCCTGCTGTCAGCAATCGCCTCCTCTTTCTGCTCAACCTGCACATGCCAGCAACCAGGCCGGAACCCCAGCAGATCTGGGAACGTGCCTCTATGTGCTTGAAGCCAATCGCTCCACGCCTTTGTTTATGGTGGAACAGGGGTGGGGAGCCTCCGTATAAGGCCTGAGGAATGATTTGTTCTGGCCCCGCCAAGGCAGCGGGAATGACGGGATTAAGTGTTTGACCCGTAGAGCAGGCTAATCTTTAGGTGGGTCCTTTCCTATGGCCCTGAAATGATGTCATAAATACCCTGATGGCCCTTGGCAGAGGGAAGGCCCCTGGTCACGTCATTAACACCGACAGGCTTAGCATTGTCCTCGGAGACCAGGCCCCCAGTTTAGCCGTGTTGTCACTGCATATCCTCGTCCTCATCAGAATCACCCCTACTGAGGTCCCGATGGGGCCCAGTTCTCTCCTTCCATTTCTCTTCTGGGTCTTGGCTCAGTGTTGTTTCCAGACTAGAGAGCTTAGAAGAAGTGCTGGCTGCCTCGGCCTCAGGCCTTTACCAGGTTAACTCTTGATTCTTCCAGGGGGGGCCTTGTGTTCTCATTTTCAGTAATGTTCATAGGATAATCTGGGGGGGGGGGGTTCGGATGTGTTATTGTGGGTACCCCCTGATTTAGGCCATCTCTATTCTCCTCCAGGGAGGAAGCTGGCATGGGACATAGGTATCAGCCAGCTCCTGGACTTCCCTCTCTCTATGACAGTTTATGTTAGAAAAAAAATCATTTGGGTTTTTAAAAATAATATTTTATTGATTTTTCACAGAGAGGAAGGGATAGGGATAGAGAGTTAGAAACATCAACGAGAGAGAAACATTGATCAGCTGCCTCCTGCACACTCCCTACCGGGGATGTGCCTGCAACCAAGGTACATGCCCTCGACCGGAATCGAACCTGGGACCTTCCAGTCTGCAGGCTGAGGCTCTATCCACTGAGCCAAACCGGTTAAGGCTCACTTGGGGCTTTTATATTTTTGGGGGGAAAGCTTTTAAGAAGACCCCTCCCCAGCACCCCTATTGGGGTCCTGCTGGGGCCCAGGAGCTTGCTCACGCCCCATCTGGTTTGTGCTCAGAACATGACGGACACGGTGGTGAGGACCACGCTGAGGAACGACCTGTCCCCCGAGGGCATCATCCACCACCTGAAGATCCTGAGCCCCATCCGCTGTGCCTTCCGCAACGACCTCCTGACGTCATCGGGCTACACCCCGGAGTGGGGGTGAGTGGAGAGACACCCCCCTTCTCCCCGGCACGCATTCCTCTCCAGCACCCTCGCTGGGGCTTTCCTTAAGGTTCCCATCCCTTGAGGATCCATCTGACAGGCTGAATACACAACGGACGGTGCCAGGACTTGGCTAATAATGGCCAGCTTTCTTCAACCTTGTTCCCGCTTCCAACTCGGGACAGACCCGAGGAAGCCATATATGTTTCTCTAGTCAACCACATAGGACATCCCACTTAGAGCGAGTCTGCCCATGCCTTCTCTGAGCCTCCCTTTCCCCGCTCCACTTTACCTGTCTGTGAGTCTCCATCAGTCAGGGGATAGGACTGAGCCCCAGCTGCCACCAGCTCAGAATAAGCAGCCTTTCTCACTTATATTCTCATTGGGGTTTTATTTCTACACTTCTTTATTTCCACGCTTTTTGAGGTGGCTTTTCAGGGAGCAGTGAGGATGGGCAGGGTCCCAGGAGGGAATCTCCAGCAAGCTGCTCCCTCCGCAGGGTTTACACCATCATTGAGGACCTCCATGGCGCTGGGAACTTCGTCACGGAAATGCAGCTGTTTATCGGGGACTCCCCCATACCTCGGAATTACAGCGTGTCCGCCAGCGACGACATCAAGATCGAGGTGGGGCTCTATAAACAGAAAAGCAACCTCAAGGTGGTCCTGACCGAGTGCTGGGCAACGCCGTCCAGCAACGCCCGGGACCCGGTCACGTTTGGCTTCATCAACAACAGGTAGGGGTTCGGGCGGGCCTTGGGCATCGCTGCCCCCTCGCTGGTGGCCTGCTTTGGGTCCTCTGTGTTTCCAGACTTGTGCGTGCATGGGCCTGGGTTTTGGGTAACATTCCACAGGAGACCCTTTCCTACCAGGAACTGGAAATCTAGCCATCCTTGCCTTCCAGGGAGCCTGGTGGGGATGCTCCATGTGCAGCCAGATGTATTGTAACTCTCTCACTTTGGAACAAGGATGGCAAGACCAGTTTATAACTAACTGGAGGCCCAGTGCACAAAATTTCTGCATGGCGGTGGTTGTCCCTCAGCCCAGCCTGCACCCTCTCCAATCTGGGACCCCTTGAGGGCAGTTAGACATCCCACTCACAATCCAGGACTGCTGGCTCCCAACTGCTTGCCTGCCTGCCTTCCTATTGCTCCTAACCACTTCTACCTACCAGCCTGATCACCCCCTAACCACTCCCCTGCCAGCCTGATTGATGCCTAACTGCTCCTCTGCTAGCCTGATTGCCCCTAACTTCCCTCCCCTGCTGACATGGTCACCCCTAACTGCCCTCCCCTGAAGGCCTGGTCACCCCTAACTGCCCTCCCTGCAGGCCTGGTCCCTCCCAACTGCCCCCCACTCCAGGCCTGCTCCCTCCCAACTGCCCTCCTCTGTTGGCCATCTTGTGGTGGCCATCTTGTGTCCACATGGGGGCATATATCTTTGAACACATGGGGGCAACCATCTTGTGTGTTGGAGTGATGGTCAATCTGCAATTACTCTTTTATTAGATAGGATGAGTCACCTTTTTTCTCCTCCCAGCTGCCCCATCCCCAACACACATACCTACGTGATTGAGAATGGAGACTCCAACAAGGCCCAGTTTAAGCTGAAAATTTTTTCCTTCATCAACAACTCCATAGTCTACCTGCACTGCAAACTCCGCATCTGCATGGAGACCCCCGGAGCCACGTGCAAAATCGTAGGTGTTGGGTGTTCTAAATTTTTGTCGTTATGAAGAGGGTTTCTGTGCTACCAAAGTCCAGGGTGTGGGTGGCTCTGAGAAGAGGTGCTGGGCCCTGCAAACATGGCCCCTAAAAGGTGGGAAATGGCATTTCAACAGTGGGCAGCCTTTGGGGAGAGACTGGGGGGGGGGGCAACATAGCTAGGTGTCACCTCAGTCCTTCTTGAGGCTAAAATGTCTGCTGGCCCTTACATCAGAGCTTCCTTGTCATGAGGCTGTTGTACTTCCCAAGGTGATTTAATGCATATTTAGGTGTGAAAGCATTATTTTAATTTCACTTTATTTTTAGCTACTTTGACGGAACACTGCTGGTTCGTAGCCACTGTGACATTCAGTCAGGTGCTTTTCCTTCCCTGTGTGCAACATGCATGCTGGGATTATGAATAATTTTACATCCTCATTTTCTTTGACCTTTGAATTCAAAATGTGCTTTGCAGTCCTGAGATTTGAAAGCTCTCCTTCCTATCAGTGACAAGAATGAGAAGTGACTGTTGTATGGTGTCTGGGTTCAAAGACAATGTAGGGGGCCCTGTTGGCTGCTGGTCGGACCACTGCATGCCTCTCTCTCTGCGTGTCTCCGCTTGACCCTCTGCTTTTCCTAAGGTTTTCTTGCATAATCCACCTCTGAGCATCAGTAAGTCATGAATGAGCGAAGTCCAGTGATGGTCGGTTTTGTTGATGTCACTTTTATCCAACAGCAGATCTGCTGGAGCACCAGGAGGAAAGGGACACAGGCCGATGCCCGCCAGCTAAGGGCGTGGATGAGTCTGGCCCCACAGAGATGCTGAGAGTATTAATAACCACAGTAGCACCTGGCCTCTGCAGGGAGCTGCCAGCCCCCAAGTTCTTTAAACATGAGCTCCACACATTTCTCCCCAAGTTCCTTGTGGATGGACATGGGATTGGTTTCCTGTGGCTGCTGTACAAAGTGCCCTAGAAGGATTGGCTTAAGCCAGTGGTCGGCAAACTCATTAGTCAACAGAGCCAAATATCAACAGTACAATGACTAAAATTTCTTTTTGAGAGCTAAATTTTTTAAACTTAAACTTCTTCTAATGCCACGTCTTCAAAATAGACTCGCCCAGGCCATGGTATTTTGTGGAAGAGCCACCCTCCAAGGGACAAAGAGCCGCATGTGGCTTGTGTTAATGAACCCCCCCCCCCAAAAAAAAAAAAATCAATCCCACATTGAAACCCGTAAAGAATTTTGTGAGTTTATTTGAGCCAAACTGTCGACATATGCTGGGAAATAGAACCTCAATGAATTGAGATAAAAATGTACCAAAGCTCATATTGATAGTAGGAGAAGACCAATGTGTAGCCAATAAAGCATTAATTTCACAATCAGACCTGATAATCAGAACACCATTGTGTAGTAGGTGGGAAAGATTAGCCGGTATCCAAGTTAAATTTTTCATATCTATTAAGGGAGGAGGTCTGGGGAGGCAGATATTGTTTCCACTAGGGAACCATAAGGATAATAATAATATGAAAATCATTTTATATACATTCAATCAATAACAATCAGATGATATAAAAACAAGGTTCAAGCAATATCAGTTTGTGAGCACACAGGCCTTGTTGACGTCATCTTGTCAGAAATGGGAGTAGACGTCTATTCACAGTCAGGTGCCTTTTTTAAAATGAGAAATGTTAATCCATGAGCTAACTCCTTTAAGTTTAGGTGCACATGGGTTAGTTAGTAATACCTGGTAAGGTCCCCTCCAACAAGGTTGGAGAGTTTTTTATTTGGTGTCTTTTCTAAGACACAAAATCTCCTGGTTGTAAGCCGTGATCTTTGAAATCTCCGTCTCCCAGGAGCGCACTGTGAAATGAATCTGTTACCAATTTGTCAATTTCTTTAAGTTGGTTAATAAGCCCTTGACAATAATGTTCAAAGTACAGGGAGTTGGGCCCCTACAGGTAAAATAGGTTTCTGATTGGGTCCAAGCCATATCTGTCTGTCGAGGTCAAAAGTTCCCCCTATTTGTTGCCATATTCTCTTTTCATCTTCCGTGGCTATGTGTTGAAACTGTAAAAGATAATCTTTTATTGATTTAATAAGAAGTAAAGAACATTCTCAGGTTGGATAACTTGCTGTTCAGCATCAGCAAAATGATTTCCTTTTGCTTCCATGGTGGTGAAATGCCCTGGGATTTTTATAATTGCCAATTGTTTTGGTTGCTGTATGGCATCTAATAGTTCTGCAACCAGTTTTCCTTTTTTTTTTTTTTTTTTAATGGGCAGCCCAGAGGAAGTTAAGAAGCCTTGCTGCTTCCACAACATTCCAAAGTCATGAGCTACACCAAATGCATAGCAACTATCAGTGTAGAGATTGGCTACCTGACCTTTGGCCAATTGACAAGCCCGAGTCAAAGCAATGAGTTCAGCTTGCTGGGCAGACCTGATTCCAGGCAGATAAGAACTTTCAGTTATATCCACCATGGAAGTTATGGCATATCCAGCTCAGAAATGTCCTTATTCATCCTTTAGATAGTATCCATCTGTGAACCAAATTAAGTCAGCATTATCAATAGGAGTTTCCTGTATATCATTCCTAAGAGCAAGAAAGTGGTCAGTAAGAAAACACAATTGTGGGTGTCTCCATCCTGTAAAGAGGGTAACAACGTGGCAGGGTTAAGGCGATTACACCTAGTTAAAGTAATATTAGGTGCAGAGAGCAGGAGTACTTCATAAGAAGCCAGTCGACTGACAGAGCAGTATTGAGTGTGATGAGAGTTCAGCAAGGATTCAACAGAATGAGGAACATATATAGTTAAAGGGGAGCCCATGACTATCTCTTCTGTCTGTTTACATAACAAGGCTGTGGCTGAGATGGCCCTCATGCAAAGAGGAAGCCCTTTTGCCACTGAGTCTAGTTGCTGACTGTAATACCCTATAGGTCTATGGTGGTCTCCGTGTTTCTGAGTTAGAACTCCTAAAGCATTGCCCTTACTTTCATGTGTGAAAAGGAAGAAGGGAAGTTTATAGTTTGGATGCCCCAGAGCAGGAGCTCAGGACAGTACTTCCTTTAGAGTCTCAACAGCTTGTTTCCCTTCAGGGTTCCACTGAATTGAATCAGGTGTGTCTGACTTTAACAGGGCATAGAGAGGCTGGGCTATCAACGAAAAGCTTGGAACCCAATTTCTACAATATCCAGTCAAGCCTAGGAATCGTCTAAGCTGCTTTTTTTTGTTTTTGTTTTTGGAAGAGGGAAAGATAGGATTCCTCTAAGTCCTTCCGGGTTAAGCAGTAGTCCATCCTTTGATATTGTACTTGAGCTAAGCAAAATTGAAGCTCATCCTTTGAGACCTTATGTCCCTTTACAGCTAGCTGTTGCAATAAGTAAATTGTATCCTTTTGAGAGTCTAGTATGTCCTAGAGCATACAAGTAAATCATCCACATACTGAATTAGAGTGGAATCTCAAGGAAATTTAACATCATTTAGATCAGCTTTTAATATCTGGGAGAAATAGGTGGGAATTTCTGTATATCCTTGGGGGTATCGCAGCCCAAGTAAATTGTCGATCTTCCCAAGTGAAAGTAAAGAGATATTGACTGTCCTTTCCTACTGGAATGCTGAAAAAAGCACTACATAATCTATTACTGAAAAATATTGGCAGTCCTCAAGAATAGTTGGTAATAAAATATGTGGGTTTGGAACCACAGGATATTGGGGAATAACTACCCTATTTATAGCTCTGTGATCCTGCACAAATCTCCACCCTTTCCCATTTGGTTTCTTTACTGGAAAGATAGGAGAATTATAGGACTCGTACATGGAATTATAATTCCTTTTTTTTTTTTTTAAAGTAATCCTGTATAATGGGCTTAATTCCAGCTAGTGCATCAGGTCTTAGAGGATATTGGCGAATATTAGGTAAAGGCAAAGTACTATCAATAGTTATTTTAATAGGAGTGGCTGACTCAATCTTGCCAAATCTGCACTGGAATGGCGCCCAAAGTTGCATTGGAACTTCTTGCAACAAGCGTTCAGTTTCAAGATTATTTTCCTCTGGTGAAAATTCCTTTAAAATCATTATTTTCCAAATTGGTTCAGTATCTGATTCATTTAGTTCTAAATACATGTCACCTTTTTGGGGAAAATAGAAATATGAGCATTATGGGTTTCAAGAAAATCTCTCCTTATCAGGTGAATTGGGGTTGATTTGACCAGTAAGAATGTATGTTGCCCCGTAACATCCCCTAGTTGAAAGGGGACAGGTCCTGACTTAAAAACAGTCATTGGTTGGTTAGACACCCCTACCATGTGTACAGAAGCTTGCTCAGAGGGAGAGGGGAAGTTACATGGGTAGGGTTAAGAAACGATGAAGTGGCCCCAATATCCACAAGGGCTTTAGTAACTTCTCCTTTTATGATAATTTCAGTTTTTCCTAAGGTATTAGTAAGGAGAAGGGGAAGTACCCTCTCATAGTCCTTGGAGCAGCCCTATACTTGCTCCTGTCAGTTTTCTCTTTTCAAATCCCATTTCAGTTTTCTACTCTTTCTTATGGTGGCCTGGCTTTTTGCAGTAAAAACAGACTCTTCTCTCTCCTTTTCTAAGAGACTTTGGAGTAGAACTGGCTTGGTTGTTTAATTGTTGAAGCTGTAAGTTTATAATTTGGGTAACTTTAACTTTTTCTTTCTTTTGGATAGTTTTAGATAGCTGGTCAGCTAGAAGAGCCAGTTCATCAGCATGGGTAGTCTGCCAGTTCAATTTATGTTGTTTGACCAGCGTTACAAGTTCTTCATCTAGTCCTTCCCAAAATGCTGAATTTAGTAAGGGATCATTTTGATGATCCTTGAAACTGTCTGGCGACAGACCTGAATATCGTTTGAAAGTCTTTTCAAAACGTTCAAAGAAATCAAGCACTGGTTCATCAGGCTTTCTTTTACATTGATGGATCTTGGTCCAGTTGAGGAAAATTTTCAGGTATGGCTTGATAAAGCCAGTGGGCCAATTCCCTACATTTTCCTCTATCTATCTCTTTCTGTTTTAAAAAATCATCTGCAGGAGTATTCCAGCGAACCTTATTCAGCCATTCTGTTGCCTTGCTCTCAGAAACCAGTAGGTGTATTCATTAGAACAGGTCAGAATAGCCTGGATCATATGCTCTAACAGTTAAATCAAATTCCTTTGCAAAACCTATTGGGTCCTGCAGAGGGTCAGGAAAATCTTTAGTTAGGTTTCTTAATTCTGTTTTGGTCCAAGGGACATATACAATTGCTGGATTCCCCTCTACCTGAGACAGGCTTTTCCCGGAAAGGAGCTGTTAGAATTCTTGAATCATCTTTCTCTGAGTTTGTATTCTCATTTTTCCCTAGGTCAGCAGGGAATGGTGGTTGAGGAGATATAGAAGGAGGAGGAAGAGAGATGGAGGGCAAGTCTACACAAGGAAGCTCAGAGAGGAGGAGCAATGAGGGGGAGGAGTGGGGTCTTGGCACTTACTTGCTTCAGTGGCCTTCTTCAGTTCAGAGACAGTCTCCAAAATTTTCTTATTAACTTCTTGTAGGGAAGATATTTTATCCAATCCTCTCCTAGAAGCCTCTAATTTCCAATCAAGATAAGCTTCCCATTCATTTAATTTACTTTTAGAGCCAGCTTTTTCTAATTGAGTGCACAGAAAATTCAACTTGGGGGTGTCAAAAGTTCCCCTCTTTGGCCATTTCAAATTGGTATCATTTTTAGTTAAATTTTCCCATTTTTGTAGATACTTGCAAGTTGAAATTCCATATGAATTGTACATGCACCCTACTGGAGTGTTAACAGGGGCTGGGATTCTTGGGGTTAAGCAACCTCAGAGGTACAATTTCCCATCTTTTAAAATTTATTATTATTATTGAATATCTGCAGAGTCTGAGAAAAATTTTTAGGGGTGTTATATAGTGGGTTGCAAAATGTACTGCTTATGGGTTGAGCTCCATGAGGCTCTCACCCCTCATGTTGCAATTCAACCCTCTTCGTGCCTCGGTTTCTCTCCTGGCTGTCTAAAACAGCCAGAAGGGCTGGGGCGCTGGCTTACCAGGCCTTATGGATGCTCCCCCGGATGAGCCAGTCAGTTAATTACAGTTGAGTTGGAATTTCCCTATGGGGCTCCTTCACATCGTGAGGGATGACCTGTGACACCTCCACAAGGTTCTTAGTCGCCTAAGAACACCCGAGAATTGGGCAGGAGGGAGGATGTGCCCCTTTTTTCTCTGGAGCTGAACGAGTTCAGCTCTCATAAGTTTAGCGAAGGTTTTTGCTCAGATTTTCAGAAAGCAATTCCAATTGAAGAGCCCAAATAAAAACCAGCCACCCGTGTTTTCCTCCAGTCTTGCCTTAACTTGGGTTCTATTAACCCTTAATCTTAGTTCCACCTCAAGGATTTTAAAACACAGCTCAAATAAAGTTAGACCCTCTACCAAAACAAGGGAAGGTCCTGGATCCAAGAGACAACTCACCCAAATTCACCTGATACAGCGGGGAGCCGGCAGGGCTCAATGGGCCGCTTGCTGGATCCTAGCACTGAGTCCTAGTCCGCAAGGTGGTCCTGGGTGAGCGTCTTTGGAATCCTGCCGACTACAGCAAGTAATGTTTACAAAACAAGACAAGACAAAACAAAACAAAACAAAACACATTGCAACCTGTAAATAATTTTGTGAGTTTATTTGAGCCAAACTGTCAACGTATACCAGGAAGCAGAACCTCAATGAATTGAGATAATGCTCCGGAGAATGGAGGGTTACATCTATATTTATACATTGCAATCAAAGGAAAGGAACAGAGGTAAGTTACATAAATTCATTGGTGATAGATTAGGGAGGTGGGATAAAGCAAAGCAGGGAAACCTCTGGGACAGGGCAAAAAGTGAAATGATGGACATATGCTTCTCTTACAGAGATGGAAACAAGATACTTTAACATAATTAACAGTAGACAATTAACTTGATAACAATAATAATGAGGGAATGTCCCAGTGCCATTGAGTGTGCCCTGAGGGGTCCGGGGTAAAAAGGAAGGTACAAGTTACCCCGGACATCTCACAGATATGTTATCTTAGAGGCAAAAAAAGGCAAATGGGCTCAGTAAAGAAGATCTAAGCTGATCTTTGTCAGGGAAAATATCGGCCTAGGACATGACTACCCACTATAACCTGTTTGTAGTTAAATATTTAATTTTCAAACCACCTTTTGTGGTTATTTTAGGTCTCTGAGTTTGCAAGACTGCCACGTAGACCTCCCCTGAACTATGTCAGGTTAGCATGTGGCTCCTTTCATCCACACTTTCGAGCCGCAGTTTGCCGACCACGGGCTTAAGCAATAGAAATTCGTTGTCTCCCAGTCCTGGAGGCTGGAAGTCCAAGACCAGGGTGTGGACAGGGCCAGTTCCTTCTGTGGCTGTAAAGGATGATCTGTTCTAGGTCAATCTCCGAGGCTTGTAGAAGCCCATCTTCTCCCTCTATGTGTGTCTGTGTCTGTGTTCAACTTTCCCCTTTGGATAAGAACACGGTCATATTGGACAGGACCCACCCAAGCGAGCTCGTCTTAACTTGAACATCTGCAGAGACCCTGTCTCCAAGTAAGGTCGCATCACACATCCTGGGAGTTAGGGCTTCAGCCTCTTTTGGGGACATATGAGCCCACGGCGGGTTTAGGCAAAGGCATGGAAAGGAGCACGTGGTGGCAGCAGGCTGTAGAGATGCGAAGGTGACTCAGAGCTTTGTTGAGAAAAGGCCCCGAACCAAGGGGCCAAGGGACTGGTAACTAGCCACAGCTCGAGGGGTGCTGCCTCTCACTGCTCTTGTGCGCCTCCTTGTCCAGGTGGTCCAGGTGGTCTGGGTGGTCCTGGTTGTTCTGGTGGCCCAAGTGGTCCTGGTGGTCCCGGTGGTCCAGGTGGTCCCGGTGGTCCTGGTAGTCCTGGTGGTCCCGGTGGTCCAGTTGGTCCAGGTGGCCCTGGCGATCCTGGTGGTCCCGGTAGTCCTGGTGGCCCAGGTGATCCAGGTGGTCCAGGGGGTCCTGGTCGTCCCGGTGGTCCTGGTAGTCCTGGTGGTCCAGGTGGTCCTTGTGGTCCAGGGGGTCCTGGTGGTCCCGGCGGTCCTGGTAGTCCTGGTGGCCCAGGTGGACCTACTGATCCTGGTGGTCCAGGCCTCTGCAGCCCTCCTTCTCCCTGGCTGAGCTCATCCATCGCGATTTCATGTCTCCAGCAGGAAAGAAATCTATGAATCAGGGAACCATGCCAGAGACTGGGTACATTTCTCATAAACGTTGTTCCACTAATTGAAGTTTCTCTCCTTAAAAAAACAAAAAACAACAAAAAAACAACAACAACATCACACAACAGAATTGCAATGACTTTCGGTCGCTGAGAAGCGGTGAACCATCGGAAACACACCAGATGTCCTGGGGACCCCTCATTCGATCTGACGGTGAGTTGGGGGCCTTGGTTTAGAAAACTAAAGAGAAGACACCACCAATCCCATTTCATCATCATGTAAACCAAAAAGCAATCCCTTGGAACACAGAGCTCATAAGATTTTCCCTAAAGACTCGTAAGAGTAGTAACAATGCCGGCTAATGCTCATGCAGAGCCCCGACTTCCCAGCACTGCTCCGTTCTGTACCCCCAGAGTGTAATTTGCTCTTCTCAGCAGCCCTGCAAGGTCAGATCTATTACCGTCCCCAAGTTGCAGATGGAAAGACTGAGGCTTCAGCAAGTGGGCACATGGTTAAATAATGCATGTTTGGGTAAGGGAAGGCAGCAAAGTTTCCTGACGCTGGATAATTGCATGCAGGGGGTTGTTACCAGGAAGGGACTCAGTCTATATGCCGGCCAGATTCTGTATATTTGTATGTGTGTGCGTGCAGGTGTGCGCGAGTGCGTGTGTGATGTGTACATGTACAAACGCATGTGAATGGGGAATCTGTTGTATTTTAGGCTTGGCTAAATCAGAAGATGCAAAACAAAACAAAAAATGGCACTGTTGTTCTCTCTCAGTATAAAACTTCCATCAGCCAATGTGAAACTCTATGAATTTTCTATGACTTTTCTAGGAAGACATTTTCCTTTCTTTGTGATCTATCCTATTTTTATTTTTATTTATTTATTTTTTTGTTAATCATCTCTTGAGGATTTTTTTTTCTATTGCTTTTTCAGAGAAAGTGGAGGGAGGGAGTGGGGGAGAGAGACAGAGAGAAACCTAGATATGAGAGAGACACATAGACTGGTTGCCTCCCACATGCACCCTGGTCTGGGGCAGGGAGCAAACTGGCAACCCAGGTATGTGCCCTTGACTGGGAGTCCATAACGCTTTGGTGCGTGGACTGACATTCCAACCATAGAGCCACACCAGCCAGGGCTATCCTATTAAAAAAAAATGGTTTGGAGAAATGATGTGCTTTGGGCATTAAGACAAAAACTGCTAGCTGTTCCCCAATATCTGTTCTCCTCTCCTTCCATAATAATAAAACCCCAAGTTTTTAGCTGGGAATAAAAACTATATATTTTTTAAAAATATAACCAACCTGGCAGCCAGGTGTGGCCATATAAGTAAGTGCTGGGCAATGAGACGCAGATGGGAAGGGCTGCCTCCTCAGCACATCCCGTGCCCCTGCTTTACCCCGTCGTCCTCCTTACCTCTCCATCCTGCTGCCTACAAGGCAGGCCAGACGGCTACCGCCAGTGCCCATCCTGGACCGTGAGGACCACAGGGACAGGAGCTGGACGAGCCGGGCCCCTGAGGGCATTGCGGTGCGAAGCTGCTGGGCCAGGTCTGGGCTCCGACTTAGCCAGTTTTATGCCCGAAAGAAATAAACTTCCACATTCTTCATCACCGTTATTTTAGGTCTTCCTCTTTTTTTGCAGCTACGGTTAATCCTAATTGTTGGGAAATCCTACTATTCCCCTTTTTTTGTCATTTTTCTTCCTCATTTTGATGGCCCTCCTTCCTCTTGATATTTTCCGGGACAAGAACATCTGTGTGTCGGATGCGGGGTCTGAGCCGGGATGTGCGTGCGGATCTGGCGTTGGATAGACATTCTCAGCTGCTGGTTCTCATCCAAAGCATTTGGGCAATGCGCACTTCCACAGCTCCCAGGCCACGCCCGGCCTCGCGTGCCCTGGTGCTGGGCGCTGGGCCTGGGGTTGGCACTGGCCCTCGGGCGGCTTGGCTTGGGTCCGAGGACAACATGCTCTTCCTATCCTCCTCACTGTCTTAAGTTGCTGAGCAGAGCTGGGGCCCTCTTGAGAAACAGAACATATGTGCATTGCATTGCCATGCCTGTACATGCCTCCTTTTATTCATAGATATTACAGATGATGTAAAAACCAGAGTGGAAAAAGCTATGGGGTTAGCATTAGGAGACCTGAGTTTGATTTTAGGCTCTCATACTTAGGAGCTGTGTGGTCTTGGGAAAATTGGTGAATCTTCTGGATTTTACCCATCCACTCATCCACCCATTTATTCACCCACCTATCCATCCATCCAACTGTTTATTCATTCATCCATCTACTGTCTTTCATTCATCCACTCACCTACTCATCCATTCATCCTCTAATCCATCCATTCATCCATCCATCCAGCCATCCATCACCTACTCATCCATTCATCCTCTAATCCATCCATCATTCTACTCATCCATCCATTTATTCATTCATCCATCTACTGTCTTTCATTCATCCACTCACCTACTCATTCATTCATCCTCTAATCCATTCATTCACCCATCCATCCATCCATCCATCACCTACTCATCCAGTCATCCTCTAATCCATCCATAATTCCACCCATCCATCCATTTATTCATTCATCCATCTACTGTCTTCCATTCATCCACTCACCTACTCATCCATTCATCCTCTAATCCATCCATCCATCTATCCATCCACCCATCCATTCATCTATTCATTCATCCATCTACTGTCTTTCCATTCATCCACTCACCTACTCATCCACTCATCCTCTAATCCATCCATCCATCCACCTACTTATTATTTCATCTATCCACTGTATGTCAGGCACTGCTTTTTCTCTAGGACATGGATGTGTACCTCATTTTATCCATTCATTCTCTGATGGACCCGTGGGTTGTTTCCACCTTTGACTGTTGTGAAGAGTGCTGCATTGAACATGGGTTGGGAAGCAGTTATTTGAACCCTGGTTGTCAGTCTTCTGGACCCACACACCTGTGTGCTTTGTGGGTTTTTGCCTCTCCCCGGGAAGATCAGCTCGTACTCCTCCACACTGTAGAGTGTTTGAGCCAGTCCCTCTGAGCCGTCCACCTCCTCCCGAGGGCCTCCTGCTCCCACGTGGCCTCCTCTTCTGGGCCAGGGCTTATCCTGAACCCTGAGCAGGCTGTTCTGTGCTGGCTGCTGTGCTCTCCCGGTCCTCAGACACCTCACCATCCTGGTCAGCTGTGGGAACCCACAGGTACATGGGCACACACCTCACTGCTACAGTGCTTCAGATGAATCACATTCAGACGATCATGCTACAAAGTAGCCGATAAAGAGGGGAGCTCGCTCTACCCAGGCTCCGCCTGAGCCCCATTCTGCACTCACAACAACATCTCAATGCTGGGACCAGAGGGGGACCGGAGGGGGACCCGCCCAGGGACACGCTCTCCTCCTGCTTGGGGCAGACCTCCCACCTGTGCCTGTCTCATCCCCTGCAGGTGAGTCTCCAGATGGGCAGCCAGGCCTGGCCCCTGGCTACATCATCCTCATTGTGGTGGCCATCTTTGCCGTGGTGACAGGGGTCGCTGCCCTTCTCATTATGCGCTACCAGAGGACCACCGGGAAGTACAACTTCAAAACCCAGCCGGACGACTTCAGCTACCAGGTGTTCCAGGACTAGGGGCCCTGGCTGCCCAGAAGGTGGGTGAGCAGTGCGAGTTTATCCAAAGGTTTAGCATCAGTGTGGCTGCTAAACCTCTGGATAAACTCTAAGTTTGTAGAAAGAAACTAGGCTTGCTGTCCTCCCAAAAGCGAAAGGACCAACTATACAGTATACAGAAATGATTTAATGCCTTTTCACAAGATTCTAACTCAAGCTTTGCAAAAGCTGCTCACTCACAGTGCAGGTGACCTGCTTTCGCCACCGACAGAGGCCACGCAGTGTATCTCCGTGGCTTTGGCAAAAGGTAGATTTGTAGGTGTCAGCATTCTGTGCCCGTGATGTATATATAGTAAGACACATGCACTTGGTCTTCATTCCCTGTTCCTGGCTTTAGAGTTCCTGAAACACTTGGCTTTCTGAAGCCATGGAGCAGGAAAGGTGTCTTCTGCTACACTGTGAGGTGACTTTTGGAAAGCACCCAAGGGTGGGGCTGGTTGCCAGGAGACCCAGCCATGTGATGGGAGGGATGGAAATGTTAGTCCCATCGCCTGGTGCTGGGGGAGGGGAGGAGGGGTTGGAAGTTGAATCAGTCACCAATGGCTGATGATTTAATCAAACAAGCCCATGTAATGACGCACCCATAAAAAACACACAAAAACTATGGGGTTTGGGAGCAGTTATCTAAGATATCCCCAATTCTCAAGGTGGGGTGACAGGGTCCAACAGTGGACTGAGCAGCCATTGGGGTCAGGAGGAAAGCTTTCCTGAGATCTCTGAAGCCTCCTGTGAATTAGTGTCTTCTGCCTTCCCTCCCCCTCTCCCTGAGAGACCCAGAGAGGGGAGTGGACAGCAGCAAATTTCAGCTCACCTGATACTCTAGCCATAGAAGAGGACCTGTGCAGGGGGGTGCCTCCGTCTCTGGGTGGGTCCCCCGGGGTTTGGGTCATGACCCTGCTCCACCCTGTGCCCTGTCTGGGTACTGTCGTGTGGATGCACCCCGTTTCCTCACTGGGCCAGCAGCGTCCGCAGCCAAGGCCGCCTTCCCTGTGCTTAGCTCCTTAGTCTCTTGAGGTAACAGATCTTCAGGACAACTCAGCAGAGAGTGATAGATACCGGCCACATCCTCAACGTGAGCAAATCGGTCCCAGGGAGCTCCAGGGACCGCCCCAAGGTCACAGAGCAGAGGTCACAGCACACTGCCCCCCACAAGCCCAGTCCTGCCGGGGCCCCTTCGTCTCCCCCAGAGATGGGGGAGCTGTCTGAGGAGGCTCCGGAGAGATGCTGCGTGGCTTGTCCTGCCCCTCTGCTCTGAGGACGCCCGGCAGCCGTGTACCCGTGATCCGGGCTCTGGGCGCCCTTACAGCCCAGATAGACGGAAGGGCTAGGCCCGTGCTCGGCAAACCGCGGCTCGCGAGCCACGTGCGGCTCTTTGGCCCCTGGAGTGTGGCTCTCCCACAAAACACCATGGCCTGGGCAAGTCTATGTTGAAGAAGTGGCGTTAGAAGAAGTTTAAGTTTAAAAAACGTGGCTCTCCAAAGAAATGTCCATTGTTGTCCTGTTGATATTTGGCTCTGCTGGCGAATGAGTTTGCCGACCACTGGGCTAGGCCAGTCACTTCCCTGGGGTGACTTCCAAAAGGATTTCCGTGGATTTCACTTAATATGTAACATGTGCATCCCGGTAACCGGCCCATGCTTGTCCTAAATGCCTTAGGAGAGCTGTGTGCTGGTTCCAGAGCCCTGCTGGGCGTCCCCCTCCTTGAAATGAAAGCACCGAGGGAAAATGGTGTTTTACTTTTATTCTTCATTTTATTCTCCTGGGGCTTCTGTCTTCTAAACTGGAAACCACCTATAACGAGCTTTCAGGTCTCTGCAAACCTCAGCTCTTTGAAAAACGGTAAACAAACCACCACCTCTCCACACACCAGACGGGCACGTGGCACAGGAGCCCCGGGTCTGAGCAGGGTTCACAGACAGCACAGAGACACAGGTCCCTGAGGATGTGCTGTCCAGCTCAGGCTCAACTGCCGCTGACGCGGGGGCTTCACCCACAGAGCCCAGACCACAGGCACATGTTCCGGATCCTCTGTGCCTCATGGAGCTGCTGTCCCTTTATTGGTGCACAGTCCCTCAGCCTCAGCCAGCGAAGCAATCCTGTCCTCAGGGCTGCTGGCAACTCTCCACCCCCCCTTTCACCCCCTCCCCCCACAACCCCTCCCCGCAATGCTCCAGGGGGTTCCTGTATGGACCTCTCCTTTGCTGCAAAAGGCTGATCCACGTGACCTTTCCTACACAGGTCACCGTGAGTCAAGCCCGGGTCTTCATTCATCACACACTGACGGACGCCTGCTCTGCCCCACACTTGGATGAGCCCCGGAGATGATGACAATATCACCTCGGCCTGCCCAGGAGGCTGGTTATGTAGGTTCTGGACAAGCAGGTCAGGGAGAGGAGCTGATGGAGAGGTGGGCATGGTGCTGGCAATGCCGGCAGCTCCAGGCACAGGGATCTTCACACCCAGCACGGACATAGCTCTGCCATCCCAATCCCGGGGCTCCCAGACCCTTCACCGTCCCATTTTGACCATGTGGCCCTTCCTGGTTTTGCTCCCCCTTGGACATTCATCCTTTCATCTATCCGTCTTTCCATTCATCCAGACAGACAGCTATTTGGTACTCATTGTCAAATACGTAATATTCCTAATTTTCCAAGATATTTGACAGTACCCTTGAAGTTATTTTTTAATAATAGGTCAATAATAAATATATTGTCTAGTGAACACACATGCTCTTACTTTTCTCCTGCATTACCAGGATATTATTTTATTCACACAGTGGTGACGCAAAAGACACTATTAATAGGAAAAAATCTCTATAATAAGTAGAAGTAACATAATATATATTATTCTTTATATTTTTCAAAACATTTTCTCAGCCTTTAAGATATAGTCCTACTACAGGGGGAGGTACCACTTAACCATCACACAATGGGAAACCAGAGAAGAAATGGGTGAGTTATTTACTTACAGTCACAAAATGAATTAATGATGAAGTGGGTCTAGAACCTAAATATTAATATAGAATTTTCTTCATTACACCACACTAACAGATAATGCTTGATACTTGAGTTAAAGCGAATTGAGCTGTATTCGATAGTTAACACCTGATTGTATAGTGTCTTTCCTTGATGAACTTGGAATTGTAACATGATCTTTAGCTCTGAATTCATGAGATTAATTTTGTTGAGTATAATTAACTACCACTTATTGAAACATCTGGGAAAAGTGAGATTTCTAATGTACTGGATATTCTTGGAGTCAGTAAAGAGTTACGATATGCACTGTTGCGGATAACCAGATTTGAACAAGTAGAATAAACTGCCTCTGACATTGAAATGTTTGTGCCTGTGCCAGCTGTCCTGTGGTTCAGGTGCTCAGCTCGCATCAGCGAGGGCCCAGGGCTGTGCTGGGCTGCGAGGGGAGACCGGGAGCGTGTCTCTGGCTCTTCCTGAGCTGTGTCCGTCTGCCCGGATACCAGCTCAGGTCCAATGGCATGCTGTCTTCGAATGAGAGACAACGCACATGCAATGACCCAGGCTCTGAGCCCTACGATGGAGCGGCTTTTGGGTTTCAGAGCGGGATGTGCATTTTGAAACTCCAGCTTTAAATCTTCTGTAGTTTTCATGCCATCTCAAGAAAAATTCTACATTTATTCATTTGTGTTTCCGTGAGAACCCGGTCTCCCCTCATCTGCCCCAGGGACAGAGTCACCTGTGTCTCCTGTAACAAGCATTTCCCGAGCACACACCGTGCCCCAGGTCTTGGACTCAGAGCTACTGATGAAACTGTGAGAGAGCAGACTGAGCCCTGCCCGCACTGAGCACATGGTCTTGTTGGGGAGAGAGACACTCACATCGGTAGCTGATGACGCCCAGGACAAGTGCTGAGAGGGACAGGTGCATGTGTGCTGTGAGGTACCCTTGACCTGGCCCATCCATCTACTCACCCAACCATTCACCATTCACCTCTCCCCACACACAGCCACCCACGTACCCATCCATCCATCACCCATCCCTTTACCCACCCACACACCACCCATCCACCCATCCACCCATCTAACAAGGGACTGTTTGCTGAGTTCCGGTTCTTATACCGACACCAGGAAGACAAAAGGGATGTGGTAGAGTCCTTGCCCTTAGGAACCCAAAAGCCACCTGGAGAGAAGTCCCGGTGAAGACCACGGCCAGGGAGGCCAGGCTCTTGCCCCTCCAGGAAAGACGTAGTTGTCTTACTGGTGAGGGGTGGGCAGGAGGACCTTTGAGGACCTTAGAACTCAGCGTACCTCTGAGAGGTGAAGGGAAAGCCTGGGCCCTCGCCAAGGCAGGTTGGCCTCGGGCAGCTGAGAGTCTGAGTCCTGGGTAGTTCTCATGTTCAGACACCACCGGAGGCCCCAAGTCCTTCTCTGCCCAGGAGCCGGGGCTGCGATTCCCTCTGTGATGGCGGGTCTGCTGGAGGCAGAGGGCCTGATGGAGAGTTAGTTAACTGTGTGGTCCTCTCCCTCTCTGGCCCAGGCGGCACCACCCCTTTCTGACCACTAGATGGCGCGCAGGCCATGGCAGGAGATCCCTCTGTTTCCTCAGACTCCACAGACCTGCTGTTCTTGTTTTCTTTTGCCTGATTCTGCCTCTTGCCAACAAACAAAAGGGAATTTGAAATCATTCCGCAGAGCTTTGGGATCCTGTGGGGATGGGGATGGGGTCCTGGGTGTCCTGGAAGCAGCTCAGAAACTGACATTGGTCATTCAGGGCCGACAGACCCTGCATCTTCAGAACAAGGAGTAATTGGAGGCTCTGGTCACTGGACAAAGCAGGTGTGGCTCCACTCCCTCCCCCAACTTCTCACCAAAGGGAGTCACCTTCTTCCCCTCCCTCCCTCTCTGTTTCCGGGAGGAAAAGGGCAGCCTTGCCATGAGCCAGTCTCTGTGTGTGTGGCAGTGTCCCTGGGTGTGGCAGTGCCCCTGGGTGTGACAGTGTCCCTGGGTGTGACAGTGCCCCTGGGTGTGACAGTGCCCCTGGGTGGGAACTCCGGGAAGGACTGGGTGGCTCCTCCAGCAGGTTCTCAAGGTCTGAGCAAAGCTGGGGATCTGGCCGATGGAGGAGG
Source organism: Nyctalus aviator (assembly GCA_036971965.1). Taxonomy (NCBI): domain Eukaryota; kingdom Metazoa; phylum Chordata; class Mammalia; order Chiroptera; family Vespertilionidae; genus Nyctalus; species Nyctalus aviator. The sequence goes on from CM072923.1 coordinate 5,787,423, forward strand.
CACACGTTAGGGTTAGAGCAGAAGTGCTCCCAGCCTGGATTCAACTTTGGCATCTTTGGGGGAATGAGTGCTGGGAAGTCATGGTCACGCAGGGAGGGAGGTGAGCAGGGCACGGAGGAGAACGGCAGCCCCACTGGGTGCCACCCCCTTCCCCCACATAACTCCCCCCTCCCTTTTCTCCCCCCCCTCCGGACTCCAGACGTTGAGCCTTGGTTGGACAGGAGAGTCATTCTCATTATCAGATCTCATCTGACCAAAGTCGTTCTGATGGAAGGAACCGGGCTGGAAGGACTCTGCTGGGGGCTCCTTAAGCCAGAGAAAGCCCAGAGTTCGCACCCCACAGCGTGGCATGTGATTGTCGGGGTGATGGGGAGTGGAGAGATAGTGCCCTCAATCTCTCCGAGCCTCGGTTTGCCTGCCTGTAAAATGGAGATGGTCCTAGCCTAGGTGAGGGAGCCTTGGGCCGCAAGTAATGGAAACATCAACCCCCACAGGCTTTAACAAACAACGAAGGACATTTTTGGCCGACTATAAATGGGAGTCCAGGTCCGGGTGAGCGTCAGGGGAGGTTCGAGCCTGCAGATCTCAGGGACCCTGGTTTTGTCCATCTTTTTCTCTGCGTTCGTGGTTTCAGCCTCAACAAAAAGCTCCCTCTTAATCCCTGTGAGGAGTAATCAGGGCGACACGCTTCTTCTTTCAAGTCTAGCAGAAGAAAGGTGGTGTCTCCAGCCAAAGGGCCTGTGACTGTCTCCATCGACACCTCCTGGGTCATGTCCTTCCTCCCCCAAGGCAATCCCTCTGGCCAGGAGGCAGATGCTGGGTGTGGAATGATGCAAAATCTCCACACCAGCTGGGGGCTCTCCACGGGGCGCCTCCCTCCCCTGCTGGCCTGCAGCCAGGTGACTCCTGTGGTGGGAAGGGAATGAGGTGGAGGCCCGGGAGGAGGTGGCCTCAGGATCAAGGTCACCGCCTCGGGCTTGTCCATGGTCCACTCTGGCTTTGGGCTGCTCGGCCTTCAGATCCCGGGGCTCCCTGGCTCAGGTCCTGCGCTCGAGAACGTGGCCTGGGAGACCAGCTCCTGTATAGAACATGGAGTCCGGTGTCAGGGCAAGTCTTATAAAAGGTCTCATCAGCAGCCTGATGGAACCATCCAGAACATGCCAATCCAGACCCAAATCGCTCCCACAGTGAGAGGGCAGGCCCATTCTGGCTTGGGGTGGGGACGTTGTTTTGTAAGGAGAAGCCCCTTTCCACTCCGGGAATGTTCCGAGTCAGACACAGGTGATCAGGTTCGGGGCTCGTCTGTTTCCGGTGTCCACGAGGCCGGGGGAGGAAGGCAGGCCCGGGGCTCCACAGCTCAGCTTCTCGGGATGGATCCCCTCAGGAGCGCTGGCTCCCCATGGGCTGTGGAGTCCAGGCTGAAAGATGGAGGAGAACATGTCAGTGGATTGTGCCCTGGAACCGGAGAGCTGGCCGCTCCTCCTTTCTGTCCTTCACGACGCTGGAGTTTTTAAAGCGCAGGTACCACCCTGCGGAAGCACCTGCTAAAGAAAATCAAATGAGTGACGTTTGTAAACACCGTTAAAACGCATGCCCAAGGAAGTCCAATGAATAGGGCCGACTGGTGACGAGGGTGTCCATCCCCGGACTCCATCCGGCTCCAAATGCTCCCTGGAAACGGGAATTTTTCAGAGTTCCCCGATGGATGCAAACTACACACAACTAAAGATCCACGCGCTGAGTTTACTTAAGAAAAATAAATAGTCCTTGAACCATTAGCCTCCGTAACTGCATGACATTGTCAGCAGCTGCGAAGGTGTTTTCGGTGCTCAGCAGTCTCCTGGGACCTCCGGGCCCCCAAGGGGCACCTGCTGAGCGGGACTATCTGTCCGGGCCCGGGTGTGCGGGGGACGCCCTTCCAGGTGGGACAGTCCTGGGGCGAGCCAGTGCTTTTTGGGTAAGGTGACCAGATATCCCACTTTTGGCAGGAAAAGATTCTTTCCAAAAATCGGGTCTGTTTTAAAACGCCGTGGGATGCGGGACAAATTGTTAAAAATCAGGACTGTCCCGCCAAAAGCGGGGCGTCTGGTCACCTTATTTTTGGGAAGGTGCAGGGTTTGGACAGCCCAGCCCGACCGAGTTAACCCTCTACTGCCCAGGAACCCCTGGGAGAGAGCGTGTGCCTGGGAGGGCCCATGGGTCCTCAGCACTGACTTCTCCCTAAGAGATGTCCTTGCAGCTGGGAGGCCGGCCCCTCCCTGCCTCCAGCTCAGATCTCTCCTCCCAGAGCCTGAAAGTCACCCTGAGACCAGGCGGAGCTGGGCTGCGGGGCGCGGCTCAGCTCCGTGTCCTTGACTCCGGTCCAGCAGGGAGTGTGCCTCCGTCACCGAGGCTGCGTCACAGTTCGCACGCCTGTCTCTCCGAGTGTTTACGCATCTTCTCTTAAGAGTAGCCGCCATTGCCCCCGGCTCCGCAAAAACAAACATGGGGTCACCATAGTGACAGGAGCAGGTGTCTGTCCCCACACCCCCATTTCTGAAGCCCCACAGGGCCGCTGGCACCCAGGCCGGCCTCCCAAGGCCACGCCCAGCCCCCTGGTCCGGGAGAACCCTGTCCAGCAGGCTTCCTTGCCCTCCCCCCAGACCCACCACGTTCAGGCTGCCTTCTCACCAAGGTGGTGCCCAAGGACGGCAAAGGCAGGCTCTCCGAGAAGCCAAGGGCAGGCTGCGCTCGGCTCTCCGAGGCTCCCAGGCTCAGCTGGCTCCAGTGCTCTGAGGCTGGCTAGGCTCCAAGACCAGCACCTTCAGTGATGTCACGCTTCACATGGACAGGTCACACGCTTTGCTCTGGCGCTGGCAGTGATAACGTACAGCGAGTCTAAAGGTCTGAGCACGAGACTGGCCTACAGGGAACAGACACTCATCCCAATCTCCCCCCCGTCCCCCAGGCCCCGCGCCCAATTCTGACGGCCATCATGGGCCTGTGGACTGGTTTCCTTTGAGTGTACACCCACTTGGCACGGAATTATGAAAACATATTTACAGACGTTTCACGGTGCTCCTGTAGTCAGGAGCGAAGACCCTTTATCAAAAGGGGTTATATCTAGGGCTGAGCAAAATTCACAAGGATCAGATCCCTTTGAGAAGGAGCCCAGAGTCCATGCAACAAAACTGACCTGATCATAGGAAGCCCGGGTGTCTCCCAGGTGGTGTCACAGGACAAGACCCTGGGCTGAGCACCCGGGGCCTCTGGGGAGAGGTGTCTGTGCGGGCAGGCCACTCCCATGCCCTGGGGCCAGCTCCCTGCATCCTGCCGGAAGGAGAGGTTTGCTCGCGGGCGCTGGCCAGGCAGTTTTGCAAAGATAGTGTCGGCTCTCCATTCGAGATGGCAAAAGGTGGGCTTCCCCTGAGGAAGAGCAAGATCTGGGCGGCCCATACAGATAGAGCACAGACGGTCACACGCAGAAACGAGGAGCTTGGGGGCAGGGACGAGGGAGACCTGGAGAGAACCACCGGACAGGAGTCCCAGCGTGGACACTGCCTGCCACTGCACAGCCGTCTCACAGGCACCGAGGGGACCGTGAGCTCGAACCCCAGCGCAGTGAGCTTGGCTCTCCCCCTGCCTGTGGCTGAGGGCAAGAGGAGGCCTTGCCCGGACCCGCCAGGCCTTGTCATCTGTGCGATGGATGGAATGTGTGTGTATGGGCGGGGGGGGGGGGGGGGGCCGGCACAGGAGCACTCTGACCCGAGCAGGGTCTTCCCAGACTTCCACCAGCCCTAGAACTACCCGGGGAAGGGGGGCGGGAGGGAGAGGAATGGGGGGAGGGGGAGGGTTGTATTTCAGATTCCTGGACTCCACACCTGCAAGAGTTCAGATACAATAAACTGGAGGGAGCCTCATTTAAAAAAAAAAAATATATATATATATATATATTTATATAATTGATATTTTTACAGAGAGGAAGGGATAGGGATAGAGAGTTAGAATCATCGATGAGAGAGAAACATCGATCGGCTGCCTCCTACACACTCCCCACTAACTATAGGATCACGGTACATGCCCCTTGACCGGAATCAAACCTGGGACCCTTGAGTCTTCAGGCCAGCGCTCTCTCCACTGAGCCAAACCTGCTAGGGTGGGAGCCTCATTTTGTACCCACATTTCTTACAATGTCCAGGGGACCCTCCCCACGGTGGTCTGAGCGCTGCTGGAGCCTTCTTCGCAGATTTCCAAATGCCCACCGACCGTCATCGCTCAGGTTGGCTGGAACGGAGGAGCCACCGGAGGCCCTGCTCCTCGGGCCAGACGCTAGGGGGCGCAGTGGAGTAAACTGCACAGCTGCTGGCCAAGTGGATGCTTGCTGAGCCTCCTGTGTACAAAGCAGAGAGACATTCCCGGGGGAGAAAAAGGAGCGGGACCCACCGCCGTGTCTCTGAGGACTTTACCGCCGAGACGGGAGGATGGACGGGGCAGCAAAGCTCGGGTTAGGAGAGGAAACTGCCAGGAGCCTGCATGTTGCGGAGGCCCTGTAGGGGCACAGCCCAGCAGGCCCCGGGGGAGGCCTCATGCACAGCCCTGGAGCCCACCCACCATGAGCAAGAGGGTATGTGTCCTGGCACCTGGGGGCCGGCCAGGGACCCAGCTGCTCAGCCAGATGCCCCTGCCCAAGGCTGGCCCGAGAGTCCCTCGCCACCCACAGGCATGCGGGCACCGTGGGGAGGGCACCCTGAGCTGTCTGTCACCCGCTGCCTGTGATTATCCCACGGCACCGCCTGCTGCAGCCAGCCTCTCCGGGCAGAGGGACGGAGGGCGTTTCTCCTCCTTTGGCACCGAGCCCGCTGGACGCCGAGGACACTGTGCTGTCCTGGCCTTGGCTGCCGGGGTCTGATGGCCACACGGGACCCTCCTCCCCAGACAGAGCCCCGTCTTCTCCCTGAGACCTGAACTCCCCTGGAGAGAGCCAGTCCGGTGGCTGGTGTGGGGCCGAGGGGCTCAGCTCCCCGGTGCCTCACCCGGGGGCCTGGTGGCTAGTCCCCCTGGCCCGGACCAGGGATCTGCCCGATGCTAACGAGACTGCAGAGGGAGAGGCGCCAGATGGAGGCACCAGACCAGGTGGGGGAGGGAGCAGGAGGCACAGGAAGGAAGGGGAGCCTGGCACCCAGCTCCCTCCCTTGCCCCCCGTCTGCCCTGCGGCAGCAGCAAGGCCGTTCTGGCATTTCTCCAGATGCCAAAACCACACCGTGAGCCTGAGAGCCACCTGGGACCTGGGACTGGTAGGGAGGAGATGGCGACGGATCGGGGCCCGTGTGGGGGAACCTCGGGACTGCGAAGCTGTCCGGGCCTGTGCTCTTCACCCTCCTCTCAGCAGGCGCGTTTGTGACAACAGCCCTCTGGCCCGCGCCCCAGCCCCTGGTGGCACTTCCACCCGCCCCTTCTCTCGGGGGGCGCTGAGGGGCTGGAGGCGGGCACCTCCACGTGAGCGGTCGGTCAGTGAGCGTTCAACTGGGACCCCGGACGTGGCTCCGAAGGCTGGAGTGGGGCGGGCCCTCGGGGTCCAGCCGAGGTGGAGGGAAGGGGCCTGTTCTGCTGTGCTGATTGGTGTGAGGGACACGACGCCCAAAGAGGGCTTCTCCCCAAATCGTTCAAGGACCAAGGCAAACCCACACACGCCACCGTCAGGAATCAGATTCTGCAGCCACATCTGCTGTGAGGTAATGCACAGCAGCCCTTATCCGGGGACTGGGCTGGCTTCCAACCGCTGCAGCTTCTGGAAAAAGACCCCGTTCTTCCCAGAGAAGTGGGCTGCGTCGGGCCTCCGCCCTCCTGCCTCCCGTCCGGCAGCGGCAGAGGGGGTCGTGGCTGGCAGCCAGCAGAGCCTCGCCCTGCCTCCATAATCTCATTAGCTCCTCCCGGCAGCAGCGGAGATCAGCACCGCTCTCCTTTTCCCTCTTCTGTGAAGCAAAGCGGCTACCAAGGCCGCTGGGGGGTGCCCCCAGAGCCTGGCTGTTGCACCTCAGGCCGGGCGCAGAGGTCACAGAACTGTGGTGTACGAGTGGCCGCCGTCACAAGCAGCCATAAACTCAGCACGGGTGTAAAACCACACAGCTGCACTACCTCACACTTCTGGAGGTCAGAGTCTGACCCGGGTCTCACTGGGACACCACCCGGGAGCAGGCAGGGCTTGTGCCACCTGGAGGTTCTCAGGGAGGGGGGGTGGGGTGGGGTGGGAGAATGGTAGGGAGGGGAGCCAAACCTTTGGAAGCCAAACAGACAGAATGGGGGCTTCCGTTCTGTCTGTTTGGCTTCCAGAGATGCCTCATTTCCTGGCTGCTGGCCCTGCCTCCAAGTTCAAAGGCAGAAGGGCTGGCGGAGTCTCAGAGCCTCAGTTCACATCACCCGGAGGCCTCTGCCTCCCTCCGCCACATCTAAGGGTCCAGGTGACTGCTCCGGCCCACCTGGGGGACCGGGCTAATCTTCCCGTGGCCAAGTGAGCTGACAAACAACTTCAGTTCCATCTGCCGCCTTAATCCCTTCCCGCCTGTAAGGTGATCCGTTCGCAAGTCCCAGGATTAGGGAGCCATCAGGTCTGTGCCCCCCGGGGCCTCCTTTCACGCTGTGACTTGGGCTGCTGGGCTGGGCGTCCCTCCAAGGCCCTGCCCCTCCCTGTGGGATGTGCTGGGGCTGGCTCACCTGGGCTTTTGGGAGCCAAGAGTTAAGTAGCTGTTATTGAAAGCTACATAAACACACAATTAATAAAATAAATTGCATTAAAACAAAGGCAACAAATGCTCCAATTCATCACTTTCTAATTGTTTGACTACATGTTACTGTCATCTACCCTCTTGGGGTTATTTGCCTCTATTATATTTAAACTAGAGGCCCAGTGCATGAAAACTCATGCACTGGAGGGAGGTCCCTCAGCCCAGCCTGCCCCCTTTCACAGTCTGCATGCCTGCCACCCCAGCGATGCTGAAGGGTCTGGGCACCACCATCTTTGAGGGCATGGCAGTTAATTAGCATATCCTCTTCTTATTGGCTCTGGGTGCTGCTATCTTTTAAGGTGGGGAAGCCAATTAGCATATTCTCTCTTTATTGGCTATAAGTGCCACCATCTTTGTGACAGCGTGAGGGTCAATTAACATATTCCCTCTTCATTAGGTATGATGGCAGAAATTCTAATACCTCACATCTCTTCCTGAATCTGTGTTCAGTGACATCATGGTGACAGCTTGAAATTGGGCCTAATGGGAATGAGCAAACTACAGAGCAGGGCTTGATTTATTTTTATTTGTTGTTGTTGATTAGTTAGACTTAAAGTAATAGAGAAAATTTGAATCTGTCATGTTTGTCATTGCTGCATTGTGAATAATTTGTCATGCTTGTAACCGCCACATTGCGAATAGCACAAAAATGATCAAATCATACTTGAACTGCAACTGTTAGTTGGCTACAAATACAAGAGTTTGGCAAAAATCAATAGAAGGGCTCTGTGTGAATTACTTGGCTACATGGACTTTACAACCAAAAGAGCTGTTTCATGATCATCTGCGAGCTGCATGCCCTGCCCTCTCCATGGCCATAACCTGGAGACTGAGCCGGTGTGCAGATGCAGGGACAGCTCCCTTCTGCACAGAGCTGGCTGTGAGGCACTTAGCAGCGCCCCAGCGCCCACCCCTCCCCCAACCTCCCCTGCCAACACCGTGTGCTCTGTGTTCTGCCCTCTGCGCCTCTCCAATTTCCCAGAATCCTCCCTGCTTGTTCACGTACTGTTTCTCAATACGGCAGGACCCCACCCCACTCCACCCTGGGCCACCGCCTGCTTATCCTGCTTGACCTTCAGGCACAGCCCAGGAGACCCCGGGTGGGGTGGCATGCCACTCATTGCCCCCAGCTTTCCTCCACCTCAGCTCACACCACACACACACACACACACCTGGGATCAGGCTGCTGTCTGTCTTTACAGCTGGCCCTGGCTGTGCACAGAGCAGCCCAGTTCCTACACAGAAGGTGCTCAACCAACGCTCACTCCATGGGATGGGCAAGACACGCATGTAAGGAGCTGAGTTGGTCTTGGCTGGGCACAAAGCCTTTAAATCTCCCCGATGACATGGCAGGAAGCAGGAGAGAGAGAGAGAGAAAGCACAGATGCAGACACAGTTCTGAAGAGAGCCGGCTCCCGGCAGATGGGGTCTCTGGGCACAGGGAGGGCCCTGGGGAATGTCCTGGAGGCTGGCATCCCTAACAGAATCTCTTTGTGCGGGTCCGTGGGGGGCAGGGAGCACAGGGCTCAGGGCGGATCAGAGTCCTCCCCAGCGGGCCCTGGGAACTGATCCCGCCCAGGTGTGCTCAGAGGATCAGCAGGAGCCGCGTGAGGCAGCTGACAGGGAGACAGCTGCCCGGGGACCCGCTCAGGCAGCCCCGGTGGAGCCGCCCTGCAGGGCTGCCTGTCTCCACGCTGACAGGACTCCCGGCAAACAGCAGGAGGCGCTGACGAGGGCATCGCAGGGGGCTCTCTGACCCTGGTGGGCGAGGTGGCGGGGTGGACGAGGAGGGAAGGCACTGGGACCCCAGGAGAGATGGCTGGTCAGGGAGCAGTAGTGGTGGCAGTGCTGACGGGAACTGAGCCATGCCAGGCCCAGGCTAGGTTCTCTCCTGGCACCAGGAGATTACAGCCTCTCTGGATTACACCCTCTGGACAGCTGGGAGGCTGAGGTTTGCACCTGGTAAATGTCAGCACCAGGACAGCCTCCTAGAGATCACAGACGACGTCCTGACCTTGGTCTTAAAATATTTCATGCAGCTTGCCCGCTCCTCGCACGGCTCCAGACTGGGGAGCTCCCCAGGGGCACCGGCGATGCCCTCTGTCCACGTCCTCTCGGGGCTCCTCTCCTGTCCTTGCCCCACTCCCAGGTGGAGGCACTCATCCTGGCACTTCCTCTCATCTCACCTGGCGTTTGGAGACCGCCATGGGCCGTGGGGAGGGCAGGCGGGAAGCGGGACCCTCCCAGCTCCGTGCCTCCCAGCTGTCCTCATACCAGGAAATGCCCGCCCCACAGCCGAGGCGGTGCCCGCCAGAGAGCGGGCCTCTCCTGGCCTCCCTTCCCAGTCTTGGGGTGCATGGAGGGAGAGATGGGGAGGAAGGGAAATGACGTCAGAACCAATACACCTGGAGAAGGTGCTGCCAGACTTCCGGTTGACAAACAGGGGGCCTCAGTCAGCATTACTCTAACCTGGAGGAAGACCCTTGGAGAGCAGAAGACAGGAGGGCACAGGATCCACTCCATCCGTGATGACGTGAGTCCTCAGGCCTGGAGATGGGAGGAGGGACGTGGGAAGCAATGGCATGGGGGGGGGGGTGGAGAGAGGACCCTGCAGGTGCAAGTGTTAGAAAAGGCCACTACAGAACGCACAGCTCAGGCAAGGACCCCCAAATGAAGAGGGGAGGGGGCTCCACCTGCAGGCCCAGGGACTGTCCCCAGCCTGTTTGGTTCTGAGAAGCAGAGCATGGGGGCTACAGAAGGAATTAGCTGGCAAACCACGCTACCAGGAAGCCATGTGTGAGTGTCACAAGGTCTTCTTAGAAGAAGAAAGAGCAAAGAGCATGCAAACATGAGAGAACTCGGATTAAGCATGTGTCCGGTCATGTAATGCAAATAGGACGAGCTTAGATATTAGAAACCCAATTCTGTGCCCCCCCCCAGGAGACACCCTACACCTATTGAGGGGTCGAAAATCCAAAGACGGTGGTTCATTGTCACGTGAGGATGAGTTAAGTTGAAAAGCATTGGGCAAGACCAAGCAGGATCTTTGAGAACAATAAAGAATAAATAATAAAGAATGCAGCTCACAATAAACACGTCCCAGTGGTGAATACTTATCACTCAAAATGACTCAGCCTCTACAGAGTAAAACGAGACACGAGAAAGTATATACAAGGTCATAGTACGGACAGGAGAGTTTTCAGGAAATAACTGTTGTGACTTATTTGTTAACCTTTCTTCTTTTTAGTAATTGACTCAATATTTATCCATGACAAAGTTTCAGAAAAGTGGAAAGCGTTGTGCAATATACACTCATATATCCAGCCCTCCCCAGGTCAGGGGTCAGCCAACTCTGGCCTGGGAGCTAAGGCTCACCACGGCTGTTTGGCCAGATGACCTTGTAAGATAAGAATGGCTTTATGTTTTCCAATGGTTGAAAAACAGTCAAAAGAGAGAAAATAGTTTGTGACCTGAAAATTATGGGAAATTCAAATTTCAGCGTTTATTAGCAGGGTTGTGCGGGAACACAGGCTGCGCACATGGTCCATGGGTAGTTTCTTGCCCCCGTAGGCTGATGGGTTGAGTAGATGCCTCGGTCTATAAGATTTACTACCTGGCCCTTTCCAGAAAGGTTGACTGACCCCTGCCCAAGAGTCTAAAATAAGCACTTTTTTTTTTTTTTTTTTTTTATCATTGTTTTGTCATCCATCTGTCCATCCCCCTGTCCGTTCACCAACCCACACTGTTTTGGATACCTTTGGAGGTTGTTGACATCAGTACACATCACTCTTTAAATGTTTCCGTGTGCATATCATTAGTCAGCGTCTATTACTAGTTCATGGGTGTTTTGTAAACAATAAGATGCAATAACAGCAAAACGTATAACATTTATCAAGATAAAGTTCCCTCATGGCCTTTCCCAGGCCAATCGCCCCACGGAGGCTACCACAGTTCCGACTTTTTCACTCTCGGCTCTGGACCTTCACACACATGGAACTGCACAGCCTGTACTCTTGGGTGAGAGCTTATCCACTCCGCATAGCGTTCTAAAACCACACCGCTGCCTGTGAGGGGGTAGACCCTCCCGCTGAAGAGCATTCATTGTGTGAAGATGCCAACATCTGTGACACATTCTGATGACGGCTCCCACGCTACTCCAGTGTTTGGCTAGTTTGGATAAAGCTACTGTTTCTTGTCTCTCCCTTTGATGCTTTTACTTCTCTTGGGCAAATACGCAGAAGTAGAAATTTGCCTCCTGGGGTGCGTGGATGTCTAGTTTTATAAGACACCGTCAGACTTTGTCCAAAGCGGTCGGACCATTTCACTCCCAGTGATGGGAATTCTAGCTGTACCATGCCTTTACCAGCAACTGGGTTGCCATTTTCCCCCCATGTTAGCCATTCTGGTGTGTGTGCAATGACATTTTGTGATTTATTTGGATTGTCCTGATTCCTAACAATGCTGAAGATCTTTCGTGTGTTTTTTAAGACATTCGTATCTCTTCCTTTGTCAAGTAAAAAATTAGATCGATTTCTGCCAGGTAAATATTTCTGTACCAACATTTATTTGCTCACAGATGGACATCATAGGACAAAGAGTCCAGCCCTGGTGCAGTTGGTTGGAGCATCATCCCAGGCATTGTAAGGTCGTGGGTTTGATTCCTGGTCAGGAGTATCCGGGTTGTGGGTGCAATCCTCTGTCAGAACATGTAGGGGAGGTGGCCAATCAATTTCTCCTTCTCTCTCCCTTCCTAAAATCAATAAAAAATAAAATAAATAAAAAAATAAAAAAACACGACTAAGAATCCAGTGTTCAGGACATTCTTTTAAATCATGACATAATCATTTAAAAATAAACTTTAAAAATGTAAGTTTATTGAGTTAGAGTTTACATAGCCAACATTACATCCATTTTAACTGTCCACCCAGTAAATATGACATGAGGTAAGGTTTGAGGTTTATTTGTTTTTTTATCATTTGGACATCCTGTCATTCTAGTACCTTTTCTGAAAAGAAGGTCTCATTCTCCAATGATATATTTTGGAATCTTTTTTAAAAATTAATTGACCATTTTCCCCCATGAATCTTAATATCAGTACTACAATGTCTTGATTATAGTAGCTTTCTAGTAAGTCTTAAAGTTAAGTAATATACTTCCTCTAATTTAATTCATTTTCCAAAAAATTGACTCTTCTAGGTTCTCTGTATTTCCTTATGGAAATTTATAATTTGCTTGTCAATTTCTATTTAAAAAGAAAGAAAGAAAAAGAAAGAAAGAAAGAAAGAAAGAAAGAAAGAAAGAAAGAAAAGAAAGAAAGAAAGAGACCACTGGGATTTTGGGGGAGCATTTGATCAGAATTAAAATTTCTTATTTAGTAGAATTCACCAATGAGGCCACCTGGGATTAGAGTTTTCTTTGAGGTATAACTATAAATCAACTTTAAAAATAGATAAAATAAATATAGGGATATACAAGTCACTATAAAATCTATTCATTTTAAATAACTTGACAAATGTATTGAGAGAGTTGTTAATAATATTCCTTTATTCTTTTAATGTTCATTGTATAGATAGTCTTATTTATAGTCTTTTTCTTTTTGTTTAAATTTCTGATTTTTCTGACTAGAGATTTATCAATTATATTTATTTTCCCCCAAGAATTTAGTTTTGCCTTCATTGGATTATCCATTCTTTTTTAATTTTCTTTTTCAATAATTTCCAATTGTTATTTCCTTTTTCCTTAATTTGGGTTTATTCACTGTTGTCTTCCTAGTTTATTGACTTGCAAACTTACATCATTGATTTGTGGCCTTAGTTCATTTTTTACATAAGTACTGAAAACTGTTCCTTTTAAGCAGCACTTGTAGCTACATCCCAACATTTTGATATGTTGTGGTTTCATTTTCATTCATTGATATATCCTAATTTCTTTTGTGATTTCTTCATTGGCCCATGGAGGTTTTTAAGAAGTGTATTATTTAATTTCCAAATTAGGGTGTGTTTTTTTTTTTTCCACATGCTTTTTGTTATTGAGTTCTAGTTTAATTATTTTATGGTCAAAGAACAGACATTACATCATTTGAAGCACTTTACATGGATCATGATGACTTGTTTTATGGCCCGGCCTACGGCCTTTCTTGCTGAATGTTCCATGGGTGCCTGAAAAGAATGTATTTGGCTATTGTTGGGTGAAGTGGCTACAGCCATAAATTCGGCAAACTTGTTGATACGGTGTTCCTAAGTAAAGGTAATACCGTTACCGATTTTCTGTCTATCAGTTGTTGAGGGAGGAACATTTACATTGCCAGCTAACATTGTAGATTTGTCTCTTTCTTTTTTTAGGGCTGTTATCTTTTCCTCTGTGTGTTTGGAAGCTCTGCCGCTAGGTGCATACACATTAGGGTTGTTACATCCTCGCAGTGAACTTAGTCCTTCTTCACTCTGAGGTCACCCTCTTCATCCCGGTGAAACTCCTCGCTCCGAAGCCGGCTTTGTCTGGTAAGACTATGGCTCATCGGCTAATTTCACACCGAGTACAACACATCTGTTTCCGTTCCTTTACACTTTGTCTGTGTGGTCGTATTTAAAGGAGGTTTCTTTAAATATAGAGGTTCTATTTTTTGGTCTACTTTGACAGTCTCTGCCTTTTCATGGAAAATGTGAGCCCATTTATCGTTGAGATAAATTGCGCTATGGCTGGGTTTAAATTCATCATCTTATTTCTTTTTCCTTGTTTTCCTCCCTTATTTTGATCAAATGAGCGTCAAGCATCTTTTTGTGTGTGAAGTAAAATAAACATAGCATTTTAAATTGAGCATTTTTCAGTATTTCATTTTAAAAATATATATATTTTATTAATTTTTCACAGAGAGGAAGGGAGAGGGATAGAGAGTTAGAAACATCGATGAGAGAGAATCATCAATCAGCTGCCTCTTGCACACCCCCTACTGGGGATGTGCCCGCAACCAAGGTACATGCCCCTGATCAGAATCGAACCCGGGACCTTTCAGTCCGCAGGCCGACGCTCTATCCACTGAACCAAACCGGTTTCAGCCAGTATTTTATTTTATCTCCACTTTGCTTTATTGGCGCTGCTTCATTCTTTTGTTGCTTAGTTTTTTTTTGTGGTTTTTTTTTTTTTAGTGTTATGCTTTATTGCACCTTGAACTTGTCAGTCTGCCTTCATCTAATATTACACCAGTTCACCTACACAATGTGAGAACCTTGCAATAATAACTGTACTTTCCTTTTCCCCATCCCTTCTCTTGTAATATTATTTTCACACATTTCACTTTTACATGTTAGGGAGCTCACAACATGTGTTCATATTTTAAAGCAGGTCTTTTAAAATCACAAATAAAAAAGTAATTTTTATCCCAGCTGGCATAGCTCAGTGGTTGAGCATCAACCTATGAACCAGGAGGCCTTGGTTTGATTTCAGTCAAGGGCATATGGCCGAGTTGCAGGCTCCATCCCCAGTAGGGAGTGTGCAGGAGGCAGCCAATCAATGACTCTCTCTCTCACCATTGATGTTTCCTTTGTTTCTCTCTCCCTGTCTCTTCCTCTCTGAAATAAAAAAAATATTTTAAAAAAAATTTTAAGTAATTTTTATTAAAAATACTATTAACATAAAATGCCAAAATGACACAGCCAGTGCATTGCTTCCAGAATGTACTGTTTGTCCTGGGATGGCAGCGTTCTCCGTGCTACCATTATTCATTTGTCTTTCTCTCGCTTTAGACAATAAAGTCCTTGAGAGCCACAACAATACCTATTCATTCTGCAGCCTTAGAATAGTGCATGCGCTGGGAGGAGTTCCACCAATGCTGTAGGACTCGTTCATTTGCTGACTACCCAGCCGCCTGACTTACTGAATGAAGGAAGGGCCGGAGGGTGGGAACCCAGTCCTGGAGGCCCAGACGGAACACGCTCTAGCGGCAGACAGAGGCACACTGCCTCATCGCCTGTATGCACAGCGTCTGCCTTCAGCCCCCACTCTACCACCCACCTCCCGTTCAACACCCGACAGGCGGGAAGAGGAAGACAAGGGCGCCAAGGACACTTGAAAAGGTCCCAGATCCGGGCTCAGGGTGGAATCTGACGGTGGCAGCATTCCCAGCGCTGCTGGGTGTGGCCGCCGGTCTCACTTCTTCAGATGTGTTTGTGTTGGGAACAAAGGTGACCTTGGGTGAGGTCTGGAGCGGAGATGGGTCACCTCAGGAGCATGTCCTCGCTGGCCTGGGCAGTGGCCCAGAGCCCCAGGCCAGTTGCTGGAGTCTCTGTGCACCAGGCTGCCCCCATCTCTGCGGGCAGGGAAGCTGTGGCCGCCAAGCAGCTTTCTCAGATGCAGACGATGCTCTGCAGCCCGGCTGAGCCGCCAGGAGCCGGTGCTAGCACCCCGGGGTGTGGTTCCGTGCTCAGCCTCTGAGGCTGCATGCCGATGCCCTCCCGAGGCTGGCCGGCCTGGGGAGAGTTAAAGCCGGCTCCCGGCGGGCTCTTCGGAAGCCAGGCTGTGGAAATCCTTCTCCTCCAGCATTCTGAACTGGGAACAATCGGAGCATTATGGGTTTTACCCTGCTTTGCTGACCTCCCTCTCATTTCCCAATCCCTGAGATGTCTGAGAGGATTACGAAAATGTTCACAATGTGCTTTACAACAATTCTGTGTAAATCATGCTAATAAAGAAACGGCATGTCTCCCTTCCAGCCGATGTTGGCCTCCGAGGAGAGCATGTTCTTCAGAGAGGCATCTCTGATGCAAATAGAGAAAGTTCTGGAAAGCTGAACAATTAAACTTGGGTTCAACTATCTTCCTGTGCCCTGCTTTATTGACGTAACGCATATGTATGAAGCAGGCATGGTCGAGGTGAGGAGGGTAACGTGCACTCACCACAGTGGGATAAGGCCGCGGGGGGTCCTGCCCACAGACAGGTGGGGGGCTTCCCCCAAATGGTCACCAGTTTTCTCTGCATTATGTGTGTGTGTCCGTGCGTGCATGTGTGTATGTGAGTGTGTGAGTGTGTGTGTGTGTGAGTGAGTGTGTGTGTGTGTGAGGCTGAGTGTGTGCGAGTGTGTGTGTGTGTGTATGAGTGTGTGTGAGTGTGTGAGTGTGTGTGTGAGTGTGAGTGTGTGTGTGTGAGTGTGTGTGTGTGTGTGAGTGTGAGTGTGTGTGTGTGAGTGTGTGTGTGTGTGTGAGTGTGTGTATGTGTGAGTGAGTGTGTGTGTGAGTGTGTGTGTGTATGTGTGTGTGTGAGTGTGTGTGGGTGTGTGTGTGTGAGTGTGTATATGTGTGTGAGTGTGTGAGTGTGTGTGAGTGAGTGTGTGTGTGAGTGAGTGTGTGAGTGTGTGTGTGTGTGTGAGTGTGTGTGTGTGTGTGTGTGTGTGAGTGTGTGTGTGTGTGAGTGAGTGTGTGTGTGAGTGTGAGTGTGTGAGTGTGTGAGTGAATATGTGTGTGTGTGTGTGTTTGAAATGTACTGTGGATTCACCACGCGTCTCCCCGTTCACTGTGTCACAGAGCAGGAACAGCAGCAGCGAGAAATGTACTGTGCTGGTGTCCAAAGCCGGTTTTTCCAGCCGGTGTCTCAGAGGGCAGAGGTTCTGCCTGTTGAGGTTGGAGATTTGCTGCTCTTTCCTCTCCCACCCCCAGGCCACCACCGGCCCAGCCTTGGGCAGTGGACGGTTTGAGTACTTGACAGGCAGGAAGAGGAAAAAAGGGCTTCACATGGGGTGTGTGGGGTCATGTGACCCCATGTTGCCTGGTTCTCGGAGCTTCGCCCCCTGTGAAGGCCAGGGGTGGGGTGGGGAGAAGAGGGAAAGGCTGGCCAGTTGCAGCAGTGGGGCCGGCTGAGTCAGTGGCTGGGCTCCCAGTGTCCAGGAGCCCTAGGGAGTGGGGGCCTCTGTAAGCCTGAAGGCTAGGACAGGATCCTGAAAAAAATAAAAAAATAATAAAAATAAAAGGCCTGTTTGGGATCCAGTGCGCAGAGCTGCCAGGTCACCGGGGCTGCACGGAGAGGTCAGTGAACCTAGCAGACCCGCCAAGGTGGTGGGGTAGGGCTTTGCCCTCAGGAAGTACTCCCTCTGCTCACTGGGGAGGAGAGGCAGGAGGTCTGTTCCAGAACTTTCCACATCGCCTTCTAGGACCCCAGCGACTTCACCGAATGAGATGGTGCCAGTGTCTCCTCTGCATTCAAAATGGCAGTCTGTGTTCTGGAACCATTCAGCCCGATTCAACCAGTTCAAACCCCGCTCTGGAAAAGCGAGCATGGGTAGTTTTAGAAGCTCCACTAACTCTTCCCAAATGACAAGGCACCAGTCAGTTAATGACTGCTCTCTGGTCGTTAATGACATCCCAGCACCTGAGAAGACTGGTTTTCTCTCGTAACACTCACTAAAGTGTATGTGTGTGTGTGTGTGTGTCTGTGTGTATAAGAGAGAGAAAGACAGAGAGGGAGAGACAGAGAATATTTTGGGAAATAACGTATAAAGGCAAAGGTTTATCTGTGCCTCCAAAATGCATCATTCCTCTCTCAAGGGTCTGAATTAATAATACCCAGTTCTATTACTTTTTTTTGGCAATTATTAGCTATAAAGCTATAATTTTCTTAAGATGTGATTTAAAAAACCCATTATAAAAAACTGGCTGTAAGAACCATTATAAAAAATTGTCTGTCTCTGTCAGGACTCTCTCTGAGCTGCAACCACGTTAAACTAGTTTAAGCAAAGCAGGGCGTTCACTGGCTCACATACACGGGGAGTCCTGGTGCACCCATGGGCCACCGGCAGGGCTGTAATGATGTCATCTCCCAAAGGCACCCAAGGCCAGGCTGGGGGCAAGGCTGGCAGTGGGCACAGACTGCTTTCCTATTGGCTCCAAGGGCAGAGAACCAGGAGGCACTCTGATTGGCCCAGCCTGAGTCACATGAGTAAGTGCCATCCAATCCCTGTGGCTGAGAAATACAGGGCTCAGAGCTGGACCACATGGCTGTCAAGAAGTCAGCTCTTCCTGGGCCAGGTGGAGAGGATGCCTGGGGGGCCAGGAAGGTGGTTAACGGCAGGAAGGCAGGGCAGGTGCTGGACACACAAAAGCCACCAGAGTTTGGCCCTGCTTTTCAGACCCTTCGATATCAATTGGCCCACAACAGCCCAGATTCTACCACCCCAGTGGTCGGCAAACTCATCAGTCAACAGAGCCAAATATCAATACTACAACGAATGAAATTTCTTTTGAGAGCCACATTTTTAAAAATATATATATTTTATTGATTTTCTTACAGAGAGGAAGGGAGAGGGACAGAAAACTAGAAATATCGATGAGAGAGAAACATCGACCAGCTGCCTCCTGCACACCCCCCACTGGGGATATGCCCGCAATGTACATGCCCTTGACCGGAATCGAACCTGGGACCCTTCAGTCCGTAGACCGACACTCTATCCACTGAGCCAAACCGGTTTCAGCAAGAGAGCCGCATTTTTTAAACTTAAACTTCTTCTAATGCCACTTCTTCAAAACAGACTCGCCCAGACCGTGGCATTTTGTGGAAGAGCCACACTCAAGGGGCCAAAGAGCCGCATGTGGCTTGAGAGCCACAGTTTGCCAACCACTGTACCACCCAGTCCTCTCTGGAACCAGGCTGTGTGCCAACACAGACTGTGTATACATATACATTGTGTTTCATTTCGAAACCTTGTTGCCTGCTGTCTTGTCGCTGGTGCTTTCACTGTATTCAACTTCCAGTAGAGCCGCATCTCTTCATAGAGAGCCCCCTTCTCCTGGTGACACCCTGCACCCTCGGTGTCCAGCACCCAGAGGGATGTGCCAGCATCTCTAAAAGGGAGCGTTTGGCGCTGGAATGCCTCTCAGCCGTGCCTCTTTCCCTGCCGTCCTTGGCTATCAAATTCCCCAGCCCCGACCTTCAACCTGCCAGGAAGGGGAAGCTACACTCCTCCTGGTCATGTCTTCAAAACATCACTGTATTTCCCTGTAGAGGGCCACCTGGGAAGGCACATGGGCATTTCTTTAATTATCGTCAGCTGAACTCAGGGCGATAGGCAGAGCCATGCCCTGGGAACACACTTCCCCAAGGAGGCTGGACATGTTGTCAGCTTGGCCTTCATATCAGCCCAGGTGTCGACAGGGGCAGGTCTAGATATGCAAATCCAGTAATGGTAGGGCCTACTTAAAAATGCAAATAAGCTCCTTTGACCCTAAGTTTTGGTGTTACTTCCTGGATTTTTGGGATATAAAATAAATGTGCAGCCTGGGCTCGTGGCTCGCTGCCTCTCCATCAGAGAGGATGGCATCCCACTTAGCTCCCAGCTTTTAAATCCAGCTCTGCATCTTCTTTCCATTTTTCTTTCTTTAATTTCTTAATCCCCAGCTCCTCCACGCAGGAACCTGACCTGTTCCTTTTCCGTGCTGGATGCGGAAAAGAGAGAAACACCCCCCACCTTTCCCCACTCACCCTTGTTTGCACACCTTCACCCTCGGCCATCCCCAAGCGGTGGGGACCTCCTGTCCACCCCGACCACCCCTCACAGCTTATCAGAGCTCCTGGCTGTGGTCTGACGCACGTCTGTGGGCAATGGCCCCCCATTGCTGGTGCGAGGGCATCTCTGTACAGCAGCAATGGACCGCTCTAGATCTTCAAAGCTGGAGACCCCCTCCTTGGTCACGGAGCGAGGCCCCCAGCGGCTCCTCCCCGCACACGATGGGGTGGGCTGCTTGTAAATTACCTGCGATGCACAGCGGGCACTCCTGTGTCCGTCTGGAAGCCGATCTGCTGCTTCGTCCTGCAGGAAGCACTTTCTTCTTTATGTTTCTACAAAACGGCGACCCAGAGGGTTTATCTGTGCCTCCAGAACGTATCATTCCTCTCTCAAGGGTCTGAATTAATACCCAGTTCTATTTCTATTTTGGGCAATTATTAGCTATAAAGCTATAATTTTCTTAAAATGTGATTTAAGAAACCATTATAAAAAACTGGCTGTAAAAACCATGATAAAAAATTGGCTGTCTCTGTCAGGACTCTCTCTGAGTTATGTGTTGGATGCGTGTGTGTGTGTTCACCAGCATGTTGTGTGTGTTCATGGAGCTTTACTGTTAATGAGCTGGTACAAGCCCAGGCCGGGGACCGTGTCCCACAGCTCTGGGCATGTCACAGCACCTGCCTCCACCGGGACTTCCCTCAGAGCAGGTGCCCAGTACATGCTTCTCAACGAGCTCAACACTGACGTCGCCATTAACACATGTGTGTTCTCCTTTCTGGACCTCCTCCCCAGCTCTGCAGTCGCCTTAACACATCCTCGCTCACAGTCCCCCCACCCATCAGTCTGCTGTGACACCCCTCAACCCCTACAGACTTGTAGGAGTTTGCCCACTGCCACTCAGTCACAGGAAGGTGGGGAGGTGGGGGGGAGTGCAATGGGACTGTCACATGGTTTTCTGAACCTACAT
Organism: Nyctalus aviator; assembly: GCA_036971965.1. Classification (NCBI taxonomy): domain Eukaryota; kingdom Metazoa; phylum Chordata; class Mammalia; order Chiroptera; family Vespertilionidae; genus Nyctalus; species Nyctalus aviator. Next base: position 5,807,635 of record CM072923.1, read on the forward strand.
TAAGGCCCAACATCTGAATGAACCAAGCCTAGGGCTGGGCGTCTCCAGAAGAGCTCAGTAAATGGTTTGTTATTGTTTCAGTTTCCAGTTCCATGTGGGACCGACACATGTGAGCATCTTTCCAGGCATTTATTGGATGCTCGAGTTTCTTCTGCAAATTTCCTGTTCATCTACTTTGTCCATTTTAAATGTTCGATTGTTTGGTTTTTGCCATCCACTGGTGAGATTTCTTTATACAGTCTCTACAGGCTAGGGCCAAAGTAGGTTTATAGTCATGAGTAGGCAAAATAATGATTGTATTATTTTTCTTGCAAACAACTGCAAACCTACTGTTACCACACCCTGTGTATTAAGTCTGTGTTTGAGTGCTACATACATATTTTACTCATCCAATGTTATTACCAAACTTATATTAGCATCTTAAAATGGATTATAGTGCAGCCTCTTTTACTATTCTTTGAAACAATCTGTGTAAGATGAAGATCATCCATTTCTTGAAGATTTGGGAAAATTTATGGAAAAATCTGTCTGGGATGCCTAGGGAGGTGGGAAATTTTTGGTTACTCATTGAATTTATGTAAGGATTTATAGGGTTATTCTGGCTTTTGTTTTCTTCTTGATCCAATTTTGGTGATTTTTAATAAAATATATATATTTTATTGATTTTTCACAGAGAGGAAGAGAAAGGGATAGAGAGTTAGAAACATTGATGAGAAAGAAACATCAATCAGCTGCTTCTTGCACACCCCCTACTGGGGACGTGTCTGCAACCAAGGTACATGCCCTTGACTGGAATCGAACCTGGGACCCTTCAGTCCGCAGGCTGACGCTCTATCCACTGAGCCAAACCGGTTTTGGCCAATTTTGGTGACTATTTTTTTTTTTTTTTTTTTTACTTTTGTTAAGGTTATCCATTTCATTGCTGGCTTCAGCTTCATTGGATAAAGTTACTTATAGCATCTCTTCAGTGCACTTTTAATTTTCGCTGCAATTAGAGCCCATCTTTCATTGTTCTTAGTCATACTTTGTTGTCCTCCCCCTCTTCCTCCCTCCTTCCCCTGCCTCCCGCACCTGCTCTCTCCTCTACATCCCCTGGCTGGCAGTGAGCTCACTCTTCAGTTGTCTGATTCGCTGTACCTGTTCCTGGGGATGGCATTTAGCCATTAGGAAACCCGGAGCTCTTGCTGGCCATCCACTCAGGTGGAGCCTGCGTCTCACAGCCCCCCTGTCATTTCCTCACTCAGGAGGCATCTAAGTGATCTAAACATGCTTTTGAGTTTTGTATTATTGATTTGTGATTTAATTGCATTGAGGTCTGAGAATGTGTCCTGGAGGATGGCAATTTTAAAGACCTGATGGAAAAAAACACACAAAAAAAACTCTTTGCTTATGATTAATCCACCTAGTTTCAGGAGCACTTGAAATAATGCGTGTGTTTTTTTGTTTTGTTTTGTTTTTTTGGGGGGTGCTAAGTGCTGAGGTCTATTGGGGAAGGTGTAGAATTCTCCTGGACTTCTCTGTCCAAGGATTGAAGGCTGGGGCTCCCGCCTCCCGCCAGAGGAGTTACTGTGGGGTGTTAGCTTCCTGTACTTGTGGGCTGCTCAGGGTTGAGTGCTGAGTGGGATCCTGTTGGCACCCTACTTCCAGTGCCTCAGAGCAACCAGGAGGCAGGACACGAGAGAGGGGAGATTGGCAGGCTGGGGGTGATAGCCATTAGCTGGGAGGGAACCCGCCTGGTTCTGAGGCCACTGCTGGCACCTCAGGGGAGCCCACGGATCTGAGTTGTATGCCAGGCACCTGGTGCAGTTAGCTTGCTAACTCATTAATGTGTTTATCAGTCCTTTCCACCTATTTTCCTTGTGTTCACTAACTTCTTACACTGGAAATCTAGTTCATTGTTATTTTAGCCTCCCCACTCCTCTACGGTAGTAAGCTGTCAGGGCTTTAAATATCTCTTTAAGAAACATTTTACTTGCATCCCTCATGACTTAAGATGTAGTAGATGTTATATATATATATATATATATATATATATATATATATATTGCCTAAAGTTCTACATATGTCTCCTTTATCCCTGATTGACCGCCCCCCAAACATCTCCATTCCGGGCCAGCCCCCACTGCCCAGTGTCTGTGGCCATTGTTTATGCTAATATGCATGCATACAAGTCCCTTGGTTGCTCTCTAACCACCCCCTCCCACCACCACCTCCCCTGCCATTTGTCTCTGGGTCTATTTTTGTTCATCCAATTATGTTGATCATCATATCCCACATAGGAGTGAGATCTGGCTTATTTCGCTTAGCGTAATGCTCTCCAGTTTCATCGGTGCTGTTGCAAATGGCAAAAGTTACTTCTTTTTTTACAACAGCATAGCACTCCATTGTATAGATGTACCACAGTTTTTAAATCCACTCATCTGCTGATGGGCACTTAGGCTCTTTCCAAATCTTAGCTAGGGTGAATTTTGCTGTTATGAACACAGGGGTACATAACATATGTCCTTTCTGATTGGTGTTTCTAGTTTCTTGGGATATATTCCTATAAGTGGGATCACTGGGTCAAATGGGAGGCCCATTTTTGATTTTTTGAAGAAACTCCATACTGTTCTCCACAGTGGCTGCACCAGTCTGCATTCCCACCAGCAGTGCACGAGGGTTCCTTTTTCTCCTCATCCTTGCAGCACTTGTCATTGATTTGTTGATGACAGAGTAGTTGTTATGTTGCTATTTAAAATATTTTCTCATTTCAACATAGTTTCTTTTTGACCCATGAGTTAGTTAGAAGTGTATGTATGAGTAAACACTCATCCCTCTTCCCCAAGTTACTTTTGTGGAGAATTATTCACTTAATTATGGACAAAAAAACAATGGGAGGTTAACAAAACCAAACTTGATGTTTGTGTGAGACTTGCTCTGTGCCCCAGGTGGAGGTAAGCTTTTGTAAATGTTCTAGTAGTGTCTGAAAAATATCTGCTCTCTCTGCGTCACCATGTTGTCAGTGGCCACCTATCTCCCTTGGGATCTATCATTTTGAGATGTTCCATCCAACTCCCAGTGGCCAGTATCTGCATCTCTGTGTCTGGCAGCTTTGTTGCAGGCAGAGAAGGCAGGCAGGGCAGCAGTGCCCGGGAATGGGCACCAGTGGGCATGGGCACTGGGGAGGGACCCTCCACTCCGCAGATCGGGAGTCCTTTTGTCCTGGGAGTGGAACCTGAGCTGATATTTCTTTCCAACACAAAAATGTCCAAGAATAGAAGTAGAGAGAATAGTGTCACAAACTACTCTGTACTTCCCACCTAGCTTTTACCAACCATCAAGAAACCTGTTTTTATCGTCTGCTCTTTTTAAAAATAATTAGGTTGTCTCTTGGATTTTCTGTTCTGGAGAACTTTTCAAAGGGGCAACTCATTTATTCATTCTACTAAGAGTCTATTTCTAACTCAGTAATTTCTACTTTTGTTGATGGTGACTTTATTGTTTTTACTCTCTCCCAGATACATTTTGGTTTTGTGTTTCAATAGTTCTATCCTTTTACACAATTTCCAATTACTCTTTTATAGTATTTGTTGTTGTAACTATTTTTTTTCTTACAAATGTTAAGTGTTTTCTTCATTTATTGCTGCCAGAATCAACTATAACATTATTTTTTGTCATTTTAAACATTTTATTTTATTAACTTTTTTATTTTTAGTGGCCATTTCAGGCACACAGCAGAGTGGTTAGACATTTATAGACCTTAAGAAGTGACCCCCCACACACACTCCCCATGGTAAGTCCTGTGCCCACCGGCACATCCATAGTTACTACAATATTACTGACGACATTCCCTGCGCTGAACTCTATGTCCCGTGGCTGCTCTGTGAGGGCCAATTTGCACATCTGAATCCCTTCACCTTTTTCTTCGGTTCCCCCAACCCCCTCCCATCTGGCACCATCTCTTCTCTGCAGCCGAGTCCGCTCTGTTGTCCGTTCACTTACTCCCGTTCACTGAAGTGCATTCGCAGTTCGCATGTTGGTTTTGTTGGCTAATCATTGTTGGGCATTAGGTTTCTGCATGTGTGCTACATTTGCAGGCTCATTTTGGGTGAGAAGTTTTGTTTCTGAGCAGCGGTTCCACGGCTGACTGGCATCCGACTCCTTCGCCAGGCCAGCCTGCTGTTCCTCCCACAGCCGGCGCGCCTGTCCAGCAGGGCCAGCAGGACCAGCAGGACAGCCATGTGTGCCTGCTACACCCTGCGTGTCCTTGTCCGAGCAGCCTCGCCCACAGAGCGGTCAGCATACACTGCCTCTCGTTGCTCTGTGCCCTCCCTGCCTTCAGGCAGGGACCTGGCTGAGTCCCAGCGTGACTCCTGACCTCTGCCATCTGCTGGCAGCCCAGGTCCCCTCAGGGCTGTGCCTCCACACTCTGTGTCTTTCCCAAGCCACAGGGCCCTCAAACCTGGCTTTGGCAGTGCTGTCTCCTGTCAGACTGTAGGTTTGGGACGGCACCAGCTTCCTGCACCACCTGGTACCCCCTGGTCCAGAGAGCCCCTCTCCCTTTCGGCTGAAGAAGGGGTTCAGAGAAATGAGGTGCTTCCTGGAAACTGCATGCCCCTTTGGCCAAGGATGAGATGCCCATCTCCACATCGAAGCTCTGGTCCCTCTCCATGGGCGCTGGGAGTGAAAACCAGGCTTTCCTATCACTGTGAGCTCATGTGTATGTGTATGTGAACTGTTAGGAAACTGCTTAGCAAATAAACTACTCAAAGCCAATGCTGTTGGTTTTTTTTTCTAATTAGAAAAGGTGTAAGTGTGTGTGTGTGTGTGTGTGAGAGAGAGAGAGAGAGAGAGAGACAGAGACAGAGAGAGAGTGCGCTTGCGTGTACCTGTGTGTTTGTGGAGAAAAGTAATAAATGAGGGGTTCCCTAGTTAACATATCAGGGACGTTCTTGAAAACCGGGCTTAAGATTTTTTTAAAATATAATTTTATTGATTTCAGAGAGGAGGAGAGAGAGAGCTAGAAACATCAATGATGAGAGAGAATCATTGACCAGCCGCCTCCTTCACATGCCCCACTGGGAATTAAGCCCACAATGTGGGCAATGTGCCCTGACCAGGAATCAAACCAGGACCTCCTAGTTCATAGATTGATGCTCAACCATTGAGCCACACTGGCCAGGCAGGCCTAAGATTATTTTTTAAAAATCTTGCTGGTGAGAAGAGGAGGAAGTGGGTTTTTAACACCGTAAGTGGTTCCTGTGACAGAAGTGAAGAATTCCGTGGGCAGGCATTTAATGGTTCTGGTAAACCTCCCCTCTATGCGTAAGTGATGCACTCAGGCTGGTGGCGGAAGGAAGAGGAGATAGAGGCGGGCAATCCAGCTGCTGGGGTCTCAAGTCCCGGGTGGGCTGGACTTGGCTTCTACCCAGCAACAAGGACTGACTGGCAGGGACACTTCCTGGTAGTCTGCCGTTTACATCTCTGCTGGTACCTGCTCAGCGACATCAGGTCGGCAGCTTGAAATTGGTGGATGGCGGGAATATTTACACTTTGGAAATTGGCAAGTTCTGCACGTCAGATAGTCTATCCTCTCCCAACGGGCAGTCGTCACACATTGGTCAGCACTCAGCTGCTTAACACCATAGTTTGTTTTTTTGTTGTTTTCCAGGTGGGTGAGGCCTTGCTCATCCCTCATATCTGTGCCACTTCAGGTGGGTATAGTAGCTGAGCAATATTGGCAACTACTCACTTGTTGAAAGGTAAGTGTCTTAGAATCTTAGGTAAACAAATGGACAAAGTCCTTAAAAAACACACACACATACACACCACCAATGATTCTCTCTCATCACTGATGTTTCTATCTCTCTCCATCTCTCTGAAATCAATAAAATTATATTTAAAAAAAAACTTAGGCCAAGGTTTCAAGAATGTCCCTGATACGTTAACTCAGGGACGCCCTGCCCTCATTTATTTCTTTTCTCAGACCTATTTCAATCAAATACAAGAGGAAACATGAGAAAAGTCAATGTAAATGAAAGATTGCCTGCCAGTTTCTCAGAAACAAACGGTGAAGGTAAGGAAAAGCCACAGCTCACAGAGAAAGAATACAATGCTATTGACCCTTCTGGGAACCACGGTGGCAGGTCAGCGGCATTTGGATTGACTGAGAAAACACGAAGGAACAACAAGTAGCGGGGTCTGCCTCTGTGAACAGCCGCACAAAAGAAAATGAGCTGCAAACTTCATGCTCATACATCCATGGAGTGACTGAGTAAACTATGGCCGTCACAGTTCAGTGGAAGGGTATGTGGCTAATAAAACAATGGGTCTGATTTTTTATATATTGCTATGGAATACTTTCATGTTAGAGGGGAAAGTAATGGGGCTAGGATGATTCTATATATAAAAAGAGCAAATTATCTTACACGAATCTCACACACACACACACACACACAGTTTGTTTATGACTGGAGAGAAGGTTATGGGAGGACACTGCACTGGCCGCTCTAACCAAGTACCACAGGCTCAGTGGCTTAACCAACAGAAATTTATCTCTCTCGGTTCTGACGTCTTAGTCTCCAGATAACATACTTCCTCGTGTGTGTGTTTTTTTATTTATTTTTATTTTTTATTTTTGGCAATCTGGAGAGTCTGAGAATTTCCAATCTTTACATTCTGGCTTCCTTTCTGCTTGACAGTTTCTTCCCAGCTTCGTTTTTCTCTTCGTACATTCTGCCGTGAGCAGCCAGGCGACAGACACCGTGCTCGGTGCTGCCACAGCACTCGGTTCGGGAATGTCCTCAGCGAAGCACCCAGCTGCAGAGCGTGCAGGTCTTACCGTCCACAAAACACCAGAACGCGGGCGCAGGTCAGCCGCGCCCTTTCCTCCGGAGTCTCACCGCGTGGCCCCAATCTCCACCCAACCGCACCTCCATCACCGTTAGCAGCCCTTCGTGGCTGGCTCAGCTTTTCCTGGACTCACCTCCGAACCGTCCCCATCTCTCCCCGTCACCTGGTGCCAGACCGTGTCCACCCTTGGGGATGTTCGTTACACCAGCACGCTGCCCTCTCAGTGCCAATGTCATTGCCAGCGTGGGTTGTTCTAACACAACACCACAGGCTGGATGGCTTGTAAACTGGGGACTTGTGTTTCTCTCACTTCCGGAGGCTGGACGTCGGAGGTCAGGGTTCCAGCGTGGTGTGCAGATAGCATCTTCTCACGGGTCCTCAAAGACGCTCTCTCTGGAGCCGCTTCCTCCAAGGGCACTAATCCCGTCACAGGGCGCCCCGCTCATGACCTGATCACCTCCCCAAGTCCCACCTCCAAGCCTTCACATTGGGGTTAAGGCTTCAACATATACGTTTTGGGGGCACAATTCAGTCCATGGCAGACACACCTCCAACTCTTTTTATTTTTTTTTAATATATATATATATATATTTAATTGATATTTTTACAGAGAGGAAGGGAGAGAAATAGAGAGTTCGAAACATCGATGAGAGAACCATCAATCAGCTGCCTCCTGCACACCCTACTGGGGAGGTGCCTGCAATAGGTACTTGCCCTTGACTGGACTCGAACCTGGGACCCTTCAGTCCACAGGCCGACGCTCTATCCATTGAGCCAAACCGGTTTCAGCTCACCTCCAACTCTTAACACTGCTGTCTTGTATGTATGTTGGAGGTGTTGGTGTAAAACTAAAAGGCCATAATGAGAGGCAACGAGCATTTGTTGAGCTAAAAAACAAATACTAGTGGAGAAGCAGTGATCCTGGCAGAAGTCTGGTTAGGAGGCAAAGGCCGGGGGTATCAGTGAGGAAGGGAAGGAACAATTACATGCATGGAAGGAAGGCGTTGCTGTTGGTGCAGATAACATCAGGCAGTGCTGCTAATTCTGAAGAATATTTTTAATTTTAGTCCGGGAGGCCTCAGGCCTCTACCTATAACAGCTGCTTTCTTGTTATCTTTGCAAACAGATCTTTGGGAGGCAAGCTCGCACAGGCCCAGGGCAAGGTCGCTTTGCCCCAGTTCCTACATTCTGAGGTCTGAGGCATCAGACGTGCAGGGCAGGTCCTCTGACAGCTGCTCCAGCGCCATTTTAAAGTGGCTGTTTATTATCTTTTTTTTTTTTTTTTTTTTTTTTTTATGCAGGTAAAGAAGGCTATCATCACTTTGTATGCATGTTTATTTTGTTATAATAAGCACGTATACGTAGTCTTACTTTGTAAAAGAGATCCTCCTCTCCTTTCACTCTAAAAAGTTCAGTCCTAAGGATGTGAGGTGGGCTCAGCAGGGCAGAATCCGTGCTGGCATGCAGGGCAGTGCCGGCGGCCGGGACGGTGCTGGGGCCTGAGCGGGGGAGGCTGGTCTGCAGCGGGGGAGGAGGGGTGCGCTAATGTGAGTCATGGGTGCTGTCACAGACTACACGATCCACAACGTCACCAGCAGCAGCTTTCCGGTGTCCTGGGGCTCCCATTCCACCCGGAGCCGCACCTTCCACATGGAGACTTCCAGGGAGCCGCTCAGGAGCGCCAGGACCCAGGCGACGGCCCTGGCGGTGACGGGGCTGGAGGCCGGGGTGCTGTATGGGGTGACTAGCAGCTACCAGGTGTGCGGGACCAACGTCACCGCCACGCTGACTGTCAGAACTGGTGAGGCGCTCGTCAGAACATGTGTGTTTCCAGTGAGCTGAGCTGGTCTTTCCATCCCCATTCTGCTGGCCCCAGAAATTCAAACTTCCTATGACCAGGCAGGGGCGGGCATGGACTTGGCCCACGATCCTAGTGGGGCGGCTGGTGTTCTGTGTCCTCTGAGCAATGTCTGGGTCCTGGTCATCATGGGCTTCCTGAACAGTATTCTTAAAAAAAAATTTTTTTTTTCACTGAGACTGGTTTGGCTCAGTGAATAGAGTGTCGGCCTGTGGACTGAAAGGTCCCGGGTTAGATTCTGATCAAGGGCATGTGCCTTGGTTGTGGGCACATCCCCAGTAGGGGGTGTGCAGGAGGCAGCTGATCGATGATTCTCTCTCATCGATGTTTCTAACTCTCTATCTCTCTCTCTTCCCCTCTGTAAAAAAAAATCAATAATATATATATTTAAAAAAATTTTTTTTCATTTAAATACTTGTAGCCTCTCCGTTTGGCTCTTTAGTTTTAGGTTAACATTTCCAACACACATATAAGACACCGTGTGAAAAGTGTGGTGTGTATATGCTATGGACCGAATTGTGCACCGCCCCCCCCCCTCGAAATTTATATGTTGAAACCCACCCATAAGTCTGTTGCTTAGGTCTTCAGGAATAACCTAAGGGGAAGGGACATTCTCAGCACACTTGGTCCATGTCTAGGCCATGAAGGAAGTTACTTGGCTGACTCTGTGTGAGCAGGAACCTGCAGGGAAGCCTGTGGTGGGTTGGCCAGGAGCCCGGGCCTGGAATCAGTGAATGGGAGCCGCCTCACGCTGTGTGCCCTCTGGGCTCCTCCGGGCCTTGATTGTCTCATCTGCAAAATGGGGGTGATACAAGGTGACCTGGTTTTAGTACTGAAAGTCCCACATCCAGGGACCTTTTCTGCCCTCCTTCCCTGGCCTGGGAAACGGGTACAGCCGGTCACCCTAAACAATACCCCCAAACTCTACGTGGTCCTAAGGGGTAAAGCGCATGTATATGGCTGAGCAAGGCGCCAGGCTATGGCAGATAGATAGATAGATAGATAGATAATCCTATATAATAAAGCCTAATATGCAAATCAACCAAATGGCAGAACAACTGATCTCTATGACACGCACTCACCACCAGGGGGCAGACACTCAACACAGGAGCTGCCCCTAGCCCAGAGGCCCCAGGCCAGCCATTGGGGGCCCCAATCACTCCCCCCCCCCACCCCCCTCCCGGGCAAAGTCACCCCACAGAAGGGAGCCACTGGCAGCAGTGTTGGGGGTGGGGGAGGGCAGTAAGTTGGCAGCACCAGGCCAGCCAAAGCGGGTGCCAGCAGGGCCCCTTGCCCCGATCGCCCTGCTGGTCACCCCACAGATTGGCCCTGATCGCCAGCCAGGCCTAGGGACCCTACCCGTGCACGCATTTCATGCATCAAGCCTCTAGTGGTTTTCATAATAACGGAAGCAGTTTATGGATATCTGTTTGGGCGAAGGGGTGGCATATTAAAATCTAGTCTACAAAACAGATTCGGGATTATAAACAGGCCAGCTTACACCGCTGATCAGAAGCCCATGTTTATACTTTACTTAGCTGTGCAAGCCGCTGATAAACTGAATGGGTGGATGGGTGCTGGAAAGATCCCATCTTTCCCTGGGGAATTCCATACATGTGACAGGTACTCCCTTTGCCAGCGAGGGCTGAGGTAGGATTGGTAACCCCTGGCGATGGTGGCTGCCCCTTCTCTTGCAGACATCACTCAAAGCTCCACCCTTAGAAATCCCTGTGCCTCGGGCAGGGCCTCTAAGTCTCTTTCCCAGGCTGAGGTGCTCATCGGGGACAGCAGCCTCGAACATACAAGGGGGACAACTGCCGGCCACTGCAGTGTGAGCCGGCCAGCCCCATAGAGGGTGCGGGGGCCTGACCAGCGCCTCCTCTCCAGGTAGGGCGGCGCTGCAGGGCACAGCAGCCAGCAAGGCCAAAGGGGAAACCGGGGTCTTCTCCACGGTCAGGCCACACCGCGAGGCCGTGACCGCCTGGCGGCCAGGAGGAGCAGGGCAGCTTATCGTCACTGCCTTGCTGTGAGCAGTTGGCTCTCGAACCAGGAAGAGGGGAAGTCAGATAAAGACCATGGTAAAATCACCTAGCCCTCTCTCTGTCTGTTCTCCGCCTACCTTTCATACATTTTTTAAAAAAGGTGTCCTTGCCGAAACCAGTGTGGCTCAGTGGATAGAGTATCGGCCTGCAGACTGAAAGGTCTCAGGTTCGATTCCGGTCAAGGGCATGTACCTTGGTTGCGGGCACATCCCAGTGGGAGGTGTGCAGGAGGCGGCTGATCGATGATTTCTCTCATTGATGTTTCTAACTCTCAATCCCTTTCTCTTCCTCTCTGTAAAAAAAAAATATATATATATATATATATATATCAATAAAAATATATTTTAAAAAAGTAAATAAAATTTAAAAAAGATGTCCTAACTGTGCTTGCTCCATGTGCTCACTGACGTTTATTTAAAAAGCCTGGGAGATTAGCAGCGGGTTCCAGCGAGGCCTGTGCTCTGCAGGGGTCAGCAGCCCCCATCGCTGATCTGAGCTGTGAGCTTTCAGGGGTGTCCCTTCTGTCCAAGGAGCCCGGCTCCCCAAATTCATGTGTGCTCCCCTGGAGACCTGGAAGCACCCACTTGCACCCCAGGAACTGTCTGGGGAGGACTCTCAGACACGTCATACAGTATGAGGAGAGTAGTTGCTGGTAAAAACACTGGAAAATGACAATAACAGAGTTTTATCATTTTGGAGAAAAGCCATCTCTTACATTATGTTGTAGCCCAATCGATACAAGATTATTCTACTTCCTCGGGTATGCTATAACAGCATCGGAAGCACATCATGTGTGGAGAGATAAAATTATAACACCCATTCAGGCACACACACAGTGCTCCCATTTTTTTGGACACCGAAGTAAGAAACATACAACTTACCATAGGGGTGACTTCAGCTAACCAGGCTGCACCTGATTCTATGTACAAAAAAAAAGCAGTATCATTTAAAAAAAATATATATATATATATATATTATTGATTTTTTTACAGAGAGGAAGGGAGAGGGGTAGAAAGCTAGAGACATCGATGAGAGAGAAACATCGACCAACTGCCTCCTGCACACCTCCTACCGGGGATGTGCTCACAACCAAGGTACATGCCCTTGACCGGAATCAAACCTGGGATCCTTCAGTCCACAGGCCGAAGCTCTAACCACTGAGCCAAACCGGTTTCGGCGGAGAAAAAAGAAAGCAGTATCTTTCCCCCCAAAATGATGACCACTTCCCTTCGCACCCCGGCACTGTGTAGACACTATTTGGTATAGAGCATCTTCCGACTTATGTGCTCAGTTGTGTAGCCTTTGACAAGGCTGTTATTGTGGGCTTTGGGACAAGGTCCAAATGCCTGCTTGCCTGTAAGATCCCATCTTTCCCTGGGGAATTCCATACACGTGGCAGGTACTCCCTTTGCCAGCGAGGGCTGAGGTAGGATTGGTAACCCCTGGCGATGGTGGCTGCCCCTTCTCTTGCAGACATCACTCAAAGTTCCACCCTTAGAAATCCCTGTGCCATCTGATACCTTCAATACATGAGAGGCTGTTGTGGCCTTGACCCAACCCTTCCCCTCCCAGCCCCAGGGTCGGACCACTGCCCGGGACTGTCCATGCACCAACTCTCTTCCTGGACCCAGGTGGGCACCCGGGCCTGCCTTCCTGATACTGAGCGTGTGCAACGCACCAAGCCCACGCCCCGCCTCCTGGAGGCTGGAGGCTGGATTTGGGGTATTTTCTGGCAAATGCAGTGTTGTCGAGCCCTCTATACCGAGTCCCACAATTTAATTCCGTGAAGAATGGCAGTAATGCACTCTGTCTACAAATGAAACAAAACCGGGCTTTTATGGACTGGCCTGGGAACCTAACCCCTGTGTCTATGGGAAAACGCATTCTACATCTCAGACAATGAGCCGGAGAAAGCGCTGGCAGGCCCTGCCTGGGACTGCCAGCGCTCCGGATGCTGCGGGGGCCCGGGGCCGGGGCTGGGCACCGAGGTGGTGAGCCATGGATCCTCCCTTCCTAGCGGTGCGGGGCTGGGAGGGGAGGGGGGCTGGCTGAGCCGCATTCGGTAAAGAGATTCTAATGCCCAAGTCTTTCCGTGGGATGTTGATGATTCCAGAAGTCGGAAGACGATGTCCTAAAAACAAAGGCCCATTGTGATGCAAAGGGACCGGGAGGGTGACACGGATGCACTGCTGACTCCCTCTGTGTCCCCGCTCTGTCCAGCGGGGATAGGACAGCCTGGCGGAACTCCATGAGATGCTCAGCGGTCCGGGCTGATTCCCACAGGGCCTGGACGTCAGACCGTATTTCCGGGATCCTGTCCACACGCTGCTCCATGCTCACCTCCTTGCACGACCCACCCCACTGGATCCAGCCCTCCACGCCCAGCCCCCGCTGTCATCGCCCGGAGACCTGGCTGTGACCCACACTGTCCACGCTGGATGGTGACTGTGTGGGGATTTGCAGCTTGTTAGATGGGGAACGTTCACAGGGACCCCCAGCCACCGACACTCGTGCCTTCAGGTCCTCTGGCCCCGGGGGAGGTGCTTGCCAGCTCTGCTTCCGTCTCTCCCCGTGGGTCCAGGGTCACAGGGGTGGCCTTTCCCACAGTTCGTGGGACTGTCCCAGCCACATGAGCAGGACCAAGGCTGCTTGGTGAGCAGATGCGAGGCCTGGCCGGCATCCTTGTGATCTAGGTCAAATCACACACACACACACACACTCACTCACATGCACACACTCACACGCACACACACACACTCTAATCAATCCCAGCTAGGTGAGATGCTCTCATGCGACTCTGAAATTATCCCCTAGACAGGGATAATCAGTCATGGTAACGGAGAACCCCCTAAGGCCCCGCCTCCTTTGTTGGGGAACAATAAGCTTGGCCCAACTTTCTACATAGTTTTGGTCTGGTGTCCTGTCATTGTTCTCAAACCCACGCAACGCCTGGCACATCAATAATGTCCTGGGACCTTCTTTTAAAGGAACAAAGAGGAGATGCCTTGGGTTCATGCTTCACTTCCCAGTTCTTATCCTGTGGTTCTTCAGAGAAAAACCAAACCAAACCAAACCCACTCCTCCTTGTGTCCCTGTGGCCCTGAGCCGGGCACCTGGCCCGGCATGCAGTGACCTCAGGCCACACGGCCACCTGGGCTGACGGGGAGGCATCAGCATTTCTTGTCAGTCCCTCTCCGGGGTGGTCAGAGGGCAGCCTGGTTTGGGAATGACTTACCTCATGATGTGCGCCCACCGATGCATGGGACAGTGGCCTGGTCATGCTGGGCATGGGGAGGGCGGGCGCCGGAGGGTAAGGGTATGGATGATGTAACGGGAAAGCAGCAGGCACGGGCACTCCAGGGCAGGCTTCAGGACCGCACCGTGCTCGCAGGGGTGCAGAGGTGACAATGCAGAGACCTCAGCCCACGGGTGGGATGTGGGATGGAGAGTTTGACAAGCTCCCAGGCAGCTCTTATGCACGTCCCAGCATAGGCCTATGGCCTCGCCCTCACTTCTGGCTGCACGTTTAGCTCTCCTGGGAGCTATGCACACCCTGATGCCTAGGTCCTATCCGTCCTTATGTAGGGGAGCCTGTCCCAGGCACCCCATAGAGCAGAGGGAGGGTGTGGCGTTAGTTCATCAGGAAGGGCAGGGGGCGTGTCAGGGAGCTGGACACCCCCTGAGGCCAGGTCGTTGCCCGGGGGTGGGAGGGACGTGGCTTGATCTAGATCTGGACAGGCACAGGCCCATCACCACTGATTCCTGGGACGAGGAGGCGGAGGGGCGGGGACGAGGCGAAGGGCAGGAAGGGGAAATCTGGTGTGATCGCTCTCCTGCTCCCACCGCCCGCAAAGCCCCCGTGTTTCTGTGACCACGTGACCGAGCTGCCCGGTGCCCGCCCCTGGCTGCTGCACTGGAGGGAGCGGAGAGGGGCCCTATGTTCTGGCCTTGACCCCTCTCAGCAGTGAACTCACCAGGGCCCAAGGCAGATTAACATGGGCAAAGCGAGGGACCAAAGGAACCCGGTGGATCACAGGTGACAGCAATGGTGGAGGGGGTGGAACCACCATTGCTGTCACCTGCGATCCACTGGGTTCCCCCCCAATACGCATCCTGCTCTTCTTGGGGGATCATGGTACACGCGTGCTCCCATTGGGAGGCCAAAGAACCCAGCATCTTGGAGCAAGGTGACTGGAGACCATACACCGTGAGGGGCGGGTGACGGTTCCTGTCGGAGGCCTGAAGGGCAGAGCGAGGGCCGTGGGGAGCTGGTGCTTAGCCAGGAGGGGTCACCCTGGCGGGGACGGGGTTGGCAGGGTAAGTGGAGCCAGAAAAGCTCTGGGAACAAGAGGATCACCAAGGCGACCAGGCCAGCCCGGGTCCACAGGGCCCTCACACGGCTCGGGGCCCTCACACACGGCCACCTCCTTGGCTGGCACTGACTTTTGCCACTTATGTCCTTCTGAGGCGCTGCCCCTGACAGCTCGGTACCTCTTCTTATCACTCACAAAATTGAGTTCAAACCTTGATGTGACTGAAACAGAAAGCGCCTCCCTGCTACTGTAACTTGTGTAGCAGCCGAAACCGAGAAAAGCAGACACGCTCACGCGGTTCCGTGTGGTAGTTATGCCATGAGTCCTGAGTGCACACATGGGCTTGTCCCATACCTCACCCAAACCTTTACAGAACCCATCCAACCCCTCCTCCAGGAGAAGCAGCTAAAACCCGTTTTAGCGAGCTAGGTACAGTATCCATGTTTTTTTAAGTTTGATTTTTAAGAGAGCAGAGTTTGTAACGTGCAGCATGCTATCTTAGATTGTTCTTTAGACCACCTTTCACTCATTTTTTTTTTTTTTTTTTCTTAAGAAAGAATGTTTTGCTCAAAGTCTGGGTTGCAATTGGCTGCGTTCGCAATCTTCGATGCGGATGGACCAATTCAAGGAAAATGGTGAACACGGTTTTTAGCTGCAGACCTGGTGTCGCCCAGACAGCTTCCCACATTGTTCGTGGGAAGGAAAAGGCACCTCCTGACTTCCTGTGGCAACACAACCCGGTGATTGCACTGGTGCTGTTGCTAAGGGCGGGGTGCAACGTTTGTCGTCTGCTGGCCGGTTGCTGGGGGTGCAGTAACCAGAGGGGAAGGCAAACCAGCGCAAAGGGCCACTCGCTGTAGGTGAGAGGTGAGGAGCCAGCAGGAGGGGCCGAAGGCCGGGGCCAGGCTTCATCCCTGTGGAAATGGCTCTCATGTCTAGAGCGAGACCTCAGAGGGTAGCGTTAGCTATCAAGGACTCCATAATCACGGTGTTCATGTGTTAACATAGAGTGAAAGGTAGGCAAAGCGGATGCAAGGAGGGAGCGTTTCCATGGAGGACTGGGCTCTACAGAAATCATCAAATGGACATTCTAGAAGCACACATATTTGGATATACGGGTATTTCAGATGACAGTAACGGGAGATGGAATACACAGAACCATACGATGAATGCATTTAAAGACAAATCAATAGAACATATCCAAAATGAGTCACAGAGTGAGAAAATAATCATGGCAAAAACAAAACAAAGGGTAGGACATGCAGGCCAGGACCCATCTCAACACCGTGTAGCCAGCATTCTGGAACAAGGAGAGAGAAGAGGGAGAGAGGCAATATTTGAAGAAATAATAGCCAAATGTTTCCTAAATCTTAAAAAAACAGCAACCCACAGATTCAGGAAAATAAATCCAAATAAGATGAATAATTTTAAAAAAATCAAACTTAAGCACCATCATAGTCTGACTCTATATAAGTGAATCTATAAACTATTACCATTAATAAAGTATCTTGGGAAATTCACTAAAATGTGGGAATTAAACAACAGCCTTCTAAATAACCAAGAGCTGAAAGAGGAAATCACAAGGGAAGTCAGATAGACTTGGTGAGGAATGAGAATGAAACACAACAGACCAAAACGCATGGGATGCAGCAGGAACAGCGCTGAGAGAGACTCCACTTTGGGGAGGAAGACTTCAGAGCAACAACGGAAACGTCCGCCTTCAGATCCTGGGAAAGAGCACGTGGAACCCAAAGCTGCGGAAGGAAGGACAGGACGAGGATCAGAGCAGAAATAAGCGATGTCCGCAAGCTCGCAAGCTACAGCATCGGTATGGGA
Source organism: Nyctalus aviator (assembly GCA_036971965.1). NCBI lineage: Eukaryota > Metazoa > Chordata > Mammalia > Chiroptera > Vespertilionidae > Nyctalus > Nyctalus aviator. The sequence continues at coordinate 5,824,515 of CM072923.1, forward strand.
AAACCGATTCTATGTCCGCATTTGAGCACCACACAATTGGACAGCGAGATAAAAACCTATCACTTAGAATAAAATAAAATATAATATGAAATATAAAAAAGAATAAGCCTAACTAAAGATGACAGGTAAATGGAGAGATGTTCTGTAGTCCTGGGTTCGGACATTCAGTGCTGTTAAGATGTTCCTTCTCACCTAGCTGGTGTGGCTCAGTGGTTGAGCACCTACCTATAAACCAGGAGGTCATAGTTCGATTCCCTGTCAGGGCACATCATAGCGACCAGTTGTTCGGTTATTCCACTGTTCATCCTATTTGCATATTAGCCTTTTATTCTATAGGATAGTCCCAAACTGGAAACAACTCAAGTGTCCATCAGCAGGAGAATTAAAAAATCAACTGAGGCAAAAAGAAACTATGGGGTAATGGATACATGTGACAACACGGATGCCTCTTAAAATCCTGATGTTGAGCCAAAGGAGCGGGACAGGGACACGAAGTGGTGCGGACTGTACTGCAGTTTGTTGCAGACCAAGAAGACACCATGCAGCCTGTGGTGGTTGACGCCAGAGGAGGCTCTTCCTCCAGAGGCAGGAATTGATTGGGATCCGCCACAAGGACCACTTTGCACCACGGCAATGCTCTCCGTGGTGATTGATCTGAGTGGTGAATACACAGCACGGGTGATAGGAAGGTAAACATCACCAAGCTTTGCACCGAGAAGTGTGTGCTTTAAAGAGAAAGACTCCTTGACTTAGGAAGGGAAAGAACGCCTGACCTCTGGAGCCGGGCCCGACTGTTTTGAATCTGAGATAAGCCATTGACCTGCTGTGTGACCTCAGGAAGTCAGATAACCTTCCAAAGCCTTACTTCCCCTTTGTTCAGTGCAATGGTGTCTGGTCTACAAAGGTGTGATGCAAAGTGAGTTAGTGGCTATAGAGTTCAAAGCATGGTGCCGGCTACCTACTCTAGCATTAGAGGTGGTAGACCTTGTCCCCAGGTGACTGCCCCATTAAAAAAAAAAAAAAAAAAAATATATATATATATATATATATATATATATTATTGATTTTTTACAGAGAGGAAGGGAGAGGGATAGAGAGCCAGAAACATCGATGAGAGAGAAACATGGACCAGCTGCCTCCTGCACACCCTGCACCGGGGATGTTCCCGCAACTAATGTACATACCCTTGACCGGAATCGAACTTGGGACCACTCAGTCTGCAGGCCGATGCTCTATCTACTGAGCCAAACCAGTTAGGGCACGTTGCCCCATTTTGCAGTAAGAATCATTGGCTAGAGCTATCATAATATGATGTTTTTAAGTTATTCTAGAACTTCTACTAGGAAATACTCTGTTTACTGTTCACTATTACCCTGTAGACTCTGGTGAATTTCCATTTGGGCTGTGTCAATGTTTATAAAAAAAAAATTTTTTTTTAAATTTTGCCCTTGCCAATTTGGCTCAGTGGTTGGAGCATCAGCCCACACAGACTGAAGGGTCCTGGGTTCATTCCAGTCCAGGGCACATACCTTAGTTGCAGGCTCAACCTCTGGGCCTGATTGGGGCACATGCAGGAGACAACCAATCAATGTGTCTCTCCCACATTGATGTTTCTCTCTCTGTCTCTCCCCTTCCTTCTAGTCTGTCTAAAAATCAATGGGAAAAAAATCCTCGGGTGAAAAATTCGGTAATTTCCACCATGCTCACAAATGCAAAATCTTCCACCGGACGGACCCGAAGTGGTAAATCAGTCGATTTCACAGCTGGCCAGTCAGCCAGGTGGTGGGTTCTTCTCCGTGCTAGTGACCTGGGAGGGAGCAGACTGCCCTTCAGTAACCTCAGGTACTTCCTGTTGTCTGCGGTAAGTACTCTGGGTAATGGTATCACAGATCTGATTGCATCATCCCTATTTTAAACCATTCTCTCTCTAGTATAAAACAGAAACCGAATCTCAGCTCGTGGCTTGGGCTTTTTCACATGTCTGCAGTGGTGAAAACTAGGGTTCTGCTTTTAGGCGGGGCTTCTTCCCTTTATTAGTCCCCAAATAAATAGGTTCCCCAGCCATGCCCTCTCTGCAGAAGGAGAACTCCTGGGGGACATCTGCACTCAAGCCTCTGGGTAAGTCACTGGCAAAAAGCTCTTTACTAAAAAAAATATATATATATAGTGATGGAAATCTATGGAATTAATAGAACTAGCGGCAGGTCCAAGAACAGAAGTCATGTCTCCTGTTCAGGCAGCAAACAAGAATTTGGATTTGAACAGTGATGAGCAGTGTCTATCGGAGAGCACTCGGGACCAGGCACCTGTTAGATATTGGGGTGCAGTGAGCACGCACCCGGGCTTCTCTGGCCTCTGGGCCCAGGCACTAGCGAGAAACCCAGCGAATCTGTACACTCGGGTGGGCCAACGTGAGATGCCGTAATATTTTCCCAAGTCTTACTGAGATGTAATTGACATGTAGCATTCTGTTAGCCCAAGGTGTACAACATCAGGACCCGAAATCACCATAATGAGTGATCATTTAGCTACAATTACCTTCTTGTGAGAAGAACTTTGAGATGAATCTCTTGGTAACTGTCCAGCACACGGTACAGTAGTGGCAGCTGTGGTCACGGTGCTGGACATGACACCCCAGGACTTGCTTATCGTGTAACTAAAAGTTCTCACTCTGCAACCACCATACTGATGCCTTCCTATTTAATACTGCAATGCTGTCACCCTGAGGCTGGTGTACATGTGTCTACCCGTTTCCCCTTGCAGGGCGTCCCACACAGCAGTCGATCATAAGAAGCAAAATAAAGAAAGCCGTTGGAGTGAAGGTGAGCAGTGAAAACAATTTGGGGGCTGGGGTGGGGGGGTGGGGGGTGAGGTGATGGGTGGCGTTAAGGGCAGGGTCATGGGCACAGGGTGTGGAAATGTTGGATGCACACAAGCCTCCTTCTTTGGTCTCTTCTCGACTCCCACACACCATGACAACCCACCTCGTTCAGTCGTCACAATGGTGGTCCTTTCATTCCCATTTTACTGGCGAAGACTGAGGCTTTGAGAGGTTCGGAACAGGCCCAGCATCACAGATGCTGTCTGGTCCCACCATTGCTGTCTGCCTGCTGATGCCTGTGGTTCTCTCTCTCTCTCTCTCCATCTCTCTCTCTGTCTCTGTCTCTCTCTTCCAGTAAAAAGGAAGAGTCTCCCCTTCATCCAGTTGACGGTGGACAAAGCACAGTCACAAACGCTCCTCTGGCCCCAGGTGCTGTCTGGTCCTGTGTCCCCCCCTGTCCCCCCAAAGCACCTCCACTTACCGGACTTCCTCACGCCCCGCACTCCGCGCGATGTCTTTGCCCAGCTATCGTTTTGATCCGAGGCCACCTCACCCAGGGGGGCCTCAATGAGGACCGTTCTGTGCCTTCTAAAGAATTATTTTTAATTTTGAAGCTACAAAATGAAAAGTTGTAGCTTCCCGTTTAGCTGTGAGATCCCCTGGACCCTTCCCCCAGTCTCCCCAGGGGAGGCGTTTTACACAACTTCAGTCAGCATCCCATCCAGATGGCGGACACTGGCACCGTCCAGGGTCAGAGCACCCATCCCCAGGAGATTCCTTCCTGCTGCCCTCTTACAGCCACACCCTCTTTCTCCCCATCCACCCACCTCAACTCTACCAGCCACTGCTCTTGTCTCCATCTTATACATTTGTCATTTCAAGAACGTTGCGTAAATGGGCTTGCTCTAAATAGGATATGTTGAAATAGGCTTCTTCCAGAATTTTTTGGAGACCCATCCAGGTTGCTGCATGTATCCGTCGTGCATTCCTTCTTAGTGCTGAGTCCAGTTCCATGGTGCGGATGGAGCACATTTGTTTAGTCGCCCACTGAGGGTCACTGGCTTGTTGGCAAGTTTGAGAGCTAAGTTCAACAAGTTTGAGCTGCAAACACTTGTGGGCGGGTTTCGGTGTGAATGTGTGACTTTATATTCCTCAGAGATAAATGTCCAGGAAGGGCCATTGCTGGGGCGAATGGTAGTTGCAGGGTCAGTTTTTCAAGAAACTGGCAGACTGTTGGCCAGCTGGCTGCACCAGCATCGAACTAGTCTCCAGTTTACCTGCCCCCTCCAATGCAGGGTGTTGCACTGCTTTGTATTTTTGCCATTCTGAAAGGCATGCAGAGCCGCCTGATTTATTTTGCGTATCTCTAAGGCTTAGTGATGTGGAACTTCTGTTCATGTGCTTAATTGCAATCTTCTTCAAGGAAATGTCGGTTGCCTCCTGCACACCCCATCCTGGGGATCAAGCCTGGAACCTGGGCATGTGCCCTGACCGGAAATCAAACCGTGATCTCCTGGCTCATAAGTCAATGCTCAACCACTGAGCCATACCAGCCAGCTCTTTTGCCCGTTTTCTAATTGGATTGTTTGATTTTGTTTTCTTCACTGTTGAGTTTTCAGAGCTCTTTATACATTCTAGGGTTTTTTTGGTGGGTATGAGATTTATTTACAAGTCTTTTCTACCAGACTAGCTTGTCTTTTCTTCATCTTTCTAACAAAGCTTTTCATTTGGATGTAGTCTAACTTACTATTTTTTTATTTTATAGATCATACTTTTGGTGTTTCAGAACCCTTTGCCTGGCCCTAAATCCCAAAGATTTTTTCCTTCTATTTTTTTTTTTTAAAAATTTGTTTTACATTTAAATCAATGATCCATTTTGAATTAATTTTTGCATAAGGCATGAGACTTAGGCCCAGGTTATTTTTTTTTCTGCCTATGGATGTCCAATTACTCCAGCACCATTTAATGAAGAAGCATGCTTTCCTTCATTGAAGTGTTTTGTACCTATGTAAAAAATCATATTTTGGGGCCTATTTGTGTGGGTATGATTCCAGATTTTTTATTCTGTTTCATTGATCTTTGTGTCTATCTCTTTGCTAGTCTCACACAGTCTTGATTACTGTAACTAAAATTAATCTTAAAATCAAGTTATTCAATTTCCCCTACTTTATTCTTTCCTAAAATTGCTTTAACTATTCTAATTCATTCGACTTTCCAAAAAGTTTAGATTACTCTTATTTATTTCCACAAAAAAAATCTTGCTGGGATTTTCATTGGAATTGCATCAAAACTGTATATCAATTGAGGGATAATTGAGATTTTTACTGTTGAAACATGTTTCTCCATTTTTAAAGAGTTTGATTTATTTCATCAATATTTCAAGCTTTTAGTATATAAGTCCTGTATATGTTTTTGGTAGGTTTACATCTAAGTATTTACTTTTATTTGAGCTATTATAAGTGATGTAAATGTGTTTGTTTTTTAAATTTTAATGTCCATTGCTAGAATATAGCAATAAAATTTATTTTTGTATGTTATCTTATATCCTGCAACCTTGTTGAACTCACTCACTGTTCTAGGAATGTTTTTGTTGATTCCTTGGGATTTCCTATGGGAACCAACAATGATGTAATTTGCAAATATAGTTTTACGTTTTTCTTTCCAATCTGGATGCCTTTTATTTCTCTTTGCCTTACCACACTGGCTAGAATTTCAGCAATGTATTCAAGAAAAGTGGCGAAATCAAATATCCTGTATTACTCTTGATCTTAAGGGAAAAGCATCCAGTCTTTAACCATTAATTATAATGTTAGATGTTGGTTCCTTGTAGATGTTCTTTACCAGGATGAGGAAGTTGCCCTTTATTTCTACTTTTCTGATAGTTTTTTTTTCCCCCCCTAAAAAATCATGAATAGATGTTGAATTTTGCCAAGTACTTTTTCTGTTAATCTGGTATGTTACATTAATCTACTTTCAAATATTAAATCAGTCCTGCATGCCAGAAATAAATCTCATTTGGACATAGTGTATATGTTTTAAAATATGTTATTCTATTGCCTAATATTTTGTTAAGGATTTTGCACCTACATTTATGAGGGATATTGGTTTATAGTTTCCTTTTTTTTTTTTTTAATGCCATCTCTGTCTGGTATCAGGATAATTCTACCCAAATAAAATGAATTGGGAAATATTCCTAAACTATATGGGCCTACAGGGTTCCTTATTTGGAATTTTAAGATTAGGAATGCAATTTCCTTAATGTTATAGTACTACTCAACCTATTTTATGTCAAGTTAGTTGTTGTATAGTATACAAGTTTTTGAGAAATTTATCCATTTTCTCTAAGTTGTCAAAATTATGTGTGTTTATAGTTGTTTATAGTGTTCCCTTATTGTCCTTCGGATGTTTGTGGAACCTGTAATGATAACCGTTGCTCCATCTTAAACATTCATAATTTGTGTCCTCTCTCTTTTCTTTGTCAGTAATGCTAGAGGTTTGTCACTTCATTGATTATTTTTAAAATTATTTTTTCTATTTCTTTTTCTATATTTTTTGAGGTGGGAATTTGGATTATTGACTTGAGACCTTTCCTAATCTTTTACTGATATGCATTCAGTGCTAGAAATTTCCCCTCGGCTCCACTGTAGCTGCGTCCCACAAATGCTGGTATGTGAGCTTTAATTTTACTTCAGCTAACTGTACTTTGTATTGTGTCTGAAGACTCCCTCTTTGACTCCTGGATTATTTAGAAGTGTGTTGTTTGGATCCTAAGTCTTCAGAGATTTTCCTATTATCTTTCTATTACCAATTTCTCTTTGATTCCATTTGAATCTGAGAACACACCTTATATAATTTAAGTTCTTTTAAATTGGTTGAGGTTTGTTTTATGATCTGGGATGGGATCTCTCTTGGATATGTTCCCTTAACATTTGAAAATGATGTGTGTTTGCCTGTAATAGTTGGATGGAATGTTCTATAAATATTAATTGCATCCCCTTGGTCATTGTTATTGAATTCTATGTCCTTGCTGATTTTCTGTCTAGTTGTTCTAGCATTATTGCGGGAGAAGTGTTAAGGTGTCCAACTGGAATTGTGGGTGTATCTATTTCTCTTTGCAGTTCTATCAGTTTTTGGCTTCACAAATTTTATAGCTCTGTTTTGGTTCATATATACAGGATGGGGTCAAAGTAGGTTTATGGTTGTTTAGATGGAAAATAAAATAATAATTAATAAATAATAATGCAAGAATAAACCCTGTGTTTCAAGTACTCACAACTGTAAATCTACTTTTGCCCCACCCTGTATTTAGGATTGTTATGTCTCCATGGCACTCTTATCAAAATATAATGTCTCTAACTCTGATAATTTTCTTTCCCTAAAGTCAACTTTATCTGGTATCAATATAGCCATTTCTAATTTTGTTTGATTAATGTTTACATGATATATCATTTCCATATTTTTACTTGTATGCTGCCTATATCATTACATATTTTTAGTCCACTTTGCCAATCTATATTTTAATTGGTATAGTTCATTTACATTTAATATAAGCATTGACATATTGGGGTTAAGTATGCATTTTATTTTTTGTTTTCCCTATGTTTTCTTTTTTTCATTTTCCTATTTTCTTTTTTTCCCCTGCCTTCTTGGGAGTTACTTGAACATTGTTTAGAAATCCATTTTGATTTATCTATGGCAGTTTTGAGCATATATCTTTGTATAGCTATTTATTTATTTATTTATTTATTTTTACATATTTTATTGATTTTTTTTGCCCCCCTCCCTCCCACAGATCCCCTCCCTCCCCAGAGTTTTATGCCCATTGGTTGTACTTATATGCATGTATACAAGTCCTTCGGTTGATCTATTATCTCCCCCAGATCCTCCTCCCTTCCCCGCTGAAAATTTGACAATCTGCTTGTTGCTTTACTGTCTCTATATCTATCTTTTTTAGTGGTTTTTCTAGATATTTTATTACATATCCATGATTTATCAGTCTATTGGTGTCATAATTTTACAGGTTTGCATGCCATATAGTAACCTTACCTCTCTTTATATCTCTTTACCCTCCTTCCTTTATAATATTTTGTCTTAAACATTTACTCTACTTACATTTAGAAGCACATTCAACAACATTACAATTTTTGCTTTAACCATCAAACACCATTTAGATAACTCCAGAAAGAAAGGCTATTCTATTTACCCATATTTTTACTTATAGTGTTTTTGTTCTTGATATATAATTTACTTTTGTTTACCTTTTTTTTTTAATTTAGAGAAGTTTCTTTAGTCACTCTTTTAGGATATGTCTACTGTGACAAGTCTTGGTTATTTTTTCTGGATATAGGTATCTGGGTTGGCAATTTTTTCTTTCAGCAAATGAAAGTTTCTGGCCTCCATTGTTTTCAATGGGAAATCTGCTGTCATTTGAATTGCTTTTTATCTCTAGGCAAAATGCCATGTCTCTCTCACTGCTTTCAAGATCTCTTCTTTGTACTTAGTTTTCATAAATTTGACTACGGTATGTCTTGTAGATGTTTTTAATTTATCCTGTTTGGAATTTGATCAACTTTCTGAATCTGTAAATTTCTGTCTTTTGCAAAATTTGGGAAGTTTTTAGCCATTATTCCTTTGAGTACTTTTTCAACATTCCCAACCTCCTTCTGGAACTGTTAGATCTTTTGTTAGATCTTTTATAATAGTCCTGAAGAACAAGCTCCAGGCCCTGTCCACTTCGCATATTGCCTATTTTCTCTCTGTTGCTAAGCTTGAGTAATTTCTGTAATTGTTCTGTTTTTTAGTTCCTTGACCCTTTCCTTTTGCCCTCCATTCTGCTGTTGAGCCCATTGCTGAGCTGTTTTATTTTGACTATTCTATTGTTCTGTTCTGAATTTTCTATTTTATTCTTTATACCTTCTATTTCTTTGTGAGGCTTTCTATTTTTTTTTTTCTCATTTGTTTCAAGGGTGTTCATGATTGTTCAGGAGGCATTTTTTAATGATGACTGCTTTTAAATCTTGGTCAGGTACTTGTGACACCTTTGTCCATTTGGATTGTGACGTTCTTGGTTCTTGGAAGAGGAAATTTTTATGGAAATCTAGGTATTTTGGTGTTATGAGATTCTAGTTTAAGATTCTTATTTAAGTCTTTTGGCTTCCTCTGACATTACTCCAGCAGGGATACTTCCTCATTATTGTCCAGGGAGGGTACGAGTCCGAGTTCCCCACTCAGCCTTTATTGACACCCCAGAGAGGTGACACCCCTCATTACTACAGAGAGGGGATGGGGTTCTGCCCTCCACTTGGCCACTCCCCATATCTCCCTGGCTGGGAGCGATGGCAGCCCCATTTGCTCCCACAGGAGCAGTGTCCTTGTCAGCACTGGGTGGTGGTGAAAGTCCTGACTCTACTGGTTCTCCTCTCCCACCTCCCCACTGTCTGGGAGGGTGGATTCCATTTTGAATGGGGTTGGGAGCAGGTTTGGGTGCCTCATTACAGCCTGTGGGAGGTGGGAATATAAGCTTCTCACTATTGTTTGCCAGTGTAGGTGGGTGGGACAGAGGGGGCAGGGGAAGGGGGAGGGATATGGCACCGATCGACCTTTTCTGCATCCAGCACAGAAAGAGAGAAGAACCGGTTCTGAGCGGAGGCGGCTGGGGGTTGAGAAATAAAAGAAAGAGACAATAGAAGGATAAAAAGCTGGGACCAGGTAGAACCACTGCCTCCTCTGATGGAGGGACAGGGGCCAGAGCCTAAGCAGTGTGTTTGCTTATACCCCCAAATACCAGGGGGTTTCACCAAAAGTTAGGATCAAAAGAGATTATTTGCATTCTTGAGCACTCCTGGTACTTGACTGGATTTACATATCAAAGTCCCACTGAAATGAAGGCCAAGCTGATAACACTCTTATCTTTTTGACAAAGCATGTTCCCAGGGTGTGGCTCTGCCTGACAATAATTACAGAAATGCCCATGTGCCCTCCCAGGGGACCCTCTACAGTAATCTACTCTTTTAGTTGAATTGCTTGTTTCTTGTCTTGAGGACGGGGCAGTTGATTGTGTGGTGTTGGGCTGGAGCAGAGTCATAACCGTCTAAACACTTTCTGTATGGCTAGGTTGCTCCCTTTCGGTCTCTTGGACTAGAGAGAGCAGCCTTTGGTTGGGTGGGTCTTTGTTTGTTTGTGCCTATTTGCATTTCTAGGTGGTTGGTTTCTGCGAAGTCTGGGATACCTGAGGCAGAGAGAAAACTCAAGAGACCTCAGCACTGTGTGGTTCCTCGAGTCCCAAGGTCCCTGGCCAGACCTCCCCTCCTTGCAGAGCCCCTCACGCTTATTTCGTGTAATGTCCAGAGTCGTGCTCACAGGAGGAGTAGGGAAAAGCAAGTCTACTCCATATCCTCACTAGCCTGGCATGTGACCTGTGTTAACGAAAAAACCATTGAAACCTATAAAGAATTTTAGTGAGTTTATTTGAGCCAAACTGGCGACATATGCCAGGAAGCAGAACCTCAATGGATTGAGATAATGCTCCGAAGAAAGGTGGGTTACATTTCTCTGTTTATACACTGAAATCAAAGGCGGGACATAGGTGGGTTACATGAAATTCATTGGTGATGGAGTAAGGAGGCGGGAGAAAGCAAAGCGGTGGGAAACCCCTGGGATTTGATTAAAGGTAATATGATGGACACAAACTTTGGTGAGTGCAGGAACAATTAACATGATAAGGAAGGAATTTGAGGCACCTGTCCTGGCGCCCACCACATTTGGTTGTGCCCCAGGGGCTCTGGAAAAAGGGAAGCCACAAGTTACCCAGATATGTCATAGATATGTTATCTTAGAGGTAAAAAGGCAAATGGGCTCAGTAAAGAAGATCAAAGTTGATCTTTGTCTGGGAAAATATCGGCCTAGGAAATGACTACCCACTATAACCTGTTTGTAATTAAAATATTTAATTTTCAAACCATCTTTTGTGGTTATTTTAGGTCTCTAAGTTTGCAAGGCCTTCCCTGAGCCTGTCAGGTTAACATGTGGCTCTTTTCTTTCACACCTGTAACAGATTGAACCGGGGGCTTCTTGTAGGCCTCCCTGCCTATGGAAATAGGTCTGGCCTAAACCTCAGGCATAAATGACAGCTGTGGGAACGTGGTGTTCGGCAGGGGGCCTGGGTCCTTGCCAGGGCGCTGTAACCCTACGCAGGTTTCAGACCTCATAGAGCCTTATTTCCTTGTGCCTGGGTGATTTACTGTGATAATTTCCAATATTAATTTCCTTGCTCTAGCCATTTCCCCCTTCCCTCCCTGAAAAAAATAGGCAAGCCTTTTGTTTCAAATTATTTTTTAGTTGGGTTATTTTTTTCCTGCCGTGGGTACTTTCAACTTGCAGGGATCTTCCCAGAAGTGTCCAGGCATGCAGGAGATAATCTCCCTCACCAGACTTCTGCTTTCACAAGCCGGGATTCAATAGGGGAGGGATGGAGAGCTGAAGAAGTGAGACAGAGGTTCAGGACAGTTTGCCAGGCCAGGGAGGGGAGGGGTGGGGTTTGCAGGTCCCAGGACAGCTCAGGTGTCTCCAGAAAGGAAGAGAACTTCTGCAGTGGTGACCAGGGTACTGAGCACCCTGGACTCAAGCTGTGGTTATGCCCAGACTTTGTGATCCCCAAGGACCACCAGGGAGCCGAGGCCGATGCAATAAACAAAAGAGCCTTTTCCATGCTAGCATGGGCTCTGTCCCACTCACGCCGGCAGCATGGCGAATTTCGCCCAGTCCAGGGGTTTTACTCCGGTCGGTGGTGATGTCACTGCCTCGGCTAACTCTGATTGGTTGGGTGAGGGCTAGGGATAACTCCGCCCTGCGGGGCGGAGTCGGGAGCTCATCCTCGCCCCGCCCTGCCCTCTCATTCCCTCCTTGTCTAATGTGCCTAGTTAAATCATTGACTCAGCCTACTTCCTTTCAGCATAAACAACAAATACAGTTACCAAGACCCTTAGTACCACAGTTCCCATCAGTATTGTCCTCATTGAAGTCCAGTTCCCCTCCTGTAGGCATCAGTTCTCCTCCTGGCCTGTAGTTGCCAGGATCCAGGCCATGCAGGAGCTGGGAGTCATGTAGTCAGGTCTGGGTGCCATCTACTTCAACAGCAGTGGGCGTGCTCAGGATAACAGTGCAGCGTCCCTCTGAGTCCTTGGGCAGTGAATTTCTTTACCCACATTGAGTTCTGGGGCTACAAGGTCTGTGGTGGGCACTGGCAGTGCATCTGGAACAAGCAAACTACAGAGCCTGTAAGGACTTGAGCAAGGGAATGGTTACCATACATGATCCCCTCCCAAAAAGGGGAAACTTGTCCCAGTAAGGGGTACAGCTGGCCCTTCAGAGGGCAAAGGACAGGGGGTTGGTCCAATTTTCACCGATTCTAGGGCACATTAAGTTAAACCCTTCTTCCAGAGTCTCACTTACCTGTCCTAAGGCTAGAGCTATATTCTGAGATACCTTAGCTACCAAGGTGGGGCTGTTATCTGATACTGGCAGCTGAATCTAGGTATAATCTCCTGGAGTAATCTCTTGACTACTATAGAGGCAGTTTCTGTCTTAGTGGGGTATACTTCAACCTAATCTGAAGTGTCTACAAAAACTAGACCTTAATGCTGGTGGTTTAATCTCTGAAATCCACCTACCAATGCTCTCCTGGGGAAGTTCCCTGGACCCGAATTCCCAGGGGGACCCCCTTACCTTGCTTAGCATTTACCTGTGCACAGACAGTACTTCTAGCAACTCTGCCTCACAGAAGTTCAGAAGTTTTGGTGACACTTAACCTGATGTCACCTGGCAACTATGACCTAGAGCCTCTGGGACCAACAGTCTTGTCATCTGGAGGGTCCACCAACCATCTGGTCTGTCAGGGGTTTGCTTCTGTTCAGCTGATTCCTTCCGGCTGCAGTTGGTAACCCTTTTCTCTGTGAATGGCACAGTGTCTCCATCAAAAGGCCCGGATTAAGGCCAAAAGTTCTGGAGCTGTGCCCAAATGGTGTGGTCCAGGGTGACTACCACTGCTCCTGCATATCAGGTCCTATCCTGAACGTAACTGCTCCCATCCGTGAACAGTACCTTGTCGTCTGTTACCTCTGTGCAGTCATGAATGGGTTCCTCCATCATCATCTGGAAGCAGGCTGGCAGGGTTGATGGCCAGAGTTTTATGAATCTCAACACAGGGCTGGTCCAGGAGAAAAGCCTGGCCCATCCAGGTTAGCTCCTGGCCCAGAGTCTGCTTATCTGCCTCCTTCACCAGCAATGCTGTGGTGGCCACTACCTGGAAGCACGCTGGCCACCCTGCTGCCACAGGGTCCAGTCTCTTAGATAGGCAACAGGTCTCTTCCAGGGACCTAGAGTCTGAGTGAGAACCCCTTTGGCAATGCCCCTTACCTCACTCACATAGAGGTGGAAGGGCTTCGCGACGTCTGGCAAGGCTAGGGCAGCTGCTGAGATGAGAGCCTTCTTTAGTTCCACTTTGGACCAGTTCAACAGCTGCATCCCCCCAGTACATGTTCCTTCCGAGGACCACAGTCCTTCTTGATGTCCAAGGAAAACAGGCAGTTTGTCCGGTGGCTTCCTGGGCTGATGTATGGGTCCTATTGGCTCTCTCAAGACTAAATAGGCTGCCCCAATGCTCATCAGGAAACTAACAGGCTTGCCTCTCCTAACTAGGCTGTCAGGACATTCTCTTTATAATTTTTATAAAAATCTTATCTTCCAAAAATACATAACCATGCCTCAAATTTTAAAGAAAAGGCAAGGGAGGAGGGAGCAGGTCCAGTACCTGTTCCCAGGCCTCCAGCCGCTTGAAATTTAAAATGCCACATTTTTCCTACAGATACAAATTTATCTGCATTTCTAAGCCCCTCTCTACTCCCCACTGCAGAACATCCGTGAAAATTGTCCAAGCAGTCGCGGGGGGTTAAATCATACAAATAATTGTTTTAACACAATTCTAAATAAATTATAAACCTTTGTGATGTCTACTTAAATCTATAAAGTAGACACACATGACTGAAACCAAAAATGATTCCCAAAGTTTAAACAACCGAATGTACAAAATACAAGCCCAAATTCAAGCTTACAATGCAATTACAAATGACAAAAATAAAGCAAAACAAAACAGATCAAATATAAAAGTTTCATGTTACATTAAACATTACTTCAGAAAAACTGACTTAAAAAATACTGCTTCACTGACTTAAAATAATTTTTTTAAGTGTAAGCATTACATACTTTTTCATCTGACAAATGAGAATAAATCAATCTTTGAGATCTTTGATCATTACTGCTTATTCTTAACACATATAATACAGTTTAGCCTGCCATATTCTAGGCATCTAGTTACTGCAATTAACTTTTCTTAATTCAATTTATACTTTGAACTTTTAAAGCTGGCAAATCAAATATATTTGGCATTTTTAAGATTAATAACATTACATTTCTAATACATCCTGCTTACTTAAGGTAGTTTCAGCAACAGATTTGGTCACACATTTTTTTCAGATCTCAAAATTTTTTTCTGAAGTTCAAGCAAAGCACTGAATAATCTCTTTGCAGGAGAGCTAATAATCTTGTGCTCTCCGGCCTCCCCTAGACCTCTTCGCACCAGAGGCAGTTTACTAAGATTCAAGACAATGTCAGAAAAAAGAATGAATTTTGTTCATAGGTCAATCACAATTCATAATTAAGTAGCTATGTGACTCTGCTTAGCTGATACCAATGACAAGAAAGACTAACCATTGTAAGCAAGGCCATCTGGGCGTAACAGTTTTTGGAACCAGGAGAGTCAATCTATGCTAAGGTGACCAGACGTCCCGCTTTTGACAGGACAGTCCCGATTTTTAGCAATTTGTCCTGCGTCCAGTGGCGTTTTAAAAAAAAGTCTTTTCTTTCCAAAAATCGGGACTTTTTTTTTTTTTAAACACTGCGGGACACGGGACAAATTGTTGAAAATCAGGGCTGTCCCGCCAAAAGCAGGACATCTGATCACCTTAATCTGTGCCCAAGTTGGCATGGTATGAAGGCACTGCGTCCCAGGGACCAGAGGCAGGTGGTCAGGCTGATAGAGAAAAGAACACATAGCCCTCCCTGCACCTGGGCCTGGGGAGTCAGAGTCACGCGTGTTCCAGTGATGGCAGCTGCCCTCCTACCCCACAGGGCGCTCTGAGTGTCACGTGGCTTAATCCATGTTACAGGACTTGTCAAACCATTAGCAGCTGTCCCAATATAACTCGTGATTTTCACCAAGCACCTTCTCTGGCTAGATGCCAGGCTGAGAATGATGTCATAGGCAAAGAATTCGTCAGAGATGCTGAAGAGATAAGGCATGTGCCGGGGTGAGCAGAACTTAAGGCAATAAGGGCTGCCAGGGTTGACCTGTGAACTATTTGTAAGGATTTTTCCATGAACTGCTTTCTGGCCCCTGACTTTTAACAACATTGTCAAACTGTCTTAACCAGGGTTTTTAAAGCTAATTCACGCCAGCTCCAAGTCAGAGGGAGAGTACAGGGCCCCAGAGAGCAAATAAATAATGGGGCAATGACCAAAGTCTACCTATAAGACAGACCGGCACACTATGAGCTGGGTATGATTTTCCAAAATGGACTCCTATGATCCTCACAATATTCCTACGAGATGGGCAGATGACATTCACTTCCCAGCGGATGTCATGGAGGCACTTAGAGACACAAACCTGCCTGGCTGGTGTGGCTCAGTGGTTGAACGTTGACCAGTGAACCAGGAGGCCACAGTTCCATTCCCAGTTAAGGCATATACGCCCAGGTTGTGAGTTCAATCCCCAGTAGGGGGTGTGCAGGAGGCAGCCCATGAATGATTCTCTCATCATTGATGTTTCTCTCTCTATCCTTCTCTCTTTCTCTCTAAAATAAATTTTAAAAATATTGTTTTAAAAAGAGAGAGAGAGACGAACCTATGCAAAGAGCTAGCCAGATGAACCTATGCAAAGAGCCCAGTGCCTACCGCCCACCATGCTGCTCAGCTTCTTGGAAAGGGCTCTCTGGTTTTATCCATCTCTCAGCTCTGCTCCTCAGAGCGGTCACATCATTGTCACCTAGACACTCTTCTTAGGACAAGGAAGATGCCACTGCATGTGGCTGCCAACTCTCATAGAGAAATAAACCCTCCACGTCTCTGGGACCAGGCAAGTCCCCACGAGAGCGCTGATGGCCTCACTGAGTCTGTAAATCCTTTCCAGATCCACTGCAGTGGCCCGAGGAATGGACCGTTCTGTCTGGCCCGGGTTGTGTGCTAGGATGGACTATGGGAGGGAGACGCCCCAGAAGAACCGGGGTGCACAGAGGCCTGTGAGCTACAGTTATTTCTCAGCTGGACCTTTTATGGGGGTGATGGGAGGCTGTCATGTATGCAGGTGGAAAGGGAGCCACATACTAAACCTGACAAGCTCAGGGAAGGCCTGCATGGTGGCCTTATAAACTCAGAGACCTCAAGTCACCACATAGGATGGTCTGAAATTAAAACTTCCTAACTAAAAGCAGTTCCTGGAGGAAGTCATGTCTTAGGGTGGTATTTTTTTCTAACAAGGGTCAGTTTTTACCTTAACTGAGCCTGTCCTCTTTTTTTTTTTTTTTTTTTTTCCACCTACAATAGCACACCTGGTAACATACCTTTGGAATAACAGAGTAATTTCCCTCTCTCTGGACCCCTCAAAGTACAACTACACTCCAGAGCGGAGACCACAAATCCCCTCGTTGCTGTTATTATCATGTTAATTTTAACTGTTAACTATCCTGTACCCACCTATATAAAGGAAGTATGTGTCTATCCAGTCTCAGAGATTTCCCAGTTTTGCTTTCTCCCACCATCCTAATCTACCACCAATGGGTTTTATATAACACTAGAGGCTCGGTGCACAAAATTCGTGCACTAGGGTGGGGGAGTTTGCTCAGTCCAGCCTGTGTCCTCTCATAATCCAGGACCCCTCAGGGAATGTCCGACTGCTGGCTTAGGCCCGATCCCCTCAGCAATCGGACATCACCCTCACAATCTGTGATCCCTTGCTCCTTACTGCCCATCTGCTCGCTTCTTATTGCTCAGCTCACTGCTCCTTAGCGCTGCTGCAGAGACAGAAGAGGGTCCTGCCACCACCGCTTCACTCGCCAGCCCTGAGCCCAGCTTCTGGCCTGTGGGAGCGCACTGACCTCCAAGAGGCAGCTCTTGCGTTGAGTATCTGCCCCCTGGTGGTCAGCACACATCATAGCCACGGGTTGTTCCTGGCCGTTAGATCAATTTGCATATTACCCTTTTATTATATAGGATTGCTCCATGTCTTCGCCTTTCATCCTAATGTATAAAGTAACTTGGAAAGCTGCCATTTTCCAAAGCACTGTCTCACTCCATTGAGATTTTTGCTTTCCTAAAATTGTCATAATTTTGGCTCAAATAAGCGCATAAAATTCTCTACAGGTTTGGTCATTTCTTACTTACGTCAACATTCACCAGTGGGGAGGAAGCTTGCAGTCATGTTCCAGCGTCTGCCTCTGAGACTTCTGTCCTAACCTTCAGCTTTGAAGGCCATCTCAACAGCAAATGGTATTTCCTCTTTCTCCGTTTATAGAAATACTTTCCTAGACCTCGCATGCCACTCTTTGTTCTGTGCTGTTAACGGAAGAGACGTTCAAACCTGTGAAGAATTCTTGTGAGTTTATTTGAGCCAAACTCTCCACAATTGCCGGGAAACAGAATCTCAAGGGATTGAGACCATGCTCCGGAGAATGGCAGTTCTGCACCTTGTTTAATACATTACGATCAAAAGAGGAGACATAAGTGGGTTACTTAAAGCCAGTTGGTGATTGGTGAGGGAGGTGGGAGAAAGCAAATCGGGGAAACTTCAGAGATTGGATAAAATGTAAAATGATAGATACTGGCTTCTCTTACTTGGGTGGGTAGAGGATAGTTAACAGTCAACAATTAACTCAATAACAACGAGGGAAGTTGTGAGCAGTGCCTGTGACTTGAGGGGTCCAGAAAAAGAAGAATTACTTTGACATTCCAACAATGTATTATCATAGATGAAAAAAAAAGCTCAGTGAAGGTAAAGATTGACCTTTGTCAGAGAAGATACTGGTCTAGGACATGACTACCCACCATAGACTGCTTTTACTCGAAGGTTAATTTCAGACCATCTATGTGGTTACTTCATGGCTCTGAGTTTGCAAGGGCACCACATAGGCCTCCCTGAGCCAGTCAGGTCAGCATGTAGCACCTTTCCGTCCACAGTGTCCACAATGCTAGTGGAAGAAAACAGAAATCACCCGTTTGCAATGCTTTGCTTCATCCTAGTTTAGTTTATGAAATATTTACTTGCATTTTCCTTTCCCTCAAAACAGCTCTCATTAATCTCGGTTTTTTTGTTTGTTTGTTTATTTTGTTTTGTTTGTTTTGTTTTCATCTCAGCTTCTGGGCACTTCTTCTCCTTCTCCCTCCACTCTCATCTCCTGGCCCCTCTTCTGCCCCCACTCCTGGAAGATTGGGGAGGAAGGGGCTCCCAGAGGATCCCATAAGGAGACTTCTAGACATTGGAGACAGACAACCCTGGGAGTCAGACCCAGAGCAGAATCCTCACACAGAAACCAAGTCCTAGGTGTGCATACCCTCCTCTCCTACCTCCCGCATTTCCCAGCCTCAGTGTCTGCGCATCTGGCAGAGATAAAGTGGGCACTCCTTAAAAATGGAATTTTTGGGCCCGTTCTGTATTGCTCAGTGGTTGAGCATTGATTTGTAAACCAGGAGGTCACAGTACCATTCCAGTGACATGATTTCAGGGCACATGCCTGGGTTTCAGGCTGGATCCCTAGTAGGGGGCGTGCAGGAGGCAGCTGATCAATGCTTTTCTCTCATCCTTGATGTTTCTATCTCTCTCTCACTTTCACTTCCTCTCTAAAATCAATAAAAATATACTTTTTAAAAATGGGATTTGGGGGATAAAGTGCAAGTCAGACAACTGGAACTACATCGTTATAAGGAAAGTGAATGTAGTGCACTGCCGACTGAGCTCGTGAACCTGTGTGCCACCTGGGCATTACGTCATTGTATTGTAGGGGGCAGAATGGCACCAGGTGTTAGACCCATGGGGTCAGACTAGACCTGGGTTCAGCAACTTCTGCACTTGGATTCTGGCTAGGAAAGAATTCAGAGTCAAGACTCAAACTATAAGAGAACATCCTATATAATAAAACCCTAATATACAAATTGACTGAACAGCAGAACAACCGGTTGCTATGACGTTCACTGATCACCAGGGGGCAGATGCTCAATGCAGGAGCTGCCCCCTGGTGGTCAGTGCACTGCTCAGCCAGAAGCCGGCTCCCAGCTGGCTGGCACAGCAGCAGCAGTGGAAGGAATCTCTCCTACCTCCACTGCAGGGGGGCAGTAAAAAGCGAGGGGTCCCGGACTGTGAGAGCCCCGGACTGCGAAAGGGGTGTCTGACTGTTGGCTTAGGCCCAATCCCTGTGGGCCAGCAGACAGACATCCCAAGAGGGTGCAGGCTAAGCTGAGGGATCTTCCCACTTCTCCGCCCCTCCCCCCATACATGAACATCATGCACTGGGCCTCTAGTTCATTGAGAAAAATCACAGAGGTAGAAGAAGTAATTCATAGAAGAAATGGGCTTAAGAAACAAGTTATAGAGGCAAAGGAAGGGCCCTAGGAACTGGGGAGCGGGGAAGGCAATGGTAATGTGCCTGGGGGTAGGGGAGGGAGAGGAATTGGGAAAGACCAAGGGTTGTGCTCTGGGGAGGGAGAGCTCCCTGGGTCCTAAATCCTAAAGGTTTTAAGGGTAGAGATTTTAGGGGAGGTCCCAGGGGAAGATGTCCATAGAACACTCAGCAGCTTTCCAGGTGTCCTTTCAGGGTCTGGGTCTCAACTGATTGATTGGTCATTATCCAATGCAGCTGGCCCTGAGGGCAGCCATGGCATTGCTTATCTGGTTTTGCTGCTTTTCTGAGCCTGGAGCTGAAATACAACTGAGACCTAGAGGTTAACTCTAGGGAGGAAAGGTGGGGGTTCCAAACCACATGGCCAGTGATATGCTAGGGGAGGAAAGGTCACCCTGCGGCTTTGCTAGGCACTCAGGGCTTTCCGCCCTCTGTACCTGGCCCATGCTCCTTGCTCTGCTCATCCTTCCAACTGCCTAACATAGTTAGCAGCGGGGAGCCTTGTCCTTAGCAACAGTGTGAGTGAACCTGGGAGAGCTCACTCGTTAGTGAGGAGGAAGCACCCTGAAAGGTGGGTGTTCAGAGGTGGACCCCAAGTTTCATAAGGGACACTGAGAACACGGAACTCATGCATGGAAAGGTGAGCAGGGAGAGGGAGCCTCTCCATGAATCAATGTTGGAGGACCAGGGATGTTTGGTCCATGGAAGTTAAGGCCTCCAGAGAAATATGGCACTGCCACTGAACAGCTCAAGGCCTGTCGTGCAGAGGAGGAGGAATAACTGTGTGACTGTGGAACACAGTGCTCCCGGGTGACAGAGAGTGAAATTAGTCACAGGAACTGCTTGCTGACAATGACAACTATTTATTTATTTATTTATTTATTTATTTATTTATTTTTGTTAATCCTCATTTTTAGAGAGAATAGAAGGGAGGGAGGAAGAGAAGAGAAGAGAGAGAGAGAGAGAGAAAGAGAGAGAGAGAGAGAGAGAGAGAGAGAGAGAGAGAGAGAGAAACATCGATGTGAGAGAGACACATCAACTGGTTGCGTCCAGAACCCATCCCGGCCAGAGGCAGGGAGTGAACCCGACAACCCAGGTATAGGCCCTCGAAAGGGGATTGAACCCAAGGCCCTGGTGCATGGGCCGATGCTTTAACCACTGAGCAACAACTACTTAATACTGGAAGAGCTGCTTGTTGAGGCAGGAAGTGTCTCCAGCCCAGGAATTCTCAAGCCCAGTCTGGCCAACCTGTCTCAACAGAAATTCTTATTGGGGTTGGGGTCTGGACTGGACAGTCTGTGATGAGCTCCTCTTGTGCTTACCTTCTTGGCACCCACACTTCTCCTCAGAGCACCCTAACATAGCCTTGGTGAAGCACCCAGGTCCCAATCTTCCTGCATGGTTCTACTGGGGCTGCCTTTCCCTTTGGCCCATTCAGCACATGTGACTCAAGCCAGACCACCCGGTGTTTGTCAGCTCTCCTTGCTATCTGTCAGCTGATGGAATACAGCTGTTGGGAGGGCCATGCAGGGACAACCACGCTGAGGGAGAGACCAGCAGAGAGGGAGCAGAGCCAGAGAGAGAGCTCCAGACCCGGGGGCTGAGGACATACAATAGGTGCCCGGCCCTGGCAGGTCTGAAACCAGTGAACCCAGTGCTACCAGTGCTACCAGTGCTACCTAAGACCATGCATTACCTGTAGTATAAGCAGGTTGGAGCTGAGCTTCCATCTTTTACAACCAGGAGTCCAGATACCAATGTCACATATATGACCTACTCTACCATTGGCTTATTCCCTGATTTGGCACAAAAAGGCAACACTCGTGAGGACCAGAATTGAAGTGCTTTGCTGTGTGCCATGCATGGTGAGAAAAGCTTGCTGTGCATTATTTTCCACGTGGCTAAGACTATTACCACCACACGGGATGGGTGAGCAAGTGAGGGGGTCTCCCAGGGGCTATAACAGAAAAGCCAATAGCTCAAGCCACGCCATCAAGGGCCCAGTTTGTCCCTGGCTTCATCCTCTGCACTCTCCCCCTGGCCATTCCCAGGAGCCCAGCAAGCATCGCCTCACACCTTTTGCTCCTGATCAGCCACTGCCACAAATCACCTGGCCTAGAACTTGGGGGTAAGGGCATTTCCCAGGGGAATCCTTGAACATGCTCATAAGAGTGAGATTAGATACTGGACAGAGAATAGATGCCAACACACTGTCCTGCCACTTGTACTGTCATGCAGTTAGGCAGCGTTCAGCCCTTCCCAAGTGCATTCCGTATCATCCTCTCCCACTTTACATTCTACTAGAGGCCCGGTGCATGAAATTTGTGCACCCGGGAGTCCCTCAGCCTGGCCTGCACCCACTCCCAGTCCAGGAGCCCTCAGGGGATGTCAGACTGACAGCTTAGGCCCGCTTTCCACAGGGATCTGGCCTAAGCTATCCATTGGACATCCTTAGCACTGCCGTGGAGGAGGGAGAGGTTCCCACCACTGCCCCTGCACTCGCTAGCCATGAGCCCAACATTCTGCTACCCCTGTGGGAGCGCAGTGACCACAAGGGGGCAGCTTCTGCATTGAGCATCTGCCCCCTGGTGGTCAGTGCTCATCCTAGTGACCAGTCATTCCATTGTCCGGTCTATTTGCATATTAGCCTTTTATGCCTGCAGGATCAGGCTGAAACCAGCTCTCTGATATCCTCCAAGGGGTCCCGGATTGTAAGAGGGCAGAGGTCAGGCTGAGGGACCCCACAGGTGAATGATTCGGGCTGGGGAGGGACATGGGAGGTTGGCTAGCCATCGAGGGGCTGTGGGAGGGCTCCAGGGCATGTCTGGTCCATCTTGCTCAGTCCTGATCTGCCAGACCCCAGCATCAGGCTAACCTACGGGTTGCAGCATCTGCCCCTTGGTGGTCGGTACATGTCATAGTGAGCAGTTGAGCAGCCTTAGCATATCATTAGCATATCATGCTTTGATTGGTTGAACAGATGACCAGGTGACCGGACACTTAGCATATTAGGCTTTTATTATATAGGATTTGCCCCTGGAGCAAGTGGTGGCTGTAGGGTTATCCACAACCCTGGGCCCCAGGCATTAGGCACCTTGGACTAAGCCCTTTGGCCTAAACTTTCCCCAGGAGGTAGTGGATTTGAATCCTCTTTCCAGAACATTCAGAGGTTGTTGGCTCCTCTGTTCAGTACATTAAATGCACCAGATAACCTCCTGAGCCTGGCACATGGATACTGGCACCTGGACATACAGCAGGCAGGTAGGACAGAGGTAATGCATGGATTCTTCACGTGAAACTGTTCAGACAAAAGCCCCCTGTGGGTGTGAAGTTCACCTGCCTGGCATAAAGAGCACGCTCCTTTCTAAATAATAGGTGCTTGTTCCTGTGAGGTGTGGATGGTGAGGGGAGACCCAGGTGGGCTGGAGGTGAAAAGAAATGCATTCCTGTGTGCAGTCCCACCGTGAAAACTACTGAACAAAACACAGCCTCTGAGATTGGGAGTAAAGAACGCCTTGTCACCATGGTTACCAAAAAATAGACCCACTTATCTATAATAATAAAAGTGTAGTATGCTAATTAGACCGGACAGCTGAACGACTTTCCAGACGTCATTCTGGACGTCCTTCTGGACAAAGCTGCTGCAGCGGGGACTGAGGCAGAGGCCGTTAAGGGCAATCAGGCAGGCAGGCGAGTGGTTAGTGGTGATGAGGCAGGCAGGCAGGTGAGTAGTTATATAGCCAAAGGGTGCAGAGAGGTGGCAGATTGTGAGGGGGATGTCTGACTGCCAGTTTCAGGCCTAAATTGGCAGTCGGACATCCCCTGAGGGGTCCTGAATTAAGAGAGGGTGCAGGCCAGGCTGAGAAACACCCCTCTTCACCCCCCATGCATGAATTTCGTGCACTGGCCTCTAGTATATAATAAAGGCTTTAGCAGATGCCAGGCCATCTGATATTCCAGTCTGAGTCCAAATGAGAGGGTGTCTGGAGTGTCATTCCTTATCTAGTTACGGGTACACAGCTGTGGACCAGGTACAGGCCCAGGCACTGGAAATATCACTCTCATCACTCTGCAAAAGCAAGCCTTTTACTCTGTGTTGCCTATGAGTGTGTGTTGCTGCCTCAATGTGTGTGTGTGTGTATGTGTGTGTGTGTGTGTTTAGGGGGGTCACCCTCGATGCGAGCTATAATGGGCCATCTCCTCATTAGTCTTCATAGTCCTATCTGGCAGAGAGGTGCCCAAGAAAGAAAAATGAAAAGATCCCCTTTCCTTTCCCTTCACTTCCAGGATTCCTAGCTGGAGGTCCTAGAGGGGGACCACCTCCCTCCCCCCGCCCTTCTGTGGGAGCCCTGGGCCGCTGACCTGTTTCCAGACTCGGGGCGGGCGGCACGGTGAGGGGGTTGGGGTGCTGAGGAGGGCCCACCGTGCCTGCTAGGCTCAGGGGCGGAAGGGCTCTGGGGTGGGATGCCAGGGAGGGAGCTGGCCCGCAGCCCCCAGCGGGAGCAAAACAAGAGCACGCTCACCTGCCGGCCCCGCCCAGCCCCGCGCGCTGGCCAATGGCTGGCCGCGGGCTGGTGGTGGGCGGGGCCGGCGGTGGGCGGGGCCTGCGCGGGGCGGGGCCGGAGCCCAGCATCCCGGGAGCCGGAGCCGGAGCCGGCGCGGGGCGCAGCGGCTGAGCCCCGAGTGAGCGAGCTCCGCCGCCGCCGCCCATCCCGCCGCCGCCGCCGCCGCCCCCCGTCCCCCCGGCCCCGGGGCATGGCCTGTCTGACGGCCGCTTTCTCGGTCGGCACCGCCTTGGTGAGTGAGCGCGTTTTCCGCCCCCGGGGCTGGCGCTGTCCCCCGGGAGAGCCAGAGACACAGAGACCCGCGCCCTCTCACCTTGACCCCTGCTCCCGGGCCCCCGAGGCGGTGCCCTCCCCCGCCGCCCGCACGCCGGCCGCCCGGCTCTGGGGATGCTCCCTGCACCAGCGGAGGACGCCGGGAGGGCGGAGGGGCCGGGAGCGGGCGGGAGGCGGCGGCATCCGCGCAGCCGGCCTTGACCGCGTCCGCCGGGGCTGGGGGGCACGGGGCCTGCGGACTTGGTGCGCCCCGGGGAGCCGGAGGGGGGCAGCCCGGGCTGGAGAGGGTCCCAGCCCCCGCCGCCGCGCGCGCCCGGGGCGCCGGGAGCCGGCACTGCCTCGCACCCGCCGCTCCGGAGCGCAGGGCGCGATCTGGGGGACAAAAGAGGGAGCCGCCTCCCCCCGGAGCCAGAGCCGGCGCTGCCCCGGAGCTTCCCGGGGACTGATCGGTGGGACCTGCCGGGGACGGAGCGGCGGGGCCCCGGGATCCCGGGTGAGGCGCACAGGAGCGAGCGGGGATGCCGGCGCGCCACCTCTCTGCGCCCTCTGGAGAGATGGGTGGGGACGGAGCCGCTCACGGGCCGGCTCCGGAGGGTACCCTCTGAAGGGGGACCCCTCGGTGCCCGGGAATTCATTGTTACGGTCCAGAGTCCCCCTGGCTGGCTTACAGTAGCTCCTTCAACTCACGTTAGAGCAACACAAACAACCAATAACCACGGACCCACCCATCCCCGGGCTCTCCATTCCTCTGCCGAGTAAGCCAAGCCGGCGTTGCCGTTTGGTCCTTGCGGGCTGGGTTTCAGGTCACCTAACCTGCCGATGATAGAGAATATTGTGCATGTCAGCCCACTTCGCCCTCCCCATCCATCCCTCTCCCTGTCCTCTGTGTATTTACTATCCTGCCAGGCCCTTCCCATTGGCTGTGAGCCCATGGTGCACAGCGGTTTGCCACCCCCGCCCCTCCCCTCCCCCGATTCATTTTTAGCATCCTGTATTGAAGTCAGCAGGGCTCAGCGGTGTTTAACCGACAGTTACCTTAAGCTCAAGAAAGAAAAAAAAAAGGGAAAAAAAGTAGCCGGGTTTCTGCGCATGCTCTGCTCTGCCAACTGCATCCTGTGATTCCAAACAGGTTACTGTAGAGCACCCCGCGCCGGCCAGCTCATTATATAATGATTTCGTGTAAACCGATAGAACGGGGCGGCGCGGGTGCTGGGGAGGCTGGCGAGGAGGGGAGAGCAGGCGGCTCCCAGGCCGGTCCCGCCAGGCTTGCTTTGCCTGACAGCTGAGAGGGGATGGAAACCGGTCCCTCCTCAGGACATGCGCCTTCATCTGGTTGAGCGTTTGGATCACACGTGGCAGTCCTGCCTTTTCGTTGGCCCCCTGGTGAAGAATGAAGGAGCTTATGACTGAGAGTTGTAGGGAACGAAAGTTTCTGGTCTTTTAGGTACCGAGCAGCCCTGGAAGCTCTTTCAAAGCTGCAGAAGTGGCTTATCCACGTGGGAAAAGAATGAATCAGAGCGTGTTGGAGTACAGAGGGTTTTATGTCCAGATTGTTACGTTACGGACCTGGAAAGCAAGTGCTTGGTTCTCACGTGGAGGTGCTAGTGGCCGGGTTCTTGGTTTCTTTGTTCCGAGAGAATTTTTTCTTTTCAAATCAATTTGCTCCCTGGAAAAAGTAACCGGGTTTTAAAAAATAATAATAATGATAATGATAATAAATTCTACTCAGGACATAAACAATGAGCCCCGGAGAGCTCCTGGGATCCTGCAGTCTGCTTTCCCGTCACCCTGGCTGGCTCCGGGCTCCTGGCCCTGGGGGCCAGCCCAGACAGCCTGGGCCCAGAGGGGCATTTAAAGAGAGTTAGGTAGGCGGGGCCGCCTGGGGAGCGCAGTCCCTGAGCTGGCGGGAGGGGGAGGCAAGGGTTCTAATGGGATGGTGGTACTTGGGCCTGTTTGAAGCTGGGTTCTGGCGTTGGTGAGGTTGGCATTCTGAGTGACCATGCACATGGCACCTGCCCTTTGCCGTGAAGGGGGTGCTGTTTGGGATATTTTCCCCTCAGGCTGTGTCCTTGAGAATCCTCCTCCGTCCATTTTCCACCAATGTGCTCAGAGTACCGAGGACGGATCTGCCCAGGTGGACACCAAGGCCAGTGATGAGAAATTAAACAGAGAAGTGAGAACCAGTGTGCGCCAGCACCTGGTTCCTGCCAGCTCCTCTTCCCTCCCTTCCCTCCCTTCCTCATGATGCTGTGTGTGTGTGTGTGTGTGTGTGTGTGTGTGTACTTTCCTGGATAAGTAGAGAGGGCCAGTCTCACAGGGACCGTGGGGTCTGCTGCCTGTCAGAGACCCTCCCAGCTAAGTAGCATTTCATCTGTTAGCATCAACATTGACATGAGCGCCCAAGGCAGCATTTTCTTTCTTTTCTTTTTTAAAAATATATTTTATTGATTTTTTACAGAGAGGAAGGAAGAGGGATAGAGAGTTAGAAACATCGATGAGAGAGAAACATCCACCAGCCACCTCCTGCACACCCCTCACTGGGGATGTGCCCGCAACCAAGATACATGCCCTTGACTAGAATCGAACCCGGGACCTTTGAGTCCGCAGGCCGACGCTCTATCCACTGAGCCAAACCGGTTTCGACCCAAGGCAGCATTTTCATCAACAGCAGGCGGGACCCCTCCAAGCCTGGGTTACTCAGCATCCAACACCCGGCCATGGACTTCCTGCTGTTCACCATTTATTACGCAGCACGCATTGTGCATGGAGGGGGCGAGGTCAAGACAATGCTTCCGTGAGGCGGGGAAACACACAGTGGGAGGAATCAGTGGGGAGGGAAGATGGATTTGTTTCATTATTAATGAGCTCAGGAGGCTGAGGACAGCAAGCTGTAACCTACATCGGCGGTTGCTCTCATCGGAGGATGTGTTTCCAGAGAGCTGGACTATTTCAGAGTGACAGCCACTGCCTCCCATCATACAGGATCCCATGATTCTATTAATTGGGTGAGGCCATTAGACACCCATGGAGGAAGGGTGGGTGATGGTGTACACAGCCTTGGCGTCAGTGTAGCTGGGGGTGGGGTGGTATGGTTTCTCACTTTTCCGTGTGTGGCCTTCCCTGTAGTGGACAGGGACTGGGATGACCAGGGTCACCTTAACCCTTACCTGTAAGAAGCTAAGCGCTGTTAAGGATGCTGGCTGGGAGGGCAGGAGGCAGATATGGAAGCCGCACAGAGCTGGACCCCGGCCTGGCTCCTCTCTAACGGTGGGGTCTTGGGTGGTTCGAGCCGTCTCTCTGAGCCTGAGATTCCACCTCTGACCTGGATGATGGGGGAGAGGATAAAATGCTGCTAGGGTTGGGGAGATCGTGAGAGGCATCATCTCTGCGTCCAGGAGTTTAAAAGGCTCATTGTACTCGCTACATCCAGAGTCCCTGTGTATAGTCACACCTACTATGCACAAGGTGTTATTGTTTAATACTTTGAATAGTGAGTACTGGCCTCTGGCTTCTCTCTCTCTCTCATTACCAAAGCGTTTAGTCACCTAGGTCTGTCCTGCCCAGGACTGCATGTCCCCTCTGCGTCTCTGCACGGACTCCTTGTAGTTCTTGCCTCGCAGTCTTGTAACTAATTGCCTGTCTCCTTGCCTGGGGCTCAGTCTTGGACATGGCCACAGGCCATGTCTGTGTGGCTGACTGCTAACCCCCAGGGCTTAATTTGGTGCTCAATTTGTTAAATGAATGAGTAAGTGATTGAGCAGACAAGCTTAGGGTCTGGGGAGGAGGGAAGCCAGGCCCTCGTCATAATACAGGCCTGGCATCTAAAACAGCCCATGAGCAGGGGGTTGGAGTAATGGCTGTTCATCCCTGTCTTCATCACAACGGAAGCTGGGAGCTATTCCTGGGCCTGTGCAGGGGTTGACACTTGTAATGGATTCTGGGGGGAGGGCATGGGTGGTCTGTAGCAGCTAGAATGCTGAGGTGGAAGTCCAGGGGGACCACCACTGGAGAGGGGTTGCTGGCTACTCCTTGCCCCCAACTGAACACACAACAATGGGAGTCCCCGATAAGAGCCAAGACTGTCAGCAGAATGTGGGTGTGATCCATAGGTTAGCCTTTTCCCTGGTGGGCATGGTGGCGATGAGAACGAACCTGGGGACCAGGCCTGGAGCTCGTTGCTCCCTTTGCTATCCCCAAAGGCCAGGATTTGGTGCTTTGAGGCCAATGATGGAGTGATAATCCCGGGACAGCAGCGTGTACCCTCCAGGACAAGAGGAGTGGACAGAGGGTTGGCATTTGGTGCCTGCTCTGGGTGCCAGAGCTGAAGTTGTCAGTTTTCTCCTCATCAGCCAACGCCGAGAGGGTGAGCTGTGGCAAGGTCTGCTGTTACTCCTCTCAGAGGCCTGGGCACAGAAGGCCCGGGGTGAGATCGGAGGCAGAGGTGGCATCCTGTCATGCCAGGCTCTCAGGAGCCCCGATGTTGGGCCCACACAGACCTTCCCTGACTTCTGGAATGTATGAACCTACTTACGTTTGCATCTGAAACATTTCATATGCTCCGTGCCAGTAGCCAACCAAGCATAATGTTGTCGGTTTTATTCAGCACTTACATGTTTATCCAAAGAGTGTTACAATCAGTTAAGATTTCCAGAGGTTAAGTCTTCCAGAGGTCAGGAGATGCCTGATGGGTGTGTGTGTGTGTGTGTGTGCCTATGTCCTTTTGTTTTTATATATATATTATTGATTTTTTACAGAGAGGAAAAGAGAGGGATAGAGAGTTAGAAACATCGATGAGAGAGAAACTCGATCAGCTTTCACACACACACACACACACACACACACACACCCCACTGGAGATGTGCCCTCAACCAAGGTACATGTCCTTGACCAGAATCAAACCTGGGACTTTTCAGTCCACAGGCTGACACTATATCTACTGAGCCAAACCGGTTAGGGCTGTGTGCCCTTTTCTTAAATGCCAAAGCAACATTTTCAAACATCACAAGAACCAGAAACCCCTATGCCCACATCTGCTCAGCCCGGCCCTCTGTGCTCCAGACATTCTAAACCAAGCCCCGCAAGCTCTGTGAGCCTTGAGCCTTAAGAACCGATGGAGAAAAGGCCAGGTCCTGAGGACACCGCCAGGGCCTTGTCTGGCATTCCAGCGGGGGAAGGGCTTGTCTTGGCCACAGGAGCGGCTAGGTTTGTAGGAATATTTAGGGATGATCCACTCTCAGGTTTGTTTTGGATTTTTTAAAATTAGAAACAATAATGATAAAAAACTATCAGCTCTAAAGCAATGGGCCTAACAAACCTATGGAAAAATAACGGTACCGTGTTCCTCTTCAGCACACACAACAGTGCCCAGGGTTCCCTGATCCTATTTCAGTCACGGGGTCCTGAATTCCCTAAGACAGTTATCCAGGGCCCTCCCCACCAGGCCACCCGCCTTCAGCAACATGAAGGAACATTGCCAGAAGCCCTGCTTCGGGCCCCTGTGAAACGTTCCCTCTTGCATCAAGAGAAAGCACAGCATATTTGCCCACCCCAGGGTTCTTCTGAGTCTTGGCAGTACCGGAAGCATATTGATTTGCTCATGGTTGCCAAACTGTTAGAAAAAGATATTCCTTTTTTTTTTTTTTTTTTTTTTTTTTGCATAAATACCCTTGGTTCTTGGCACCTTTGTAGCAGGTCAGTGACTCCCAATGGAAGCTTGAAAGCCCCTGTAGCTACAAAATGCTAGGTACTCAGGTGATGCGGTGGAAGGGGATCTAAGGTGTCTACTATTCTTCTCCTTCTCCTCCTTCTCCTCCTTCTCCTCCTTTTCCTCCTTTTCCTCCTTCTTCTCCTTCTCTCCTTCTTCTCCTTCTTCTCCTTCTTCTCCTTTTCTCCTTCTTCTCCTTCTTCTCCTTCTCCTTCTCCTCCTCCTCCTTCTCATTCTCCTTCTCCTCCTCCCTCTCCTTCTCCTTCTTCTCCTTCTCCTCCTCCTTCTCCTCCACCTCCTCCTCCTCCTCTTCCTCCTCCTCCTCCTTCTCCTTCTCCTTCTCCTCCTCCTCCTCCTCCTCCTCCTCCTCCTCCTCCTTCTCCTTCTCCTGAGGTGTCTCTTCTTGACGACTCAGATTCTGGGATCACTTCTGTCCCTCCCTTGGTTATAGAGCTCAGAACAAGTTCAAGTTCCTTAAATTGTCTGCGCCTCCGTTTCCTCATCTGTTTAACAGAGAACAAATATTAGTCTTTCTTACCTTTTTTCAGTGCTGTTAGTAAGATATGATGAGAGAGGAGGTTGAGAGTGATTTGGAAAATTTACAAGGGAAACATGGAGGCTCCAAATGTTCTAGTGGTGTCATTGCTCGCGAGACGCGCTGACGAGGTTGCACGAGAAAGGCACTGAAAGAGCTCGTGTTAAATGAAACTTCCAGTCGCACAGTTTTTAGGAGCCTTGTGTACCTTTATTAGGATTTTTAATGAATCGACTGTACATAGATAACATTTTATGGTGGCCAGTGTTTCATTCTTTGGTTATTATTCATTCGTTATGGTTTTGTGATTAGATTTTATGATTCCAAAGGAAGACTGGTAGATAAGTTTCATATCTTATCTTAAATACTGTTTTAATAGAAGAAAAAGTGATGGCTAGAGGTAACAGATTTCTCTGGGTACGTTTGCTTCTCCCACCGAAGTCCCTTTGTAGTTGAAGAAGCGTTGCCATAAGTATTCAATGACCAGGGGACTGGCCACCAGGCTCACGGTCCCCTCTGCTCTTCTCCCGGTGTGACTGGTAACCTCTCTTGTGCTCCCCCCTTGTCTCTGTAGAACACCGGCAGCTACTCTGCAGTGATGACGGAACTCAAGTCGGTGTGCGTCTCGGTGGACGAGGTGGTCTCCACCAACACGGAGCTGTGCGAGAAGGATCTGCTGAACGGGCATCTGAAGAAAGTGGACAACAACCTCACAGAGGCCCAGCGCTTGTCCTCCCTGCCCCGGAGGACGGCCATCAACATTGAATTCAAGGACCTTTCCTACTCAGTCCCAGAAGGCCCCTGGTGGAAGAAAAAAGGTAGGAGGCGGCTGCTGTGTTGACAGGCGGGAGGAGCCTGTGAAGGAAGCAACATGGGTTTTGAGGAAATCTGGGTCTGGCAGTGGGAGGCTGTCACTCCGTGTGGCCGGTATAGTGCGTTGCTTTATGCTTACTTGTTGTTTTCTCGCCTGTGATATGAACAGGTGGATTAGATGATTCAAGACTCGTGGTGGCTCTTAACTTCTCATATGAGTACAAAGAATTCCCAAAGATGGGTCTGTGTCCAGGTGCGCTGGATTCTGGAGAGCTCTCAGAGGGTCCTCTCTACTGGAGGCTGTTTATGGTAGTCTTTCTAGCTGGGGCTGTTGTTGTTTTTAAAGTTTCAGAGCAAAATGGAAGGCAGGAGCTCCCTCCCAGGTTTGAAGTGTTAGAAGGTAGCTGGCGATGTAGCGTGATCTCTCTCAAAACCAATCATTTACATTTAAGGATCTTTAAAGGATCTCATGGTTCATTTGCCAACAATGTATTTTTTTTTTGAAATATCCCATCAACACCACGCACAAGGATCTCACGAGTGGTGTTGATGGGATATTAAAAAAACACACTTTGTTGGCAAATGAAGCATAGAAATGAAAGCAGAAGAGAGAGGGAGGATGGAACTTGGGAGGTCTCTGGAAAGCCACACAGTTCCTGAGTTTGCTACCAGCTTGTTGCACAACAATGGCAATTGGCAAAGGACGGTATTTTGAGTGTTCTTAGCGGCGTGGATGTTCCTTGGCTAGCTCTGGGTTTTCAGCGGGTGTGGAGTCAGTAGTCCCTAGGCTGGTATCTCGAACCTGTTTCTTCCTGTGCTTCTCTCCCCGAATTCATTACCCATCCAACTCTCTGGAGGGCGGGAGAGGACACGTTACACATCATCAAGAAAGGATGGTCCCTGGTTTCTAACAAATTATTTAAATCATCTTGAAAATGTATGAGCCTATTGAAATGTCAGCACCAGGTTTCGGTCTTTTTCTCCTGAACTTGAAATAAGATTTTACCAAAAACAAACAAACAAACAAAACAAACAAACAACAACAATGGACCAGGTGACCAGAGGGCCTTGTTATGTTCGGCTTGACTTGTCCGTGTAGACATATTGTGGCAAGCCCATGGGCAGCACAGACCAGTTTGGGTCCATCTGGTACAGGTGGCTCAGGAATGTTGTCCTGCTGGCTGGGAATGCTTGGATGGCTTCCCTGTAAATGGGAAGAGAGTTTGAAATGGGAATTGCTTCCTGGAAATGGGAAGAGAGCTTGCAATGCTGAGATGCAAACATCTGCAAACCGTGACAGAGCCTCGGTTTGCAGGCCAACGCAATAGGTACTCAACCATTGTTTGCACATGAAGAACAACATGTCCCAATCAGGTATGTGGTGTGTCCACCCTGTATCCTCTGAGTGTTAGAACTGGTCCCACTAATTGTCCACCTGCACCGACGTGATGGCGTCTTAGTCAGTGAGGGAGCGGCCACCACTTGGAAGTTCAGCTCAAGTGGCTGCCAGAGAGACACTTGCCCTGCAGTAACCGCTGTTACTCAGGAGGGTGGAGGAGGACGTGAGCCCCAAGGGACCTGCCCATGAGTCAGAGATGGTTGGGGCCTGAGGAAGCTGGGCATGCTGGGGTTTCTGTATCCCCGTGGCTGGTTAGTTGACCAGCAAGGCCCATTTCCGGCTTTCTCCCAGGCTCCCTCCTCAGTAGCAGCACCTGTGTCTGCCCTTCCCCCACTGCGGACACCATCCTGTCCTTTGTTCTCGGTGCCCTGCAATTTGGGATTGAGATGTGTTCACTGTGGCATCCATTCAGGGCGTGAGATACCGGTCCACCTCCTCACTGAACAGAAAGGAAACTGAATGGTTAGGGCTTGCCCATGTGCCCCAGCAAGCCAGGCAGGCCCCGGGTCTGTGGGACGGTGATTTCTAACTCTGCAGTCTGACCCGGTGCCTGGGCCTCGCCTGGCACAGGCCCTCAGGGATGCCCCGGTCCCTGTGCTGCCTCTGCAGGGTTGGTGCTTGCGGGCTGTGCTCTGTGCCATGTGCTGGACTGGTTGCCCCAGACTGGAGGCTGCACCCATGGAAGCCTGGAGTTTCCCTGAATCAGAGGCGTTAGCTGCCGAGGCTCCTCTGGCGCTCACTGCATCCTCAGCGCCAGCAGGCTCGCCGGTGCTCCTTCTCCAGTGAGCTAGTACCTCGGGGACCAACCACATTTCCCCAACAAGTAAGATGTACAGTCTGGACCTAGGTATTGGGCTGATACCTGTGAATTCCTCCTGTACCTTCCCCCACAAGGACTTCCTGTTGGCTTTCCAGCACTCCTTCTCAGGTCTGGCTTTTCCCGCTCAATGTGGCCTTTCTTGCCTTGTCCCTCTCATTGCTGGTGGTTGTCTCTATTCCCAGCAAAGGTGAGGTTTCGCTGAGAAGTCAGATCCCAGCCTCTCTCTCATTTCCTTGTTCCCCATGTGGCAATTGTATATTTGGCGTCACCCAAGGTGACCAGCCTTCGGGCGGGGGTTCGTTCTCTTACCTCTCTCACCATATTGGTTTTGCCGATTCTATCTTGTTGACTATTGTCAATGGCTTAAATTCAGCTTTACATGCGGAGCTCATTGTAATGACCACACCGGGGTTGGGCACCAGGGCATTGCCTAGGAGACGGGCATCTCTGGAGAGGAGACGTGTGATGTGTGAGGGCTCCACACCTGCTTGTGTGGCGAAGGGAACAGAGCCCACAAGCAGAAGTGATCAGCTCAAGGTCAGAGCCAATGCTGAGCTTGGCGGTCTGACTCCCAGTCCAGGTTTCTTTCTATCGCAAAGACACTGTCCAGTGAATTCCAAGGAAGTGTCTTTCCTCACACAGTTTCTGCCAGAACCAGGTGCTACAACACAAACTCAACATAGAATGCTGCAGCAAAGCTTGGGTTGTGATTAGAATAATCTTATAATTAGACAGATAAAGAGAACCTCACGTCCTTAGAACAAGGGGGTGAGGGACCAGCGGCAGTATGGGAGGAGTCAGGCAGGCACTGGGTCTTGAGCTTGACAGTTGCCAAGCCCCGACTATGGCATCTAACAAACATCTTGTTTTTTCATTGTCCTTACATTATCACCATATGGTTAGTGATGTCTTTGGAGGGAAAAAATACATCATATGATATATTCCTAGTGGAGAACATAATTATGAAAGGAACTATTCCCCAGGTAACACTGTGTACCCCAAGGATGACTTCACCGGCTTCTGACACAGTAATCACGCTCCCTCGAGGAATTCGCTCACGTGGCCTACGTGGATGGGACAATGTGGACTTTGTCAGGGCAGGGGACCACCTGGACAGCCAGGCGGGTTGCTCTTGCTGAGCCCTCCGTGTGACTTACTTCTGAAAGCAGCTTCTGCTTCCTGTAAATAGACACGCTGTTGGGGACATTTAGGACCCCGTGCTGAGAAGAGGATCCCCAGCCTGATCTTCTGAGATGGAGTTGTGGGTGGTGCTGAGAAGATCGTAGCACGTCTTCAGGGTTTCGAGGCTCATTCACACAGGGGTCTCTTTTTCATTGGGATGTGACCGGTCACAATTTACAGGTGGCGTGCTTGAGGTCCTCTGGATAGTGCCGGCACCCGCCCGCCAAAGGAGGCCAGAGAATTTTCCACGTGTGATTTTCCACGTGTGACAGGAAAGCAGGTCCACTTGGCTCAGGGGCTAATTCTGCCCTTTGTGCCTGTGGAGTACATATCCCAGGGCACAGGTGCACACGAGGTGGGACCCATAGCAGGTCTGTGGGATTCGAGGCTAAGACCCAACAAGGAACCCCAGTGAGTGCCTGGCTTTGAGGAGGGCACACCTCTGAGCCACCAAAGCATGAGGGCGCCTCACCCCAGTTTACGGACTATTAGCACTGCCTTGACAACTCGGACCCATTTTCCTTTTAACTGACCTGCTTGGAAGTCACTGACCTCTGCCATTCCTAAGAAATCTCCTGGTCCTTTGGACCGTCTCCCGCTGTCCTGCCTCCTCCCCTCGGGGTGAGGCTGAGGGGAGCGGCATGCCTTCACACAGACAGATGACATGGTTCTTACCCATTCAACACCCCTCCCAGGATTCCCTCGTGATGAAGTTCCGATTGAGAACAAAAGCAACCATATCTGGGGCTTCAGCAAGTTCTCTTTCCTCTTCTTCGGCCAGGCTGCTGTCCCGACACGATAGCACTCCCCTGGGATGAAATAGCATCTCCCGCTTGGAAACCCAACCCTCCGGCCTCCTCCCCGCCAGATGCCAGGAAGGAGCGGGACAATCCGGGCAGCTCCTGCTTCTCTGTATTGGTTTGCTGTTAAGCTGTAAAAATAAATGTGTTTCAACACCTTTCTCAAATTCAAGTTGGCTCTCTCTTCATTGCCATCGCTCTTCCCAAGGCCTGTAAGGACAGGCTGGGTAAAATGAGCGGAATGTGCCTTTCATAAATGCCTTTCAGGAATCCCATTCAGGAAAGACTGGAGTCTCACCAAGTGCTGGGTGACTTGGGCGGGGACTGCAGAATCCCCCCAAGGCCACAGTGGGCTTTCAGGGGTGGGCTGCTCCGGTTCAGAGGGGATTTCTAGTCCCCTGGCAGGAATGGATTACTCTTGTGCTTCTCAGGAACCACTACGCTGAGGTGGGTTTTCTTTTGGAAAAGGAAATACTCTGCCTTTGTCTTTTTTTTTTTAAAATATATTTTATTGATTTTTTACAGAGAGGAAGGGAGAGGGACAGAGGGTCAGAAACATTGATGAGAGAGAAACATTGACTAGCTGCCTCCTGCACATCCCTCACTGGGGATGTGCCCGCAACCAAGGTACATGCCCCTGACCGGAATTGAACCTGGGACCCTTCAGTCTGCAGGCACACACTCTAACCACTGAGCCAAACCAGTCTCAGCTCTGCCTTTGTCTTTCTCTGAGGCTGTGGCTAGTCTCTCATCTGGGGCAGTGTGGTGAACCTGACCCTTGTTTGCGAGGGCTCCGTGCCTGAGGCTGGGCTGTTCTAACTGGAGCCACGCCGAGAGATCTTCTCTTCCCCTCTGAGCCAGTTCTAGGTTCTCAGTTCTAGAAGGCTCCCTGGGGCAGGCAGGACACCCTCAGGGCCCTTTGATGATGGGTCTTCCGGAACCATTCTGGTCGTTTGCCTGATGGGCTCAGAGGGCAGCTTTGAAAGGCTGCTGAGCACGGACCGGCTCTCTCGGCAGACTTGTGACCAGTGACTGGATAGTGTCTGTGTACGAAACCAAAGGGTGTACTAGCTTACCAGGACAGCTTTCCACCCGAGGAGTGTAGGCACTTCCTTCTCCAGCAGCACACCCTCTTCCTTGGAGCACGTTGCACGGAAGCCAAACCACCTTTAGTGGTTCAAAAACACGCCACACGCCTGTAGGAATGGCTCTGGTGGCTCTGCCTCTTTCCTGCTTTGCTTCGGTGTCGGGCCCGCCCTGGTCCCGGCAGTTCTTTCTGTTGGCATGCTCACACCCCGTCACTGTTCCAGAGCGTGCCTGCCTGCTCTGGAGCCATCTGGCCTCTTCAGGGTGACTCTGCAGGCCTGTGCTCTGCTCAGCGGGGACTTGGTGTCACTGTTTCACTTTTTGAGGACATCCTTGCCACATATATTTTCACCTGCTGGGGGGTGGTGCCCCCCCTGCCTTCTTTTAACACCTCAAATACGGTTGAATCTTCTCAAACTAGAGTCCTCCGTACAAACCGGAACCTAATCTGCCAAGACCACAAAGTAAGCCAAGGTGACATCGAAACCACTTAATTTGTTTATAAATCGGCACAAAAATGTTTAGTAACAACACACCTGCTCTGTTCGAGTTCAGTTCTAGAATCAACAGATTTGCTTGTTTAAGAAACAAAGGTACCACAAATGGGTCAGATTAAATAGTGTGTTTAGGATGAAGGAATCGTACAAAGTGGAGGTGATTCTCTGTCAGACCCATGCTGATGAAGTCCCAGAACCTTTGAGGGAAGTCAAATAAAATACATCAAACACAAGTATCCCCCCCCCCCCCCCACCACCACAAATGTGAGCAAAGGCAGCAAGAGAAGTTTGCAGAGTCAGCGACGGAGGCTGGGGCGCCTGCAGGTCCAGTCTGACCCCAGCCATTAGTTTCACTTCTCACTGTGTCAGCTGCGGTGTGGTTAGTCCCCTTTCTGCTTTGTAGGGTAAGTGGCACCTGGTGTCAACATTAAAACATGCCAGAGTGACTTCAAGACTGTGATTACGTCCAACAGAAACCTGTATTTAGAATCTGAATCTTGGGCCCAAAGGGGCTTCAGAGCGCCCGTGGTCTGACCACGGCAGATGTCCTTGTGCCATCCCCAACTGTAGGTGGCCAGCCTCTGTCTGAGCAGCAGCCAGGGTCTGACACTTCCCCTGGCAGCCAGACCATGTTTGCACAATCTAATTCTTAGAAAAGGCTCCTGTCAAGCTGAAATCTGAATTCCAGTCATGTTTATTGGTTAACCCAAATTCTGCTTTTTTGGAACTCTGCAGATTAGATCTTGGTTTTGTTTTGTCTTTAAAAAAATTTTTTTTTAGGCATGTCTTTATTGATTTCAGAGAGAGGGAGAGAGAGAGAGAGAGATAGAAACATTAATGATGAAAGAGAATCCTACTTGGGATGTGTCCTGATGTCTTCTGATCTGGAATCAAATTGGTCACCTCCTGGTTTATGTGTTGACTCTCACCAGGGAGCTCACAGATCAGAAGGGATAAAGCCTGACCAGGTACACAATGGCAGTCCAGTGCAGCAGGAGCTGGGGCTATCTGGGAAGGAGGAGGGAGGCATGTGCCTTTGCAGTCCTGAGCCTCTCTGGGCGCAGGCATGAGCGTGCATGCCGGTGCACATCCATGATGGCGGGGCGGTGAGCAGGAGCCTCTGCAGGAATGTGCTCAGGGTGCTCCCTCGCTGTTTGGGAACTGATAAGGGTGGGGCCCACAGGAGAGCAGCCGAGTCACTCTTTCTGTTTCGTTCACTGTCATTCAGACAAGCCTCCAGCCCGTGTGCTCAGACTGAAAAGTCCCGGCCCGGCATCTCAGCGGCCTGTCTTCAAAGTGAACATTTTGGCCGGAGTCTTAGGGGATTTCTCAGTCGTTACTTCTCTCCTCCCACTTTTTTTTTGGAGAGGGGTTGCATATTTTTTAATTAAGCATATTTTTTTTACTAAGCCAATGCTGTTAGCTGTAGTGTACTGTATCCTTAAGGCATCCTGGGAAAGCCATAGGGGCATGCCAGAATGGACATCTTACCCAGGAGGGAGGGAGGTTAGAAGGAGGCACTCTCTACAGCTACATCCTGGCTGAAACCTCTCCTCTTAACCACCTGCCTCTCAACAAGCTCCGCTGACTTCGCTCCCTCTGTCATTTCTCAGGCTCCCAAAATGAGCTTTTAGGTCTACTTTGCCCATGACATGCACGACCCCAAAACCTGGTGACACCTGTGCTGGGGAGGGACGTCCCAGGTGTCCTTCATGGCTGTGCTGGGGACCCCTGGCGGGGGGCTGGGCTGGGCATCTCTGCTGCCCTCTCCCTTCAGGCTGGGGTTAAAGGGCCACCTGCCTGGCACCCAGCTGGTCCTTCCAAGGGCGTTGCGCTGAGACTGGCTTGTCTCAAAGCACAAAGTTCACTCTGGCCTTTGCACATCAGCAGGCAGTAGCGAAGGGGAGGCCAGGGCGGCTCTTCCTGGGTTTTAAATACGGAGTAAAGCCCATCCCTTTCCCATGACGGTGCCCAGCTGACTCTGCAGGCCTGGGACTCAGGGTGACCTTGGCGCTCTCCCCGCCAGGCAGCGGGGCACACCGGCTGCAGGTCTGCTGTCCGGAGGCGTTTCCTGTTTCTCGGGAACCCTAAAATCTGCCGGGTTGGAGAAGAGAACTGTGCGGTCCCCCGCGCTTGGAGGTGCTTGCGGGGCCAGTGCGGGCCGGGCAGGTGTGCGCTGTTGCGCATGCGCAGTGACGGCCACCGCCTCCCCCCCCCCCCCCCCCCGAGGTTACTCTCGGTCATTGCTCGCGAGTAACCTCAGCGGCTGGTTGCGTGCGGTTGGCTGCTCGCCGCCTGGCGCTGTTGCTAAGCGGGAGCTGAGGATGCAGAGTTTCTGGGTCCGGATGCCTGGGATGTTCGGATGCCTCCCGGGGTGGCGGGAATCCCTGCTTCCCCTGGACTGGGGCTGACCTGTGGACACCCCCTTCCCCCCCCCCCCCCCGCAGGGGTGCAAACCCCAAGCTCCACCACAGGTCCTTGGAACGTTGGGTCCCTGAAAAGTGATGCCAGAACCTTTCCCATAGCCTAATGTTACCCCAGAAAACGTCT
Organism: Nyctalus aviator; assembly: GCA_036971965.1. Classification (NCBI taxonomy): domain Eukaryota; kingdom Metazoa; phylum Chordata; class Mammalia; order Chiroptera; family Vespertilionidae; genus Nyctalus; species Nyctalus aviator. The sequence continues at coordinate 5,864,278 of CM072923.1, forward strand.
CTAAAAATAGATCTGACGGATGGAGATATTTTAAAAACTGATGATGATTATCTGGATGTCTTTTAAAGCATCTTTGGGAGACTTCACTGGAATAGCGCCCAGATATTTAGTGGGGCCACCCTAAGGAAAACGGCTGGCATTCCGAGGTGGTGTTTGTGTTCATCAGCGTGGGGAGGTGTCACAGTTTTCCAGACTTGTGTTTGAAGCTGCAGGCAGCACCATCCGTGCGGGCCTAGCACGCTTCCTGTGAGACAGTTGGTATCGGGACCCTTATACCTGTCCTTGTTTTGTTTTGCCTTGCTTTGTTTGGGTTCACCATGTGGGTGAAGGGATGGAAGGCAGGGCTCTTGGGTTGGGCCAAGCAGGTTGGGCAGGAAGCAGCCAGCTGCAGTCCTTCTCTCCAGCTGAGTGGTTCAAGGTGATCAGGGTGGTTTTTGGAATCCTGAAATTGCCCTCAGGAATCTGAAGCGGGGATCCAGTCAGCTGGCTGGAATCCAGCCGTCACGTCACGCTGCAAGGTGGCTGCTCCCCTGCTCCCTGCCAAGGCACTTCCGTCCAGGGTGTGCGAGCGAGCTGTGTTTTCTTCTGCGCCTGGTGCACGCTTTTTGGTGATAAACACAATCTCTGCCTCTTGGGCTGCATTTTAACCCCTGGCAGGCCTGGTGCCGCCCTGGTGGAATAGGAGGTGCCATGCATTGCCTCTCCCGGGGGACCAGGGCCTTCCTAGCAGTTCTGGTTTCTTTGGGTTTAAATTTCTATGTGTTAGGAGAAGTTAAGCGCCATCATTAATATATGCTTTGCTCAACCTTTTGGGTCCCCGAATACGTGTAAATTGTCAGTGGCTCATGATTTTTCTCATAGTCTTGGGTTTTACTAGTTTATTTGATATTTTTGATTGTAGCGTTGACATTTTTGTAAACCTATGTGGAGATTATGGTTCTAAAGTGTCTGAGACTCCCGGAGCCGAAGGTGGAATACAGGAAGTTAGAAGTGATGGTGGGTAACTCTGTTTTTCTGAGGTTTTGCTGGTGAGGGAAGTGGAAACATTCGCAAAGGGAAGGTAATGCACTTCTATGATAACTTGGGTGTCCCATTAATATAAACAATCACAATGCCTATTAGCAACATAAGAACATACTATACACAAAAGACTGGTTGAAAAGTGGGATCCCTTATATTTAGTTTCATGTCTTATCAAAATCCCCATTAAGAGTTACGGAGGAAGCTTGTGAGTTTCCTGTTTCTAAAGACCTGCATGTCAGCCTGTCTAGAAAAAGGTTGGGTCCCAAATGGTGAGAAGGCAGCCTCTAACCATATGCTTCTAGTCCTGCCATTCTTCAGCTGCCAGAAATGTGGTGTGTGTGTTGTATGTGCCCTGGGCCAAACCATACACTCTTTCCTCGTCCCTGATTTTTATCTGCCTTAGAGAGGAGGGCCATGTTTTTAATTTGGTCAGTTACCCTCTCCACAGTGGTGTTCTGTGCTTCTTTAAAAAATACATGTTTTCCTGGGCCGGTGTGGCTCAGTGGTTGAGTGTCAACCCAAGAACCAGGAGGTCATTGTTCTATTCCCGGTCAGGGTATATTCCCAGGTTGTGGGCTTGATCCCCAGTGGGGCAGTAAAGGAGACAGCTGATGAGTGATTTCCTGTCATCATTGATGTTTCTATCTTTCTCTCCCTCTCCCTTCCTCTCTATAATCAATAAAAAAAAAATTAAAAATAAATAAGTATGCTTTTATTGATTTGAGAGAAAAAGGAAGGGGAAGGAAAAGAGAGAGAAACATGGATCAGCTGCCTCCTGCACACCACCTACTGGGGATTGAGCCCACAACCCGGGCATATGCCCTCGCTGGGAATTAAACCGGCAACCTTTCGGTTCATTGGATGGCAGTCAACGTACTGAGCCACACTGGCCAGGGCAGTTCTGTGCTTCTTGGTTTTAGAATTGAATATGTCTCAATGATAGAAATTTCAAAGTGCTTAGCCTGGCAGAAAGCGTTCAAGGACACCCCTCTCCGGCCTGTCTCCCAGCTTCTTTTCTCTGCAGCCACTCCCCATGGGCTAGCCAGGTGGACTGCCTGTTAAGAAAGGGGTCTGTTCCATCAGTATTTGTGGGTTCTTTGCAGGAGCCACCCCTCTGCCAGGAACTCACCTTGCCTCCCAGGATCAAGGGCAGCCTGACTGACCTCTCTCAGGCTCCTCCTCTCTGCCCTGTGTCATGTGAAACAGACGCAGTGACCAGCAGGTTCACGGCCATTTTTAGTGAACTGGAAACATGAAAATGTCCACTTCCCCCAGACGTGTGCCTTAAAGCTTGGCTGTCAGTGAGACTGAGGCAGTCATGGGAGAAAACTCGGGTGAGCTCAGAGGGCTGAGCCGTGTGGAGGGCTGTGATTCAGATGGAACCCGCTGCCTGTCTTCAGTGACAAATGCATGGTACACGTGCTCACAAGCAGCAGGCATGCCAACGAGGGCCACCCCAGGGACGGAGGGCAGAGGGGGCAGTTAGGGGCAAATTCGGCTGCTTTGTCAGGTGGTCAGCACAGGGCGGGTGTGGACAGGTTCACCAGAGGAATACGGGCACGGGGATGTGGAAGGCTCACCCCGGGCACCTGCCATCCGCTGAGCAGCGTGGCGGTCTCTGGGCATGTGGTCATTCTGATGTTCGCAGACCCCTGGGAGCACTGCCCACGCTCCACAGTGACGGCCTCTCGGGATGATGGGCCACCGGCTTTCCTGAAAACCAGTGCAGAGCGGGCATCCTCCTTCACGGTGAGACCCGCTCGCTCGCCGTGCACTGCGGGTGTTCCTGTGGGGAGTCTGGAAACCCAGGGGGGGTTAATCGTTTCTTTCTTTGTTTTTTCTTTTTAAAATATATTTTATTGATTTTTACAGAGAGGAAGGGAGAGGGATAGAGAGCTAGAAACATCGATGAGAGAGAAACATCGACCAGCTGCCTCCTGCACACCCTCCACTGGGAATGTGCCTGCAACCAAGGTACATGCCCTTGACTGGAATCAAACCTGGGACCTTTCAGTCTGCAGGCCGATGCTCTATCCACTGAGCCAAACCGGTTTCGGCTCAAGCTGTTTCTAAAGAAGCCCCATGGCATTAAGAAGGCCGGTGCGGCGTGGTTACTCGTGTGAGCGATGCTTCTGAGACCCGTGGGGCCGGCGTTAAGGTAGATTCTAGTGTATTTTGGTTTTAGCAAAATTACCAAAGCCGGTGCCATTCTTATGAGTGTATTTGGATTTCTGAGTTTCTAGGAGGGAATATTGGGTTTTTAAAACACTGTGCTCTGCAGGGAGGAGGGCGTCGCAGCGGTGAAGGGCGTGGGTGGCTGGTGTCCAGAACCACATGGTAAATGCAAGGCCGGGGCGAATGTTGAGAGATGAGTCAGGTGAATTAGCCGCTGGGAGAGCACTGACCTCTTAGGGACTGGCTCCCTCTCGCAGCTCCGCGCTGTTTCCCACCCGCACCCTGTCCTCTCGGAGCTGGTGGCCAGAGCAGTGGCCCATGGGGTGTCGCTTTGCTCATTCACCCTCCGGAAACTGAAGTGACAGGAGCCAGTGGGCTCAGATGGGAGTGAGCACTGGACGGCCCAGAAGGCTTGTGAAACACAGCTGGCCAGGCCCTCCCGAGGGTCTGCTTCAGCAGGTGTGAGGCGGGCGAGAGTTGGCATGTCCAGAGGTGCCCAGCGATGCTGACCCAAAGAGGAACTGACGGCCACCTGAGAGCCTCCCATGGCCCTTTAAAAGCAGGAGCAGGAAATGCCTTCCTGCATCCCGGGAAGGAGGGAGCAGGGCCAGGCTCAGGGTCCCAGGCTCCCAGCAGCTCCAGGGCGCAGTCAGCCTCCCTGGGGCTAGGATGGGGGGACAAGAAAGCAGGGACTGCTTTGTGGGGGATTCAGGGAGGGCGAGGCACAGTCTTCTGAACCCCTCGTGCACTTGGGGAGCCTCTCAGCCCCCTCCCCTCCTCAGCAACGCGAGTAAAAGCTACTGCCCCCAGGGACATCTCTGTGGGACTGCAGGCTTCCGGATGCTGGACAACAGGGTGGGCATGCCTGGATTTAGCAATTATCCTATATGATAAAAGCCCAGTGACCGAACTGCGGAACAACCAGGACGATCGGTCGACCAGTCCTTCTGACACACACTGACCACCAAGGGGCAGACACTCGATGCAGGAGCTGCCCCCTGGTGGTCAGGGCGCTCCCACAATGGGAGTGCTGCTGGGCTGACTGGGATGAATGGTGCTCCCACAGCAGGCCGATCCCCGCAGGCCACGCCTCCCACCAGTGCACAAACCCTCTAGTTATTATTACATTATTCTTATTTAAGAGATCGCAGGTAGTATTTTTATCTTAATCTGATCCAGAGAACTGTGTTTTAGATACTTTGTGTGTGTCTGTGTGTTTACATTCTCTGGTTAGCAGTATCACCTGTGTGGGGTAAAGAAGATAAGATTGCCTTCTGCTTATTCATAAAACCCACCCAAACCCCAAAGAAAGCTTTTTGATCTCTAGCACCGATCTGTCCACTGGCCAGTTCCTCTGTGGAACCCGGGAAGAGGCTGGCGTGGAGGGACAGGGCTGGGTTGCAGGATCCAGGCACTGTCCAGGCAGACGGGGTGGGAGAGAGCCCGGGGGTCTAACCTGGTCATTTTCTTCCCTTGTCTGTAAATCCTCCTCATCTCTGACTAAAAGAAACCTTGCTCCCTCCTGGCTAAAACATCACCGGGAGTGGCAGAGCCATCTGCCGAGGCTGGAGCCTGAGGTCGGCCGGGGGTGCGGAGAGCAGAGCCGGCGCAGACCTGGGCTCGCAGGTACTCAGGGTGGGCCGTCTGGACCCTGGCTTCTCCTCTGCCCTCCGATGCCAGGTTCCAACAGGAGCCCGCCTGAGCCGTCCTCTCCCTGTGGAGTGTCAGACTTGACCGCCACAGAATAAGGTCACCACGACCACCATCCTCGGCACCAGCTCTAGGGATGCGATCAGGAACCCAGGCAGTTGACACGGACGTAACATTGCCGATACGTCAGTGGGTCTAAAAGACCTCGGGAGTTTGCTCTCGGATGCCCCTCACCCCCACATCGAACCGCAGTGTTGTCTTTCTTGGCCATCCCCGCTCTCTTGTTGGTGAAGAGCTGGAGCTTCTTCCTCTTCTCCCAGGTGGCAGGTTCTGAACTTACTCAGAATTTACTCCCAGGGGTAAATCCATGGCTTTTAAAAAACCATACGTAGACCACAGAGGGGTCCTGACAGTTGGAGCGTGAGCTGGGGATGCGAAGGCTCCAGGCGTCCGTGCTGATGGGCAGGGCTGTTGCCATGGCTTCCGTTTTTCTGCCACAAAAAGCTACAGAAAGCTTGGAAAACACCTGCTGAGAGCTGACAGGGACCTTGACCATGGGGCTGGCGCTTTCACCCGCAGAAGGACCGTAAGCACAGAAAGCCCCCAACTGGCCGTGTGGACTCGAGGTTCCGAGAAGGTTGTGCTCTTGGCAAGGGTCATACCAGGAGGGCGGGTGGGAACCGGAAGTGTGAACGTCACCGCTTCCCGAGTCACTTGCTGAGAGTGACCCCAAATAAGGAGACCCTGAGGATGGCGGGTCCCGGATTCCCCAGCTCTGACCCCAGGCGCCTCCTGCGGTTCAGGCCCATTTCAGGGTGAGCGTCTGGGGTGAAGAGCTTTTTGCCCTGTGCCCCTGGTTCCTCTGGCCGCTCCAGCGAATTCTGGACGCCACTGCTGCATGCCAGTGGGTGTAGGATGAAGCAAACGTATGGGTCAGAGGGTCTTGAAAGTCTACAGATGGAAGAACCAGAGAAAACCAGGAGGACCCGGGAGGTCGGCCGGCATGGGGGTGAGCCGCTTGCTGTGTGCAGGGTCAGGGTGAGTGTGCTAATTCCCGAGGCTGCTGTGATCAAGGACTACAAGCTCTGTGTTTAAACAGCACAAAGCTATCCCCTTGCCCTCCTGGAGGACAGAGTCCAGAATCACACTGTAAGCGGGGCTCTGTAGGAAACGGACGTCCTGGCTGCCGAGTGAAAGGATGGGCTGTTGGGGTGCTATGCTGGGCTCTGTCAGCCCCTCTGTGAGAGGAGGGGTCCCCATGAGGCCATGGACCTGCAGGATGTGACACTCCGTCTCCAGCCCCGCTGGATGGGTGCAGGGATCCAGGAGGAAAAGTAAGGAACATGGGGGTGGTCAGGACAGCTCCCTGACCATCTCTACTGAAGACCAGGCCTCTCTGTGCCCTGGGCACTCCGCATCTGTGACGGGACTCAGCTCTTTGCCATGAGGCCTAGAGGAGAAGCGTCTGGTGCGGCCCAGCCACCTTGGCGAGCGTTTGGGTAAGAGGACAAAGCCAGGAGCGTGACCCTTTGTCTATGGTGACCTGTTTGTCTACGGTGACCTGTTTGTCTACAGTGACCTTCACAGCATGCTCACCACCAGCCTGGCATTTGCCATCTGGACCAGCACAAACAGAGCATGCGTCTCAGGGGGCCCCCACTCCACCTGCCCCAGCCCTGCCCCCACAGTGCCCAGAGGACAGCCTTGGTTGGGTGCAGCTCACAAACAAAACCCAGCGATTGCTGGCCCTGGAACCCTCTAGAAACAGCCGCATTCCAAAGCGCAGCTTGTTAAGTGAAACCCGAGGGAGTGAGTGAGCCGCTCGCTGGAGGCTGGAGTTGGAGGGACAGGCTGCTTGTTATTTCCTGCCGGTCACCGGGGTCGGGCCTAATGGTCCCCCAGGGGCCTGGCGGGCTGGGTGCCGCTCTGAAATGCCGAAACGCCGAAACGCCGCTGCTCTAATCCCTGTGGTTGGGCCCCCGGTGGTGGCAGGAATTGGGGGCAGTTTTGTAACAAGGAGCCGGGGGAGCGCACTGTGAGTGGAAGGACGCTCCCTTCCTCATCAACGCTCAGGGGGGCCTGGACACGAGCAGGTGCGCATCCTCCCGGAAGGAGATGGATCTTTTCTTTTTTTTTTTTTTTTTGACTTGAGAATGTTTCACGGAAAGTAAAGGAAATGGAAGGATGAGGACAATTGGATGAGTTTCAAGCTCTCTGGATGCACGGAGGGCATCTGGGCCTTGGCTTTCAGATCATTTGCCACACGCACACTGGGAGTGGCTCTGCCCGCACTCTGGTGGCAGCCTTGGCCTCCAGTGACCAATGGCACTTCATTTTGTAGTGTTTTTTCCCCCAATCCTCTGTGAAACATGTCACGTGACTGAGTGCATACTTCTGAGCTGAGATGTCCATTGTGATTAATGGGAAGGGGGGTGGGTGGGGAGCACTGACTTCCCAGACCCCTTCAACTGCACTGCCCTGGCTAGCAGAGGCTCGTGGCCCAGTGCAAGGCCACCGCTGGAGCCGGGCAGAAGTGGTTGGAATGCTGGCTCCTTCCTCTATGGCCTTGGGCAGGTCATTAACCCTCTCTGAGCCCTTCTTTCTTCTCTGCAAAATATGGAGGAGAACCTGGTACCCAGCTTACTGTGAGGCATTAAGGAGGAAGTGTGAGCAAAGCTGGCCCCCTGCTCTCTCACAAAGGAACAGTCCAGAGCTGGGCTTGCTGGGGGCCTGGGCTCCTCTCCGGAACTGACCTTCAGGGCACATCTCTACCAATGAGAAAACCTGCACCCTACCCACCGAACAGAAGCTGCTGGGTGCCCCCAGAACCTGGCGAGTGTTGACAGATCCATGTGAGTGGTCAGTCATCCCCTTTCTCCGTGATTTCTGGACATACATTCTGAGCAAGAACCAGCCCGTCCCAGGGCAGAGTCCTAGGGCAGCCGCGGGTGCTCATAGGCTTATTGAGCGCCATTTCCCCTCTAACGAATGTTCTGCAAAAACGTTCCTTCCCAAGGAGGAAAGTAACTTTTCCCCTTTGGGAAACATATATCCCTCTGTCTAAAGTCAGAACCCTGGAGTTCTGCTTAAGATTCCAGAGCAATTACCCACTGGCGTGGTGGAGGGGGATTCCCAGGGCCCTTACATCCCATTTCTGACCTGAGGACCGGGTCCCACGGAGATTCAGTTTGGGAGTGTCAAGCTTTGCATACACTTACCAGTTGTGCATTTCTCTCTGTGCGTGCAAAACTTCAGAGTAATTTGTATCAAAAAGTAATTACTCTGTCCCAACCGGTTTGGCTCAGTGGATAGAATGTTGGCCTGGAGACTGAAGGGTCCTGGGTTCCATTCTGGTCAAGGACATGTGCCTTGGTTGCAGGCACATCCCCAATAGGGGGTGTGCAGGAGGTAGCTGATCATTGTTTCTCTCTCATCGATGTTTCTAACTCTATCCCTCTCCCTTTCTCTCTGTAAAAAAAAAAAATTCAATTATATATATATATTTTTTTTTAAAGTAATTACTCTGTAGGAAATATAATGCACATTTTGATTACGATTATATAAGGGTTTTCTGGTGACTTTTGTGCCATCCACACTGGGACACCAGCAGTACTCACCCCTGTGGGTTGACCTCAGGGACCTGCAGGGGCTGCTGGGAGTTTCTTGCTGAGCCAGCACATGCTGATCTGAAGCCCAGAGGGGCCCTGTTGGGGGCATTTATTGGGAGAGACGCTCTAACTCAATGGTGATGCCCAAGATGGTGGCCGTGACCCTGAAGTTACTTATGTAGTGTTCACCTTCTGTCCACTAATCCCACAAGCATTTTTTATGTGACCTCTGCCTGCTAGGCACCGTCCTACACACAGGTCCTGGTGATTAGGGGGACTGCTCTGGCCACATTGTCATGGAGCTGACCTTGTGGGGTCTCCAGGGGCAGTAATGAACAGAGCGGGGAGGCTAGACGAGGTGTGCGCGGGGCAGGTATCCGATGCCTGGGCTCCTGGCGGCGCTCGGTGTGGGTCTGGCTGGCCACCTCCAGGAGATGTCTTGCTCTGATGTCCCCTTTGTTCTCCCCGTTAGTGAACCTCAGGAGCCCGGGCATTGAGATCCAGGCGCATGGACAGGCTCTCTCTGAATCTGCCGCGTTTTGAAGTAACTCCAGCGGGCAGCTAAGGGAGTCCTCCAGTTCTCACTGAGCTGTTCAGAACGCCTCCGCAGGTTCTCAGACATCCATTCATGCCTGCCTCCGTCCATCCGGGTCCCTGAGTGTGCCCACTGCGGGGCCGTGGGCAGGGCCAGAGGCTCTGAGAGGGAAGGAGAAGGGCCTGATCTGACAGTGTTTCCTGCTCAGCTACCCAGGCTTCAATTTCTGCCAGAACCAAGCATCACATTTTACCTTTGTCCTCTTTCCTGTGGAAACCCCTCCCCAGTCCACCCTGGAAACCATCAGGGTCTGCAAGACAAGAACCCGAGTTTCCAGCTCCCCTCCCACTGGGCCTTTCTCCTGCCCATCCGCCCATTTGCCCCAATGCTCCTGATGCCAACGTGGGCCCCGCCCTCCTGGCTGTGGTCCCCTGCCTTCTCCCCGCAGACTGTGCCCCTTCTGTCTCAGAGGATGCTGGCAGCGCTCTCCCTGGGACCCTAAGTCTGAGCAGAGTTCTCTTCCCTGTGACAGAGGAGCGCAGGCACCGTCATCTCTGTCTGTCTGTCTCTGTTTCTCTCTCCGCCTACCTCCTTCTCTCTGGTCTGGGTTTTGTTTGGGGTTCTGGTCTGGCTTCTGGCCTGGCTGTTGGAAGGTTGGGACGCCTGTGCCCCGCGGGGCGGAGGAATACCCATGGCCTAGCCTGTCAGGTGATCTTTCCATGATGCCAAGACACCGAGCTAAGTGGGCTTCATCGGCGGGAAAGTAGGGCGGCCGGGGTGCTGGGACGGTCCATCTGCATGTCACTGTACTGCAGGGGACCGTGCAAGGTGGGACGTGGAGGGCAGCTTCGTGCACATGCTCACAGGTGTCCTGGTCCCTCCGCCCATGCCCGGAGCCCCTTTCTGAGTAGGCACCTCCTCCATCGCAGCCTCTGTGGGCCCAGGAGACTGAGGCCTCCTTGGCTTCTGTTTCCAACATTACTTTTAAGTCTTAAATCCCAAATATGTGTTTGTCATATTCATTTATTTATTTGTTTGTTTATTTGTTTATTATTTTCTATTTATTTATTTTTATTAATATCTTTATTGATTAAGGTATCACATGTTTGTCCTCAACCCCCCCATTTCAATCCCTCACCACCCCCCACGCATGTCCCCACCCCCTTATTGTCCCTGACCACTGGTTAGGTTCATATGTGTGCACATAAGTCCTTTGGTTGATCTCTCCCTTTTATCCCTACCCTCCCTTTGAGATCCAACAGTCTGACCCATGGCTCCTTATCTCTGGGTCTGTTCTTGTTCATCAGTCTATATTGTTCACCATTTCCCCTAGATGAGTGAGATCATGTCCTACTTGAAATATACTTATAAGAATCAAAAATGAGACAAGCAATAATCGTTATGCTGAAAGGCATATGAATCAGTCTATAGTGAGTTCCTTTCTGGGCCACCAGTTCTTTTGAGACCCAATTTCAATGTCAAACAGTTCCTTATGTGTACATGCCAGCCATGATATTTCAGTTCTGGATGGTGGACAAATGGCAGTAATGCAGGTCCAACCCTCTCTGGTTTGGTCCTGGGCAACCTGCAGTGACACACAGAAAACAGGCTTTTAATGTTAGAGAAGGGAGCTCCAAGTTGGGTCTCATACCTTCTCCACCACCAACCCCCCATGGGTCCCACATGTAGGACCCTTCAGCATGTCACATGTACGCACTTCTGTCTTTCCTGGGACCTGGTGCCCCTCTCCGAGGCCTGGGTCATCTGCCTCAGAGGCCAAGGAGCTCATTTAACTCAATAGTGTCCCTGTTTAGCATCAGGGCTCACGTCCAGACCCACGGTTCCAGTCTGGTGGCTGTACGGGAGGAGACCATAGTCTGTCCCCCACTCCACCGCCTTTTCCCTTGAAGGGGCCGGATGCCCCCCCAGCTGCCACACCCGTGTCTGTTCCTGGCTTCCTGTACATGGGCATCCCAGCCTGTGATCTTCCTGCAGCAATTGTTATTATCTGTGCCCCAGTGTGAACCCCAGCCCCAAGGGCCAGCGCCAGGTGACGTCAGAGGGAGAGCAGAGCCTCTCAGAGTCCCAGAGCAAGGCTGCATGGGGGTTGTCCTGACCCATGTGCAGGCTGCACTTGGCCTCCAAGTGGCCATGGCATCTCAGCAATGTGCCTGCATCCTCAGGCAGCTCCTGGCTTACGGGGGACCAGCTGGGGAACAGCCTTGAACGCTGAGAAGAAACAGCTTATAAGAGGGTTTGCTCAGGGGTGACCCTGCTCCGGATCTGTACCAACAGGAGGCTGGTAATGAGCAGACATCTGGAGGGTCTGGCATCTAATGCTCCCTCAGTGATGTCAGGCAGGTCCTCTGTGGCCCAGGTCCCAGAGCCCCTGGCCTAACAGAGCTCCATCCTGATTCAGAATCTGCTGCAGTTCAAGCTTGACCTTGTAGAGGAGGGGTCTCTGGTATCCTCCAGGCCTTCCGTCTGTCTGTTCACTGAGGGGCAGATGCAGTCCTTTGGGGTCCCTTTCCTCTCCCACCCATGGGCCTCCTTTAACTCCCATCGGCAGGTGTTTGCTGACGGGGCGTCTTGGACCTCCCAGTGGCAGGCATCTGGCTCATTTGCAGCTCTGAGCCAGTCTTCCAGATGCCTTCCACTTGTCCCTCTGCCCCTTCCCCGCAGGGACAACTGTCTCAGCCTTCCCCAGGCACGGCCACTCTCTGTAATGAGCCGCGTCGCAGGGCTACAAGCTTCCTGCCTTTGTTTCCGCTTCTCTCTGCCTAACTAAACAAGGCCCTGGGGACTCCCATCTAAGTCAAGGTGGCATCTGGTGACAGTTTGGGTGTTCAGGTGTCTTATCTGTGGGAGATGGGACTCTCCAGACTGTGGCTGAGGCTCAAATAAACATACAGGTTTGGGGTCCAGGGAGCATCCAGCCTTGGGCTTGGGGGGAGTAGGATCTGGTGGGATGCCCCACACCCCTTTCTCACTGGGCCCCTTAAACTTCATGTGGGAGCTAAAATATTGCATTTGCATGGCCCTGTTCTGCAAGCATTTCTCAGGAACTGTGAAGTGTTTCTGAATTACAAGTCTTTGAAGACGAATCCAGTCTCTTCTGTTTTATTATTCATCACACACATGAACAGTTCACTCAAAAAGAACTCACGTGCCTCTGTTTGGGATGTGTAGACTTTTTTTTTTTTTGTCTTCTAACAAAGCTCTTGGATGGAGACTTGGCAGAAATTCCAAAGCAATTTGATGTGGCTACAAATAATATGCTTTTAATTATCCATTAATATAGTAGCAAAATAATTTATGAATAAATCCTATATGAATAATTTATATTTGTATAACATAAATAAGAATCACAAATGAAATAATCTATGCTAATACAAGGGTAATATGCAAATTGGTCAGGATGCCCTCATGCAATAACTGAACAGCAGGCTGCATGGGGCGACCAGGTTGGCGGGGGGAGGGGAGGGCGGGCGGGCGCGCAGTGAGGGGTGATCAGGCAGACAGGCAGAGGCCATTAGGGATGATCAGGTAGGCAGGCCGGTGAACAGTTAGCAGCCAACGGTCCTAGATTATGAGGCTGGGCTGAGAGGACACCCCCCTCCCCCATGCACGAATTTTGTGCACTGGGCCTCTAGTAAATTAATAACTTGTTTAACCATTGTGGGGGCAGAAGCAGTGTGACCAGTGGAGTGATTCTAGGCAGAAGCAGTGTGGGAGCATGGACGAGTCCCCGGTACACCCTGGACACTCACTTCCTCATTCTGAAAGGAGAATGGTGGACATCTCATGTCCTAGGTCAGTGGTTGCCAACCTTTCAGACCTCACGGACCACCAGTGGTCTGCGGGCCACCAGTTGGTGACTACTGCCCTAGGTAGTATGTGTGCGAGTGCTTTGTACAGTCTAAAGTAGCGGTCCCCAACTGGTGGTCCATGAGGTCTGAAAGGTTGGCGACTGCTGGCCTAAAGCATCACACACTTACTGGTAGCTGTCATTAACATAACCCATGAAATGCAATTGAGGAAGTAGACAGAGGCGTGAGAAATCTTGCTTTTGGGCTTGGAACCAAGGTCAAACGTTCTGTGTGTTTACCTGTATGGCACCTGGGCTAAAACCAACGAGTCCTGTGATAGAGAGTGAGTGTGCTCTGCTTTTCTGCAGGATACAAGACCCTGCTGAAAGGAATTTCTGGGAAATTCAACAGTGGGCAGCTGGTGGCCATCATGGGTCCTTCTGGGGCTGGGAAGTCCACGCTCATGAACATTCTGGCCGGATACAGGTGAGCACACCCTGCCCAGGAGAATGAGGTCCCCGCCGTGTGTGGCCTGTGGCGGCATATGAGCAGGGAAGCCACCTCAGCCCATCCCATCCCTTCTGAAGGTTCTATACAGGCTCCAGCAAAGCCTGTGCTGATGCCCCAGAAGGCCTCAGGCAGTAGAGATGGGCAAGGTGAGGGATGGAGGGAGTGTGACTGGCGGGACTGTTTCCCTTCCATTTCCAAAGTACACATGGGTGCCCACTCTGCCCACCATGAGTACCTGGCCCGGTGAAGGACCACTTGGCTGAGTGGTTCCAGGCGCAGGCCCCCTCCTCTTTCAGCCACGTGAGCCCGGGGGCCCTGCTGTGCCCCAGGCCCTGGGGAACTGGTTCTGACATAGTGGCCACACCCCATACTGCAGAGTCCTGGCCTTTGGGGCAGCCACTGTAACCATGGCTACACACAGTGCTGTTCAGAAGCCAACCCTGGAAATCCTCCCGAGAAGCCCGGGATGTCTCTCTGAGCTGTAGGAGCATCCATGCGCATCGCTGCTTGCTGATGGGCATTTGCTACAAACGTGCCATCCCAGAGAGACTTCCCTCTGCCGCTCCCTTCTGTGCTGGGCATTTTCTCTGCAATTCCTTCCTGCCAGTACTAGGCTGTCCCAGGTCTCTGTCCTTCCTGCCCCCATATCTCTGCAGCAAACGTTCCAGCCTGGAAGGTGCTGGGAAGGGCCGCCTCTCTCTCAAGCCCTGCCCCGCCCTGGAGGGGGAACAGGAGCAGGGGCTGACCAGTTCTCTCCTGGCCTTGCAGGGAGACGGGCATGAAGGGGACCATCCTCACCAACGGCAAGCCCCGAGACCTGCGCAGCTTCCGGAAGGTGTCCTGTTACATCATGCAGGACCACATGCTGATGCCGCACCTCACCGTGCAGGAGGCCATGATGGTGAGCTGCCCCCTGTCCTCCGTGAGCGGAGCTCTGACACCAGCTGTTTGGACAGCTTTGTGGAAAGCAAACCTCTAGACCCTGGGTCCTCGTAGACCCTGGATGGCCAAATCAAGGTGGAATTCCTGAGAAATGTATTGACCCTACTGATGTGGTGGCCCTTTCCTAGGTGACCCCAGTCCTAACCCCGTTAGGGCCAAGTTCCAGTCAGCCTGGTGCTAGAGTAGGTCTCCTCCTCCTCCTCTGACTCGCCGGGTGCTGCCCACCTGCTGGGTCCCGGGACCTGCACTTACAGAGCCCACAGTCCTCAGACATGAAATCCTGCAGAAGCATGGAGGGCGGCAGCCTCCAGAGTGAGCTGTTGTCCAGGGCATCCTGTATGCTGGGGTCCAGAATGGCCTGGCCATCATGCTCTTTGAACAGACCAGGACCTCACCAAGTGCCAGGATTTTAAAAGGCCCCACCCACACCACCAGGGACCACACTGTCGGTTATGCATCTTCATGGCTGCTTCCAACCCTCACAACCATCAGACTAACCAAAAAATGACACTTAGTGTCACCGGGCAAGCAGCTGGACTGACCGAGCTGACCTAGGCCTGGCCCTGTCTGACTCCATGACTGAGGCCTCTTCTCCACTCTGCTCTGTGTCTCAGTCTGTCATCGATCCTCATGGCGACCTCACCAGCTCACTGGTGGGCAGGGTCTAACCTCATCATTGTGCCCGTGAGGAAACTGAGGCTCATATCCTAAAGCCACAGAACAGGACAGAACCAAAGCTGACCCTGGGCGTGGTGATGACTAGTCAGGGATTTCCCCGGTAGGGTCAGGGGGTCAGGGGGCCAGGGTGCCATGGGTGTGCTGGCCACCAGCATCTCAAACAAGACAGAGTCCTAATTTGTAGCGCTTGCCAATCTCTGTGGTGTAAATATTCCCAAATACTCCACGATGAGCAATGGATAGTTTTAAGCTATTTTAATTTCACAAGTGGCTTGTGAAATTCCTAAATATGCACCACTAGTCTTCAAGTCCCCGAGGCCTTAGGGTTCCTTATCTCACAGTTGCCCACATCTAATTCCTCTTATAGACACCCTGCTGCAAATTCAACAGGGAGAAGCACCGCAGACACGCACGGCTGTCCTAGACCCCGCCTCTGTTGAGCCACGGGAGTGGGAAGCTACGACCTTCTCTGGGGTTTTCCTGCAGCCACTAGGGCTCTGGCCCGTGGTGTGGCCTGTGAGGTTTGCCCTGCCGAGGGCCATCTGTTCTGACTCCACCCTGTACCTATCCCTCGTTCCCTGCAGGTGTCCGCGCATCTGAAGCTCAAGGAGAAAGATGAGGGCAGAAAGGAGATGGTAAGTGTGTGCCTTGGGGCATGAACTTGCATTTCGCAAACACACATGTGCGGGGATGTTTGGGCACGGGCGATGCTGGTTTGTGACTTACCTTCTGTGTGTAGGTGACAGTGTCACCTCAGGGTGCTGCGTTCTCGCTTGGCAGCCAGGACTGGCCACTCTGCTGCCAGAGCCACAGCCTTGACTCTCGTGTCCTGGCGCTGCCTTAGCAACAGCAAGGACGCAGCGGGACACCGGCCTGAGCGCTCAGGTGGCCGGAGGGCCCGGCCTCGGTCAACCTGGGCACGGTGCTTCTCTTAGTGCGACACATGTTATAATTGTTATTATAAAATATTAACAATGAAGGTGGTTAGTCACTCGTTTAAAAATAACCAGCCTCCACCCACACACCCTTGCAAGAAGACATTTGATTCTCACATGTTAATAACCAGCCTTTTACAAAAATGAATTGACCAAGTTTCCAGCGTGAGTAGGCCATCTCATCCCTTTCCTGGCTCTCTTCACTGCCCAGGGAGCAACGAGGGTGCTGGGTAAGCAGACCCGATGGGAACCACCGGGAAGCCCCACTGTGGGGGACGGGGGAGAGGAACCAATCCCAGGGAAACAGCTCCCCTCCTCTCCATCCGCCCTGAGCGCCGGTGGGATGCTCAGTTATAGCATTTGGGGAAGTCCCGCCTATTATATATCGTGTTGTCTGCTAAGGCCCGATAGGACCACAGCCCAGCAGGGGAGGCGTAGGGTCCACGGGATTAGCCCCAGGGCTGCAATGGGCATCTCCCTGTGTGGAGGGACTGGGGTGGCGAAGAGAATAGTTCTCAGGCTCAGGAACCATTAGCAGCCATCCTGTTTTCACCTGTTCCCTCTCCTGTCCCACACGGTAGCTGCCGTGACATAAATGTAAACCACGCTGGTGTGGAAGAAGTGCTGGCATCCTTAGGCTTCCCCCTCGCCCTTCCTGTTCTCCTCTCCTTGTCCCCCTCCCCGCCCCCCCCCCACCGCCCCCTGCATTCTCCAGGCTCTTAGGGTGCAGCCCTTGCATCGGGCAGGGGAGGGCTAGCTGCACAGAGTAGGGGAGGAGCCCCGTTTCTGTGACAGTGAAACCTGTGCTGCCCGGGACGTGTCGCTGGCACGCTTCCATTCTAAGGCTGAAAGGGGTGAGTGGGTTTCACGGGACCAGAAGTAGAGATGTAGGGAATGTGGGAACCACGCGTGTTTCTGTCCCTGGTCGATCAAAGGTCGTTGGCATCCATTGGACACCAACAGGAACCTTCCCTTTGGGGTGCGGTGAGGAAGGAAACTTGACTCAGCGCACACAACTCAATTGTGGCACAGCCCGGTGGAGGGGCCCCTTCAGCCCCAGCTTCCCAGGACCCATGGGGTAACCTCCGCCACCGCCAGCCCCACTCTGGGCTTCCTCCAAACGGTGGGGAGGGAAGGCCCGGCCCCCTGCCTCTGGGCAGAGGAGGCTGAGTTAGAGGCTGCCTTTGGTGTGTCTGAGCTGCCGACAGGCACAGCCCATGAATAAGTAGGCCATGGAGCTCTTCCCTCCAGCCTGGCCTGCAGGGACCCGCCTTCCATAGGGAGGAGGCACTGGGAGGAGAGGCAGCCTGTGCTGACCAGCTGGGAGCACACTGCGTGCCCCTCAGCTGACTTTCTATATCAAGGAGCACAGCCTGCCTCCCTTGGGCGTCCCGCACCTGCTCTGTCTATTATATCTTGACCCTCAGAGGCAGCTCCTAGCCTCATCCCGGCGGCCGGCACCCTCTAAGCCAGCCTCCCACGGCCCCGAAGGCAGGTGGGACCTGGCCTTCTGTCCCTGTTGCTGACGGATGCCCGGAGCGCAGGGACAGTGGGGTCTGGGGGGAAAGGCCACCGGAACCCTCTCTGTCTGCTCGTGCAGAAAGGACAGGCGCCTATGGCTTTCTTGGGGGGAATGGAGGGATCTCAGTATAGAATGTGGGGAGGTTCCGCCTGTTATACACCATGTTGTCTTCTAAGGCCCTTGTGGGACCACAGCCCAGCTGGGGAGGAGTAGGGGGGCCTGTCCGAGCGCACGTCCTCCATGTCCTTGGCCCAACATGGGCCAGAGCAGATCCTCATGCTTGGGCCCAGCACACGTTTCTCACCGGGAGGCCAGGCCAGGCCCGGCCGCCCATCACCCTCCTGGTCCCAGCCACGCGCAGGGCCACGCCCGCAGCCATCCTCCGGGGGCAGCGGGTGGTTACTCTAAGGACGAGAAGCCGTCCGGTGCCGACTTCCTCCGGCTCCCGGCGTGGAACACAATAGACGGGATGTCCTGGCGGAGAGGAAGGTGCCATCCGGCCCGTTTCCCAGAAAGCAGCCTTGGCCTCAGAGCCTCCGGGAGGGGTCTTCCTCCGGAGCCAGTCCCAGGGCAGAGGTTGTTCTCTGAGTGGTTCTGAAGTAGAACTAACCTGCGGAGGGTCGCTCTCGGGAGCCCACTGAGAAATCTGAATGGGCGGGAGCCCACTGGATGGGCGGGAGAAGGGAAGGCACCAGCATTTGCCTCTCCACTTCCAGCCTCCCCCCCACTTTCAGCCTCCCCCCCACTACCAGCCTCCCCCCCACTCCCAGCCTCCCCTCCACTCCCAGCCTCCCCTCCACTCCCAGCCTCCCCTCCACTCCCAGCCTTCCCTCCACTCCCAGCCTCCCCTCCACTCCCAGCCTCCCCTCCACCTCCAGCATCCCCTCCACCTCCAGCATCCACTCCACAGGGGCTGAGGGACACTCGGCCACGGTAGTGAGCCCTCAAGGAAACAGATGGATGGGCACAGGGCATGTGCCATGTCTGTGATGCCCCAAAGGGAGCCTAGAATAACAGTGTGACTCCTCTGCTGTGACGTTGGCCTGTGGTCCCGCCTGCCCAGGGTGGACGTGTGTCCAGAAGAGCCGTCGCACCGGCCCCACGCCGATAGCTTTTTCTAGAGGGTGACCTCGCTGACCTTAGTTCTGGGTTGGCGTCCCCCAAAGGCCCGGCATTCTAGAGGAGGCAGAGGAGTGGGGCTTAGGAGTCAACAAGAGAGAGGATGAGCAGGATTCGAACCCAGGCCTGTCTGACCACCTGCTTCCCAGCCCATGGAGCTGCGGTGTCCTGCCGCTTCCTGTCACCTAAGCCTAACTCTGACTGTGCTTAAGTGGCTGTGCCAGTTCCTTCTCCTGTGCATGACCTCATCCCCAGAGAAGCTGCTGGGTCCGCCCAGATGGACCCAGGAGCCACCCTGGACGGGGACAATGGCTGCACATTCAGGTGGGACCCTGGGAGGTGAGCCTGCTGAGGAGGCCGGGAGGCCGATAGCTGACCTCTGAGAAGATGCTGGGCCGAAACTGGCCCTGCTGTCTGCCCTGTGGTCTGCTCACCCTCTGTTCCCTGATTGAGCCAATGGTGAATCAGTAATCCCATCAGACAGGAGGGCTCAGCCACAGTGCACTGTTTGTCTCAGTGGGCCCGCGTCTCAGGGGGACAGAGGGACTGCTGGGGAGGGACTGGCTGCCTCAAGCCGTTTTATCGTCTTGCTGCCCTTCAGAGACATTGTTTTCCTATTGACAAGGGCCAAGGGGGCTCCATCCCATCTCTCTGAGAGGCTGACCTGGGTAGTGTGTCTACAGCAGCTGCCGTCAACTAAATGTTCACGCCTGCCAAGCACTTTCACTCATTACCTCATTTCCCCGCCTTGGTGGCCACCCACGTGTCCGCCAGTCCACCTTTCCACAGATGCTCACTGAGCCCCTCTCTGACCAGGCCCTGAGCCAGGCTGACAGGTGAAGGTCAGGACAGGGGGCAGGATAGGGACCCTGCCCAGGCAGGTCTGGCTTCACCATGCTTCAGCCTCCCAGGCCGAAATCAGGACCTTGGACTTGGACAAGGGCAGCCTGGGATAGGTGCTATGTGGGTCGGTGTGTGCTGGGAGTGGGTGGGGGAGGCAGTAGGCGTCCACGTGCTGCTGGAGGTGGCGACGTGTGGTGGAAGGCCGCTGATGGCCGCTCTGGCTCTGCTCCTCCCTCCAGGTCAAGGAGATCCTGACGGCTCTGGGCTTGCTGTCTTGTGCCAACACGCGGACCGCAAGTCTCTCAGGCGGGCAGCGCAAGCGCCTGGCCATCGGGCTGGAGCTGGTGAACAACCCTCCCGTCATGTTCTTTGATGAGCCAACCAGGTACTCAGGAGCAGCGGGGGGGAGAGCCCCTGACCTCTGGGCCCGCAGATTTTATGGGGGCCCTACTGGAGCTTCAGAAGTGGGAGGTGTGTGTCCTGCCTGCCCCAGCTTGTTCTCCTCCTATTTTGTGGTCCCAGGGCAGAGGCCTTACTTGCCCCACTCTCCCTGTCTGAGACTAAGAGACACCCATGGGCTTGGGCTTGCACATGGACCTACCCTGTGCACATTGAATGTGGGCATGGTTTGGGGCGGTGGGGGCGGGTTCCTGCAAACGTCTCATGGTGCCCCTTGCCTTGCAGCGGCCTGGACAGCTCGTCCTGCTTCCAGGTGGTCTCCCTGATGAAAGGGCTGGCGCAAGGAGGGAGGTCCATCATCTGCACCATCCACCAGCCCAGCGCCAAGCTCTTCGAGCTGTTCGACCAGGTACACAGACCCCGCTGGGATCAGCCCTCGGGAACCTAAATTCTGGTACTCAGCTTCCCCTTAGCTCTTGGGGTTGCCTTCAGTGTTGAGCGGCCTTAGTGTTATGTTTCATGAGATGTTGGAGCCATGAGCCACTAAGGAAGGGGCCAGAAGAGCTGGCCAGTGTCTGCGCAGGGGCTCTTGTGTGGTCATGGGGACTTGCTGAGTCCCTGTAGCCATTGCTGAGGCTTCAGATTGCAATGGGGAAATACCTGTTTTACTGAATTAAGTGACAGATTACTTTATTTGTACAGACAGCCATTGGGTTATGTCGAGCTCTACAGACTTCATTTTGTGGTTACGTCACCATCTTCCATTTATTTATTTTTTAAAAAGTTCTGTCATTTCGATGTATGTACATATGTACTTTATGTTTTTTTATTTTTTTACTACAAGTAAAGGTCAGAAATTGTTATTTTATATTATTATTATTATTATTATTATTATTTTACTGTTTCACTTCATTACTACTGTATATGTGCTCCATGTGAGTGACGTAGGTGCTTGTATAGGTGGGTTCCTGATGCAACCCGAGGACTGACTGTATAATATATTTTATAAATCTTAGGTTTTGATAATATGAGAGAGAGAAAAAATCCCAAGGGTTGAAATATGTAGGCTCAGGAATCTTTCCCAAGCAGGTGGTTAGTTAGTTAGTTAGTTAGTGTGCAAAAACAATGTAAGAAAATAACTCAGGGCCTCATGATAGCCTCAGTTTTCCCTCACTCACCATGGATTTCCCTGTGAACTTCAACAGAGTCTGAAGTGGGGAGAGAGAGAGAAAGAGAGAGAGAGAGAGAGAGAGAGAGAGAGAGAGAGAGAGAGAGAGAGAGAGAGAGAGAGGGAAAAGGTTTATAGATAGGTGATAGATAGATAGATAGATAGATAAGATTTGGTTAAATGAATGGATGGAGGGTGAATGGGTAGATGGATGGATGGATGGGTGGGTGATATAGATGGGGGGATAGGTGGATGAATATATGGATAGAGGGATGGAAGGATGAAAGGGTAGATGGATGGGTAGGTTGGTGGAGGGTTGGTTGGTGGATGGATGGATGGATGGGTGAATGAATGGGCAGGTGGATGGATAGAAGGGTGCAAGGGTGGGTGGGTTGGTGGATGGATGGATGTGTGGATGGGTGGTAAGTGGATGTAGGAGTGGAGGTGAAAAGGTGGTGGATGGTGGATGGATGGTGGATTGATGGATGGACTGGTGGGTGGGTGGATGGTGGTGGATGGATGGGGGAGTGGAGGTGTGGTTGAGTAGGTGGTGGGTAGGTGGGTGGATGGATGTTGAGAGCATGAGGGCAGACAGGGTTGATGTTTACCTATCCTTGCTTTTTTCCAGCTTTATGTTCTTAGTCAAGGACAGTGTGTGTACCGGGGAAAAGTCTTGAATCTTGTCCCATACTTGAGGGAATTAGGTCTGAACTGTCCAACCTACCACAACCCAGCTGATTTCAGTAAGTATAACCTTGACTGGGAAGGAAAAGAAAGGGTTTTTTTGTTTGTTGTTTGTTTGTTTGTTTGTTTGCCACTCCTGGTGGATTTTCACTTTACCAGGGGCCCTCTGTCAGGGCTACGTGAATAGTCCACAGATGGCGTAAGTGCCATCCTATGATGGAACTTTAAAGGACAGAGAAAAAGAGGTTGTTTTCCCTCAAGACAAAATGACAGAAAAAAGGGAGCTGTTGTTAGGAGCAATATTTTCTAACATCTCTTGTGTTAGTCCCAGGTTAAAGGAAGTTCTTTCTAACAAGAAATAACCTTGTGGTCCCATCACTCCAATCTCTGACTCTGCCTTCACATGGCTTTTTTTTTTTTTTTAGCTGTGTGTCTCTGTTGTTGGGTTCAGGGCCCATCCTAACTCCAGATCCATCCTATAGGTCTTTCACCTCAAGACCCATAACCACTTACATCTGCAAAAACACATTTGTCAAATATGTCATATTCTGCGGTTCCAGGTAGACCACAGTGACTATTTGGGGTATGCTATTCCACTCACTGCAACCCTCCTGGTCATCAGCACTTCTCATTCAATTGCTTTTCTTTCAAACATCTGGCCACACTCCCAGGATTTCGTATTTCCTACAACATCATCTTCCAAGTTATGTTCCATAAGACACTGTTTCTGGAAAATACTTCTTTTCTTGAGCAAGAGTGTGGGAAAGGGAACGTGAAGGGAACAGAAGGCTTTGCTTAAAGGCAGTGGGACCGGTCTGGTTTATAGTCACAAGAGAGAAGCATTGTTGGGGAAAGGTGTGCTGATTAGGGGAGGATGGTGAGGTCCAAGGCCTGCAAAGAGGTGAGAAACTAGATGGACAGGAAGAGAAATAGGGTCCATGCAACCTCCGGGAAGTTCTAGAAAGGTCAGGGCGTGGCTTCTCTCTCCTCCACGTCACCCGGAGGGAGGACTGGAGTGCACAGAGAATGGCGTTTAGGGAGGGGTGGGTGTGAGTGACCAGGAGAGCACATAGTGCTGAGCCCATGTGGCCTCCTTGATGAAAATGAGCCATCACATCCTGGTTTATGAAAGGTGAGGCAAATGGTCCCAGACCTCAATGACCCCAGGGTGCCAAGCACTCCTCAGACCCTGCCCACCCCTTTTTCCACGGTCCCACTGAACCGTCACAGCTCTCATCACTCATGGCCAATCCCACGTGCACAATGCGAGCTCTCTAAACAGAAATCCTGTACTATCTAACTCATCTTCCAGCTCTACTCTGACGCTTGGATGCCCTTAGGATAACTCTGGATGGATGCCTAAGTTCATAGAGAATGAGCTAATTATTTTCATTCCCAGGCTCCTGACATGAGACATGACCTTGCTGGGGGTTTAGAGCTGAAAGAACATTGGTAGCTACATGATTTGACCATATGACAGTGATCATGCACTTGTATACAATCAGTTAAAAATGTTCCTGCTGGATTCATGGTTTTGTAGCTGCAAAAACGAATGAGGCCCACAGTTCACATTGGCGGTCTCAGGCCGTGATCCCAGGTTTGGCTGACGGCACGCCCCTGTGTCTCATGCAGTCATGGAGGTGGCGTCCGGTGAATACGGCGATCAGAACGGACGCCTGGTGAGAGCCGTCGATGAGGGCCTGTGCGACGCTGACTGCAGGAAAGAGCCTCCTGCGGGGGATGGCGAGGTGAACCCCTTCCTCCAGCACCAGCCCTCTGAAGAGGTAAAGCCAGCCAAAGGATGGAAGGGGCGGAGAAAGGTAACTCCACCCCCGGCCCGGGAGAACCCTCGTTGCATTTTGCCCCTTGTGGCACGGTGCTCTTCCTTAGCCTTGAGGAACTGGGTCATGGGGTTGGGGGTCTCACCTCTCCCTTCTTGGTGTGTCCTCAGAATTCCACTTCCACGGAAAGCTGCCACAGCGTCTCCGCCAACTGCCTCACCCAGTTCTTCATCCTCTTCAAGAGGGCCCTATTGACTACCGTGAGGGATTCGGTAAGCGTGTCTACAGTCGCCTCTGGTGGCCAAGGAAGCTGCCAGCATTTCCGGGTGTATCTGTCCTGACTGCCTTCCCTCTATTTGCATCAGTCAGCATTCACTCTGCGATGCTGCTGTAACAAACACTCCCTCATATGCCAGCAACTCTGACAGTAAATATTTGTGTTACCGGTTGGTTGGCTGAGCATTGTAACTCTGCCCCCTGTTTCTTCTCATCCTGGGACTCAGAATGGAAGGACAGCTCCTTTCTAAAATGTGACAGAGGGAAAGTGCAAGGGAGAAATCAAATGTAAAACTTCTGGAGGCAACTTGTCACTTGTGCTCACATTCCTCTGGCCAAAGCAAGTCATATGGCCAAGCATGTCGTCAGAGAGTGCACTTCTCCCTCAGGAAAGCACAGCAACGCATAGGGCACTGGGGCTGTGTGGAGGCTTATTGGGAAGGAGGTGTTGAATGGTTGAGAAGCAGACTAACATCCACCTTTAAAGTGGACAACCTGACAGCCTGTTGTCAGGGTCCGGGTCCGGTGCTCAGTGGGCCTCTGGGACCTAGTTTGAAAAATGGAAGGGCTTATAGCAACCCATGTCACAGCTCTTCAAGGGTGGCCTCTGATATATCCACCCTTGGTTCCTTTCTCCATCATCGCTGTTGTTTGTCCTCTCCTCTGAAGGCAGACAGACCTTGCTTGCAAGTTTTGAGCAAATCTGTTTTAACAGCAATAAAAGGCTGCCTCCCTTATGCATGTGTGTGAGTTGGTTTAGGGTTGGAGGTTGGTTTTTCTGGAGGAAAAGGGCGGCATGAAGCATGAGGTCTGCCATGGACCAGGTCTCCAGAGGCCTTGGACCTGTTGTTCCGTCTCTGCCCCATCCCCTGCTTCCAGGCGAGTGAGTAACAGCCAGGTCTGCCCCCAGGTCTTGATGCACCTCCGGGTCACCTCGCACATTGCCATCGGCCTCCTCATCGGCCTGCTCTACTTGGGGATCGGGAACGAAGCCAAGAAGGTCATGAGCAACTCCGGCTTCCTCTTCTTCTCCATGCTGTTCCTCATGTTCGCAGCCCTCATGCCCACCGTGCTCACGTGTGAGTGCCTGACGGGCCACAGACCCTCCTCTCCTTCCTCATCTGTCATTCCAACCCACAAACTGGGCACCGAGGTCATGGCTTGGCCAAGAAGGGAGTTTTCTGAACATATGTCTTGCTTTTAAAAAATATTTGAGGCCCAGTGCATGAAATTCATGCATGGAGGGGGGATGGTGTCCCTCAGCCTAGCCTGCACTTTCCACATGGGGGCAGCCATCTTTGACCACATGGGGATGGCCATCTTGTGCATTGGAGTGACAGTCAATTTGCATATTACTCTTTTATTAGTTAGGGTAATATTCTTTGTAGACAGATGCAGGTATTGTTGTATTTTCTGTTAGACAAGAAAATGCAGAGCCTGTTTAAGCCACAGGATGGAAGGCTTTCACGGGGAGGAAGGCTGATGGGAGAGATTTCTAAAGAGGTTTTCTAATCAGGAGCCCCTCAAAGGCACTGTTTACCTCGTGGGTTATTAAGACAGCCCCGGTCCAGCCAAGTTTCGAAGGGAACGAAGCCATTCTGGATAGATTTCCATGCAAGTCTAGGTTGCTTGCAGAGTCACGTGGGGCTGACAGTGCAGACAGCCTTGCTTCTGCAGGATGCCAGCATGAAGCTCCTCCCTCAATTGCCTGGAATTTCCAAGACCTCACACGCGGCCTTGTCCGTGGGAATGAATCACATTGTCACAGTTAATGAGTGAGAATCAGTTGAGCAATAAGTGTTTTATTAATCGCTAAAATAACACTCATATTTATTATTGCATGGATATCCTCCCCGCGATGAGTTCTCAGGTTATGAAAATGGATGGCGGTTTTCCTAGGCTAGTGAATCGGTCCTTATCTTCCCACCCAAACCCAGAGCACCAGGGTATTGAAAGGCCCACGTTTCGGCACAGGCTGGGTTGTCGAGCCAGCCTTTGGCACGCTGGGTATGTCTGCTTGACGCCTCCTCCGTTTTCCTAGTTCCCCTGGAGATGGGCGTGTTTCTCCGGGAACACCTGAATTACTGGTACAGCCTGAAGGCCTACTACCTGGCCAAGACGCTGGCCGACGTGCCCTTCCAGGTATGTCTGGGAAGGGGTGTGCTGGCGAAAGGGCAGGAACTCGCCTCGGACCCTGCAGACCCGGGTGGGAGATGGCGAGTTCCAGGAGAGGCTGATGGGACCTATGTTCCCAGATCACGTTCCCGGTGGCCTACTGCAGCATCGTGTACTGGATGACCGCGCAGCCGACCGACGCCGTGCGGTTCGTCCTGTTCGCTGCGCTGGGCACCATGACGTCCCTGGTGGCGCAGTCCCTGGGCCTCGTGATTGGAGCTGCCACTTCCCTGCAGGTACCAGCCAAGGAGATGCCTCCCTGCCGCCCTGGGGGACTCAGCACCGCCCGCTCCTCCTAATCCTGCCCTATCTTCCTAGATCAGCTTCTCCAGGTCAGGGTTTGTGTCAGGATGCAATGTCCTGGCTGGTCACTATTGGCACCTCGACAGCAGCAGGTGCCCGGATGTGGCGCTTAGTGTATGCCAGTGCTGTGCTCAGCGCTTTCCACGTAATAGCTCATTTAGTCCCCAGCACACCCCTGATTTAGATGCTGTGCTATCCCCATCTTACAAGTGCAAACACTGAGGCCCAGAGAGGCAATGCGATTTGGTGGTGGTCACACAGCTGGCTCAGAGGTCAAGCTCTCGATGCCTGGGTTTTGTTGCCTCAGGGGATCCACTGGCCCATCCCTCCAACCTCCTCCATTGCACCCCACATTCCCACCCTATCTGAGTCCTTCTACGTGCCCCTTTCAGACTCCTGGTCCCCCCCACACACAAACACATGTGCATTTGCCATTTCTGCACCACGTGACTTCAGGGAGGTCAGGCCAGGCCTTTCCTTCACAGCTAAGCCGGAACTAGGGTAAATCTCACAGCTAAGCCGGAACTAGGGTAAATCCCGGCTGCTCACTCCCCAAACCAGACGCTTCTCCACGCCATCTGGCCTGTGATGACTCATCCTGAAAACCGGTCCTTTCTTAGCGGTCCCGGGGACTGTCCAGGAATATGGCCTCCAGGGGCCACCTGCAGAGGCAGTTGAGCGGGACTGTACATTCTCTCTGTGTCTCCCCAGGTGGCAATCTTCGTGGGCCCCATGACAACCATCCCCATCCTGCTCTTCTCAGGATTCTTCGTCAGCCTTGGCACCATCCCAACCTACCTGCAGTGGATGTCCTACATCTCCTACGTCAGGTAGCGCGTGCGCGTGCGTGCGTGTGTGTGAGTGTGTGTGTGTATGTGTGTGTATGCGTGTGTGTGTGTGTGTGTGTGTGATGGTTGTGGTGGGGGGACCCTGTATAACTTGGGGCCTTCACAGTGACAGAGGGAAGAGGACTCTTGATAGCCTGCAGATGCTCACCAAAGCCACATCTTAGCTGTCAGCTAAATGTCGACACCATTCCTTTATCACTGTCCCAGAGGATCAGTGCAGTTAGTTTTGTCCTGGTTTTGTGTGTCCTGCCCTCACCCACACACACAACGAGGGTAAAATAAGTACTAGCTGCTCGTACCCTGAGGAGCCCAGGTGGGCCCGTTGTCTGGCCCATTGGAGATCTGCCTGGGCGAAGGAGGGAGGGGGAGGGCGTTTCCACCTGTTAGGCACTTCATTTCTCTCTGAAATAAACATGCTTATGACACGTTCCTGAATATTGTAAACCCTAATAAGAAATCTGGTGGAATATTTAAAAAAACAATAACAATAAAACAGCAGTGTGGTTCAGTGGTTGAGCATTGACCTATGAACCAGGTCACAGTTTGATTCCCAGACAGGGCACAGGCCCGGATTGTGGGCTCGATCCCCAGTAGGGGGAGGCAGCTGATCAATGATTCTCTCTCATCATTGATGCTTCTATCTCCCTCTCCCTTCTTCTGTGAGATCAGTAAAAATATATTAACTTTTATAAAAAGGAATCCAGTGGGAAGAGAGTCATGACTGAAACACCCTAACACCTTTGGACACGACTGTTCTGGCGCCTGGGCGCTGGGTCCAGCTCATGCTCCGCGCCCAGGGGCCGTCTGGCACGTAGGCCTGGGGGCTGCGCTTGTCTCCAGTGCTTTTCCATTTGGTGACACGCAGATCCCACATAGGAACAAGCTTTTCTTTCCTAGGATGTCAGTTCAGACCCAGGTGTTTTGTTCTGGAAACAAAGCCCTTGTCCAGAGTTTCAGCAACCTGTGCGCACGCCAACATGGGGAAACCCTACCCCGTGCTTTTCTCCCCCAGAGTTAGCGTCTTCCTTCCGACAATGTAGGGCTGGCAGGGAACAATGGAGGGGGCAGGGCGTGTTTTGTTAGGTGCTGCTTGGAAGCTATCAGACATTCTATTATATCAAACTTTTATTTTTTAAAATATATTTTTATTGATTTTTTTTTTTAACAGAGGAAGGGAGAGAGATAGTCAGAAACATCAATGAGAGAGAAACATCGATCAGCTGCCTCCTGCACACCCTCTACTGGGGATGTGCCTGCAACCAAGGCACATACCCTTGTCCAGAATCAAACCTGGGACCCTTCAGTCTGCAGGCTGATGCTCTGTCCACTGAGCCAAACCGGTTAGGGCTATATCAAACTTTTAAAAAGTATGTACTGCTGAAACCGGTTTGGCTCAATGGATGAAGCATCAGCCTGTGGACTGAAGGGTCCCAGGTTCGATTCCAGTCAAGGGCATGTATGTACCTTGGTTGCGGGCACATCCCCTTGGAGGCAGCTGATCGATGTTTCTCTCTCATCGATGTTTCTGGCTCTCTATCCCTCTCCCTTCCTCTCTGTAAAAAAACAATAAAATATATATTTAAAAGCATGTACCACCACAAGTAATCCAAGGGTTTTCAATTCATTTCCCTGATCAAATCCCTATGATTGGTTCTGTTTGGAGGAAATGAAACGGGGAAAACGTAGTTAAGCTGCCTGTGCGATCATCTCAGGGATGCTGGGAGATTAGGAAGTATTTGGGGAGTGGGGAAGAAGAGCCCACTGGGACCATGGGTAAAGCAGAGGGTATTTTGCCCCAGGCACACGGAGGCAGAGACAGGGACGATGGTGAGGGCGTCTGGTCGCCCGGACAGAGCCTTCCTCACACCGGCGCTTTCCCCCCGCAGGTACGGGTTCGAGGGGGTCATGCTGTCCATCTACGGCATGGACCGCGCGGACCTGCACTGCGACGTCGAGGAGACCTGCCACTTCCAGAAGTCGGAGGCCATCCTGCGGGAGCTGGACGTGGAGAACGCCAAGCTCTACATGGACTTCATCGTCCTGGGCATCTTCTTCATCTTGCTGCGCATCATCGCCTACTTCGTCCTGAGGTACAAAATCCGGGCCGAGAGGTAGAGCTCCCGACTGCCGGCAGACAGGAGCGTCGGACACCGCCGCCAGGGCAGCTGGCAGGATCCTGGCGGCCAGCCTGTGCCCGAGGACCCGGGATGACTGTGACCCGGCCCCTAGCCACCGCGTCTGGCTCGTGGGTGCCATGCACTGGACAGCTCTGCCCCGGGGGACGGGTCTTCTCTCCATTACCCTTCCCAGCTTTACCTAGGAAGAAGAAGTAGAAAGGATAATTTTTCACGTGCAGAATGTAAAACGCCCACCCCCGGGGCAGCGTTGCAACCCGCAGCGGAGCTGGTGACGAGGCGTCCCTGGCCACGCCTTCCTCAGGCCCAGGTAGCTCTGGCCCCGGGCAGGGGCCGCGAGCAGCCCCCACGGCCTGGTCACCGCGCAGGAGGCATCCTGGGGAGCAAGGCGGAGAGGACACTGGTTCTGTTTTATGACCTGTTTTTCATAGTTTTCATATTTCTACAGTGTGTCTCTTTTTTCCAACGAGAAGTCGCTTTCCAAGCCAAAGGCCTGTGAATGTCATTCATTTTAAGAAACGGGGTCTCTTCCGCCTGCTGGGGGAGAACTATGCAGGGTGACCCGCCTTCGCTGACAGACAGAACCCGTGAAAGGGGCAGGGGCGGGCCCCACGTGGAGAGACTGGGGAACTGTATGCGCGAAGCTGCGCGGACATTTTTAAAAGTTACACAAAGAGTGGGAAGACGAAGTTGGCCACCTCTTCCCCAGTCTTTTGTTTTCCCCGTGCTTCTTATTTTAAGCAAAATATATTGTTTCTTTCCTCCTAGCTTTCTGAACATGTTAATTTTTGGTTGTTGTTAATCCTCACCTGAGGATATCTTTCCATTGATTTTTAGAGAGAGTGAAAGGAAGAGGGAGAGACAGAGAGAGAAAGAAACATCGATGTGAGAGAGACACATCGATGGGTGGCCTCCCCCACACATCCCAGCCAGGGCCTGGCATTGAGCCTGCATGAGGTGCATGCCCTTGATCAGGCGATGGGCCAACGCTCTATCCACTGAGCCAAACCAGCTGGGGCTGAGCACCTTAATTTTGCCTAAAACATTCTAGGAGACCCACCCTGTTGAGTTTTTACAAGCATTTTCCCTTTCTTCATCTATCACATCAACTACCTCCACTGAAGCTGGGCTGAGGGACACCCAGGGGTGAACGCTGAGAGATCCCGGGTGCAAACGTGAAAGATGAGCTGACTGCCCGAGATGGAAGCTGCTGAGACCCCATTAGAATCCAAGGCCCTTGCAGGCCCCCGGATTCTGAGTGTGGCCCGGTGGTTCTGGTGGCAGCTCGTCCGTACCACCCTGTCAGTGCTTGGTTTGTGCAGCCGTCTTCCCGGTGATGTCACCACACATGTCAATCTCTCTAGGGCAGGAGCCGTGGTATCTGCAGGCCGACAGCCTTTGGCTCCCTGCCAGAGCTCCCGGGTGCCTGTCCGCCCCAGCAGTGTAGTATCCACAGGGTAGGAGGTGCCTCTGGCCAAAGAGGGTCTGAAGGAAAATGGCATTGCTTTCCCTTCTAGACCATCACTGTCCCAGAATCAGGGTCCCCTGACGAGAGATTGTATGTTTGTGGGCAAAAGATGCATGAACCTCTCAGACCCTCGATGTCCTCTTCTGGACCCTTGATGTCCTGTTCTGGACCAGCATTAGCTGGTCTCAAGGCCACTTCAGCTCACAGATCCCTCAGTTCTGTCCCCCAACGCGTATTCCCCACTTCGAGAATGAAGAGAGTTCAGTTTTTACCTGCACACGGATTTGATTTGTCGATGCTTAGGGACCTCCTTTACTCCTGTAGACCCTTTTTAGTAAATGAACACAATCCAGGAGTACTATCGTATAATTTTAAATCCACCTGCCTCACACACATAGAGCAGCATTGCCTCCCAGGCCATGCTACTCAACCAGGGTCAAACTCAGCCTCTGCACAAAGACAGATTAGCCCGTGAGACACCACACCCAGGGAGACGCGCCCAGGGACAGCCTTGCGGGGCACAGAGTTGGGGAGAGGAGAGAGTCCTCAGTCTCACCCCAGAATCGCATCAGGTGAGGTCAGTGTTCCAGGGCCTCTTCCCCTCCGCGTCAGCCCCTGGGCTGTGGCTCGGTGACCCTACAAGGACATACATGCCAGGAGCTGCGCTGAGAGTCAACTATCTCATCTGCAGAGCCATTCTCTGAGCCAGCAGGGTCCCGTCTCAGCCATTGCAGAAGGAGACGGCGTGATTCCTTTAGACTCACAATCTCATCTCCAAGCACACCCAAGCCCGCAGAAGGAATATTTCCATAGGAGCACATGCTCCCTGCATTTCAATCTTTTGCTGTTAGCTCATCCCTTAACAGATGAGCAACTGATTGAGCTTCACCCTCCCCCACCCCACCCCACTCCCCGTACCCGGAGGCAGACCTTTGGGGACGAGAGGGCTGTCGGGTGCTAGAAGGGAAACCCGTGTGCATAGTGACCAGGGCTATTTTTTGAAGGATGCTCAGTGGGGTGTCGCAGGTGTACCGCCAGCACCCAGGATAATTTGCCTGGGAAGACCTAAAGCCGTGGTGCGTGAGCGGGGGTCACCCCTAGGATGCTGCTGCCTTCGCCCAGTTCAGCTCTCAGCGAGTGCCCTCCATTAGAAACGGGCGCCCCCCAGGGCAAGCAGGCAGCAGGGGTGGGGGTGGGGGAGAAGGGGGGCATGGCCAGGCGCTCCAGACATTTCAACCTGCAGAGCACCAAGGCTGGCAGAAGGGCGGGAAGGTCCCGGGTCCCAGGACCAGAAAAGAGCGAATTCGAGTCCCAGTGTGGCCCCCAAATCTCCATTTCCTTTTTTCTTTCTTTGCCCTGCCTCCTGTTCAGAGTGTACAGATGTGTGTGAATATGCCTTATGAGGATAAAATGCAATGCTAGCGTAGGGGCTATTCACTCCGGACTTCCTCTCAGCAAATGGATAGCGGAGATGGGAGGGTGCCCATGCCCCGCCCCTCCAGCCGCCTTGCCCGGGGCGTCCCGAGCTGGCCTGGGGCTGAGCCTCCTCGGGCCTGGGTGGGCTGTGCCTCCCTCTGCCCTGGCCCGGCCTTGGCTTCCTCACTCAGCTCGCTGTGGGCGAGCTTGGGCAGAGAGGGCTGCTGTGTGTGGTACGCACACCGACGCGTACACACGTGCTCACGTGCAGGCGTGTGCCAGGCTGTGTGTCACAGTATTACTCTGTGGTGTTTCCTTCATCCATGAATCCTCAATCCCCCTTTACTCCGAGAAGAAGAGGAAACATTCCCTCGCTTCCCGCCTGCCAGCCAGATGGTAGAGCAGGGCCCGGACCATGAGGAGGTGACCGTTGCCGGCTAAGTGGCAGTGTGACCAAAAGTAAAACAAAACAGCGTGGGGGAGGGGAGGGGAATGCAGAGGGTACGAATATAAAGTTAGATACTGCCGAGAAATGACTACTAATAAAATATTTTATATAAAGCTTTTTTTTTTTTTTTTTTTTTTTTTTTTATTGTTCACTGTTCAATGCTTCAAGTACAGAATGATTCGCTTGGATTTGGCCAAGTGAAATGGACCTTGAGGTTGTGTTGCGAATCCATTTGCTGAACTTTGGGGAAGAATTCGGGTTCCTTACTCAGTGTTCTGGTCTGACCCCTATTGCAAAGAATCGCCCTCCTCTCCTGAGAACGTGCGTGTTTTATGTTGAACTGTCGTAAAGTTTTGCGGGTTTCCCCTATCCTCCCAGGCCCGGCTCCCACAGTTCCACCTTGTTAATGTGGGCCATGACCTCGGAAGGTGCCACGGCCCCAAGAGCCTGGCGTGCCCCCCCCCCCCACACCTCCCAGCCGTCCCTTCCATCCCCTTCAGCTAGCAGTGGTCTCCATGGACACGGTCTCCATGGACACGGTCTCCATGGGCACGGGCCCCAGGCAGAGGGACAGCCTCCTTCGTTGCTCTGGGGTCTGCGGCCTCTGTATGGGGTGGCTCCAGGGAGCACCCCCCAGAGACTGGCCCCAGTGGAGCTGAGCAGCACCCAGAGGAGCCTGGAGCTGCAGCGGCCGGAGCTCCCAGGACTGCGCGGTGGCCGGAGTTTGCAGGCAGCGGTGTTCTGGCCTCGGCGGTCACCCTGGCCTCCCTCCCTCCTGGGACAGAGAGAGACCAGGGCCTGACGAAGTCACGGAACCCACGGCCCCTGCCGCCCTCCTACGTGACAGGGAGAGAGAGGTGGTAAGCTCAGGGGGAGAGCACCCTATAAGGGACGAGCTGGTGATGGCAATGTCTGCGACCGAGCCCCCCGCCTCTGCAGACCCTCCCTCAGTCCAGCGCACGTTACAGTCCCTCTGGGTCACTGCACGTGGCCTCTCACATCAGGGAGATTCCTCTGGGATAATTCTCGGGCCTCCGTGGGGCCAGGAGCAGGGGAGAAGGGGGGCACCCCCAGCCCTGGCACACGCCTTTCACACTGGCAGCCTGTACTCACCCCATTGCCTCCTGGGCAGGAAGGCAGTGTGAAGAGTTTGGGGGACCTTGTAAGCCTCCTGCTGTTACCTTTCCTGATGGGAGTGCTTTGTCACATTACGTGCGGCGGGGGCCCAGGTGAGCTGGGCAGAGATGTTGAAGCCTGGGGGGCAAGCATCTGCCCCCCACCCCTGGCCTGCCTGCGCCATTCTTCAGTTCCCTGAAGTGTCCCTTGAAGGAGATCTCGGGAGAGGGGTGGCTCTTGCTGCCAGCACCTGAAGTGACTTATTGTCCTTGCACTTCACCTGCCCTGAAGTCTAGCCCACACCTGGCCCTTCCTCCGGGCACAGCCGTGGGTCAGCACAGGGAGCTTTCCAGAAAACAGCCTTTGCCAAATAGGGCTTTGCCAGAACACCAGGCACACCCACCGCTGGGGGAGTTACCAAACCCTCTCCCCTGTGCGCCCCCATGGCCCTCTCCTGACGGGGGACAGATCAGGCCCCGCGGGAAGGCAGGAACAGTGACCATAGGGGCTGTTTGTTGTAGGGCCTTTGCAATCTTGACAGCTCCATCCGGGGCACCCGGGGGTCTCTGTCCCACGGCCTTGGGAAGCACAGACTGCCCCGGCTTAACCGGAACTGCCTCCTCTTTCAAGTCCTCAGCCCATTAAAAACGGTGGGCAAGGTCGCGCCGTTCAAATTGCTCATCACATCCACCACCAACCCCACAAAGGAGGTTTCCATTTTCACAGTCACGATCCCCGCGGGAGGGGCCCGGGGAGGGGTTTCTCGGCAGAACGTGTACGTGTGGGAAGTTGACCGGTGTCCCCCGCGGCCCTCCGCTGTCTGCTCTCCCCGTGTGGCTGGTGGGCACAGCCCCCGCCGACCATGGCTGAGTCTGTTGTGAATCGTTGCCGTGGATGAGCAGCTATTTCAATGTTTTCCCTTTGTTTTTCCTTCCAAAGCAAGAGTCAATGCAAGTAACCTTTTTTAACCAGCGTGCAAACGTGTGCACACACCTGTCTGTGTAATATAGGATTATGGAAGCCCTGTTTTGTATAAGACTGTAAGGGTAATTTCACTTTGGTATAGCCATGTTCTCTAGGAAATAGAGCTGCTTGCGCGCTGTGAGAGGTGGCACTGTTGTAGGTAAACTCGGCATATATACATATGTACCTACATATATGTCTATGTCTATGTCTATGTCTATATCTATATACCTTTAATAACCTGGGGCCCCTGGGCCCTTGTTCTGGCTGTGTCACTCCACTGGGACACAGGCCCGGAGAGACCCAGATGTGAGATCTAACCCAGACCGAACGCACCATGGCTTGGCTTTATCTATTTCTGTAGGGTTACCTTCTTAGATTTGTACTTGAACTTTGTCTCCTGATAAATTAGATGCCATTGATGACAATGTGACCTAGGTCAAATAAAGCATCTTTGTTTTCAGATCCCATTTCTCTCTTGCTTGCTTTCAACGACACCAGCGCTCACACGGAGGGAGGTGGGAGCCTGCGTGTGGCCAAGCTAGAGGACCGTCTTCCCCTTCTCACGCCGCCCTCGCTCTAATGCAGCGGTTTCTTGGGCAGGTGTCATGCTGGGTCCCGGTGAAGTGGGGGAGAGAAGTAAGAGTGACATCAGTGGTACACCAGCCACTCCCCCCTGTTCCCCCTTCTCTCCCCCGCCCCTCTTCCAGCCACCGGGTGCTAGGTGACAGGTAGCACAGGGTCAAGTGCCTTTCCATACGTTATCTAATTTAACAGCCATTCTTGGGGCCAGAGAGCCACCACCAGCTCCATTTCTTAGATGAGGAAACTGAGGCTCAGAGACTAGATAACTTGCGGAGTTCAGATGGCGGTAGTGTAGCCCCTGACCCCTTCAGCACACTCTTCATCTTGGGAGGAGACATGGGGAGCAAAGACAAGAGCCCATCTTGTCACATGAAGTGGCCGGAGGGGTGGGGGGGTTGGGGGGATGGGAGGGAAACTCCTTCCAGACGTGTGGTTAGCGGGTAAGATGATGGACAAACGTTCCCAGTTGTCAGCAACACCCCTCCTCTCTGTGCCTTTGAATGTTGAAGAATTCTGGAATAGAGTGATGCATTTCCACGAAATTCCAACACCTTCTGAAATAATACACAGCTACCCAGCCAACCCTGAAGGGACTGTTGCCAAGGACGTGTGAAAGCAACGCCTTTCCTGAGCAATTGCCCTTACATCCAGGAGGAGGCAAAAGGCAGCTAGCTATACTACTTGGCACAGGAAGTAATTAACAGCTATAATGGCCACAGAGCACGTGTGTGCGTGTGTGTGTGTGTGTGTGTGTGTGTGTGTGAGGGCTCCTGTGTATCTCCCCTTTCACCAGCAGCAAGGGGTACTTGGCACAGGAAGTAATTAACAGCTATAATGGCCACAGAGCACGTGTGTGCGTGTGTGTGTGTGTGTGTGTGTGTGAGGGCTCCTGTGTATCTCCCCTTTCACCAGCAGCAAGGGGTCTTCTCTTGGGCAAATCAAGGTTCTCATTCCTGGAAGGTTCTAGAAATGTATATCATGTTCAAGTCAACGAGGAAGGTATTTGATACCAAAATGATCCCTGGGTCTTTCAGAGCCTGGCTCATTATCTGGATTCACCCTGAGCTGCTGGGGGATGAGCAGTCTAGGGGCACCCTGAGCAGGAGGTGAGCGGTTTGATGGGCAGGTAAAGGCCCCTGGGGCCATGGGCAGTCACTGGTGGTTGAGTGCCCAGGTGCCCCAAGTCCTCCAATGATGCTGTACTGCCCGCACGTCCCAGTTTGAACCTCGGCAAGGCTGTGCTCTAAAACAAACTTCTCTGTTTCCTCATTTGCAAAGTAAGAGTAAATACAAGAGTACTCACTGCACTTAGAGGTTTTTTTTTTAAAGTTCCTGTCCTGGTTGGTGTTTCTCAGGTGTTAGAAGGTCGGCCCGGGCACTGAAGGGTCATGGGTTCAATTCCTAGTCAAGGGCACGTACCTGGTTTGCAGGTTGGTTCTCCAGCCCCAGTCAGGGTGTGTGCTGGAGGCAACCAATTGATGTGTCTCTCCCACATTGATATTCCTCTCTCTCTCTCTCTCTCTCTCTCTCTCTGTCTCATCTCTCTCTCTCTCTCTATCTATCTATCTATCTCTCTCTCTCTCCCTCACCTCCTCCCTTTCACTCTCTCTAAAAATCAATGGAAAGAATATAGTTTGGTGAAGATTAACAACAACAAAAAATTTCCAGTCCACACTGTAGCATTTCCTACCCCCAAATTTAAAAACTGATTAGCACTCACTGGGTCCTTGAATAACCTCAACTGTCCAGAGTCAAGAATGCCTTTGAAATTCCTCAGGGAAGGCCACGCACACACCCCTTGGCCCCTTCAGTGGGTCACCGAGACCTCAGGGACCACCACACTGGGCTCGGTGGGGTTCGGTGTAAGCCAGTACTTAGAAGTTAACTATCCGAGTTCAGTGTGTCGGCATTTCAGCGTTTCATTCTAAACCTAAAAAACTATGATGGACCTTTAAGTAAGGTGGAGGGCATTTTCCCGGTGTCTGCTGCTGCTTGTCACGTGAATTAGAGGGGAATGACTGGCAGGTGCTGTCACTCAGCCGTCTTCTAGGAGGGCTCCTGCCGTAGGAATCCAGCGCGGCTGGCCACCTCGCTGCAAACCCCTGGGCCAGCTCCTGCCTGGCCCCTGTCTGCTTCCTCCTCTCAAAATGGGATGTAGGTGATGACAGGGGACACCTCTCCCCCGGTGGGCTTGTGAGGGGCATTCAAGCCTCAAGTCCCCATGGAGACTATGTCTCCCGGGCCCCTATCACCCACACCAGGCCTTTGGCCCGTGTCTTGCCGACACCCTCCTGCCAAAGACCCACCCCACCCCCCGCCCTCCAGGAGCACAGGTACAGTCAAGCTAGGTTGACGGACTTGCGGCAAGGAACGCCGCACTTGTGGGCATCGCAGGAGGAAGATGTTAGGAAGGACTCAGTATACGATTTGGGCTGCGTTAGGTGGTTTGGGGGAGGTTCAAGGAAATAACCAGGATCCTTAACCAGGATCGGATGTGTCAGGAGGTGAGGGCAGTTGGGTCTTGGGTATCTTAATAACCCATCTAGGAGGGGAGGCAAGAAACCAGGCTGCATCTGAGAGGGTAGGAAGTCGCGGTTACTCCTGTCAGCCAACAGAGGGCGCGGTGTGGGTTGGACTTCCCACCTGTGCTCCTTGGTCCGAGATGTCCCTGGACGGGCTCAATTCCTAGGCCTGAAGGTGCTAGAAAGGACGCAGGGCTTAGGACGTAAAGACCTGGACCTCCTGGCGAGGTGCCTCTCAGCAGGGATTCCTGGACAGGCTCCTTCTCTGCAGGACAAGCAGAGAAATCTCTCTGAGCAGGTGTCTCTTTTCCACGGGAAGGATGGCTCAGATCAAGACCCCTCACCCTGCCCTCTGTGGACAGCACTGCTGTGTAGCACCGCGCAGCATGACGAGGGTGCGGTAGAATTGTCCTGTGTCTTTAAGAGAGTCCCATCGACGGGAACAGCAGGGGATGCTCAGCCTGAGTGAGTGTGCACACCCGTCTGTGCTCGCTGAGCTACCCGCCCGGGGGCCCTGCTGTCCGTGGAACTGGTGTCCCAGGCAACAACTCTCCATCGAGGGGTTGTTAAAACTTCCTGGGAACTAAATGGGATCTTCCAGGTGGCCCTGCTTCACTTATTCCGATGGCCGGGTCTATTTTCAGAAGAAAGAAAGCAAGAGGTGGCCACCCGAGGGGAACCACACGTTAAACTTGACTTGCAAATAAATACAAAGAAGTGCCGCTTTGCGAAATGCTTTTATCGGCTTTCCCTCCCCTGAGAAAGACATTCCTGGTTTCATTTATGAAACTTAAGGTGCCCATTTGACATGTCTTAGCTCAGCCTGCAGGGGGCAGGGACCTCTGAAGGTGGCTCGCCCTCCCCATCGCGTCTGCTCTGGGTCTGAGGCCTGCACAAACCAGTGCAGCCGCTTAGGGGTATTTTCTGCTCCCGCTCCCCAGGCTGGGGCAGACCCTCTGCCCCCAGAGGCTGCGACACCCCCCGCCGTCCCTCGTCTGTGACACACTGAGAAGAGAACGGGAGAGACGCTGCAGAAAGAAAGCACAAAACACAAAGTCTCAGGAACGGAGACCTGGCCTCATGCTGAGCGGGGATCTTTATTCTTTAAAACATCGGGTCCCAGGCATTAGCGTTCAGCCGGAGCCTGGTCAGGAGAGGGGGGCTAGCAAAGCAGAGAGGAGCAGGCAGGACGATGGGTGTGGACATTCACCTCCCATGGCGTCCAGGTTGGTGGGCGTGGCTTCAGAACGTGCATTCTGGAAGCAAAGCACAGCATAAGTTACTGGGAGCGGGTCTCCCTTCCACACTCCTGCTGCCCAGCTTCTCAAGGTCAAGCCAGGCTCCAAGGTCAACGCCTTATGCTGCATTCTCTCTTCTCCCTCCTTCCCCCCCCCCCCCCCGTGGGAGATCAGCCACATGCCCCACTGGGCCCTGGGTGGGGGAGGGCAGATGATCAATGAAGGGGCCTCTGCAGGGCCACCCTGTGCCCAGGAAGGGGTGCAGCCCCCTCCGGATTATCCTGGGACAAAGGGCAAGAGTGGCCCCTTGGGTACTGCCTCCAGGAAGGCGTCGTCCTGAGAGGTGAGCTGGCACTTGGCTGCCAGATGGCTCACAGTGACCTCTGCCCCCAGGGTGTGTGAGGCGGGGCCGATGGGACCACCCATGTGCATGCCATCTGTCGCTGACAGGGGGTTCCCGGGTGGTTATCTTACACCCCACTGTGTCACCGAGGGGAGGGGGGCAGGGAGGGGATGCACTTGGGATGGGGTGTGGAGACACCTGGGCACCTGCCTGCACGTCACCAGCGTCGGTGGTTGGTTTGCTGATGGGCCCCGCTTTCCAAGCCCACGCCGTGTCCAGTCCCTCCAGGACAGAGTTTACCTTAGTTCCTCGATAGAATGCCCTGACTCTGCCACCTTTTTAAAGCAATTGCTTTTGCATTCTTGCACAAACCGCTGGGCAACAGGACCGCAGGGCGCTGGTGGCTGGCGGCCCTGGCATGAAGCCGCTGGCTGAGGCCTCTGCCAGTGAGCAGCCACGGCACTGGGTACCCTGCCGAGGGCCCAGGGCGGGCGGCCTGCTGGGGACCGGGAGGCTCCGCACGTGCCCAGACAGGACCCGGCGCCCGGGGGTGGCGGCTCACCTGTGGCCTGCAGAGGCTTGAAGCACCAGGGCACCTCGGGGATGCTCGAGTCGAAGCAGCAGCCCCGGTTGTTGCAGTGCTCAGGGGTGACCTCGGGGTACGCGCAGTCCACCCTGTCCTTGGCCGGGATGGCGCACTGGCTCTCCACTGTCCCAGACAAAACCCGGTCAGCGGCCAGCGCCCCGCTGGCTTCGGGAGGGTCTGTGGGCTCTGCTGGGCAAATCTGCACCCTCTTCCCTCTCTGTCTCCCCGCCTGAGTTCAGAGGGTGTGGCTCCCTCCCCGGCAGGTGCTTGAGGCGACCTCTCTTTCTGTGTAAATATTTAAAGAGAAACGCCCCGCAGGGGGCTGGCCTGCTGTCTGTGCACTGCGTGCACCTTGTTGGGAAGTCACCGGGGGCTGGCAGCGGCCCAGGAATTAGGGCCCCTGAACCAGAAACAGGTTCCCTTTGTTTATCTACAAGAACCCATCCCCACTTAAATGGAAAGGATGATAGCGGGTATGCATTCAGTAGAGGGAGTCACAGCACACATTGAGCCTTCTACTTCCTTCCGGCACCCACCTGTCCCCGTGTGTCCTGAGGTCTCCAAGCCTAGGTCTCAGGTCCACCGGGCCTCAGCACCTAGCCAGGTCTGCTGAGGACGCCGGATAGACAGCGCACGGAATCTGCTCTGTCCTCACCACTAGCTACCAGTCAGGCTGCAGCTCCTGACCCCCGGGTTCCCCAACATTGGAATTGGCTGGGGACCTTGAAACACCCCTTCCCCCGCCCCCTAGACATTCAGACAGAATCGGCGCATCCTGGGCTCCGGTGAGGCTAACGGCACCCGGTTTGGGAAGGGCTGCCTGTGGCACAGTTTGGTAGGGAACCTGATAAAAGCCACCCCCTAATTTCTTCAAGCCGTACACACACACCCCACCCGGAGGTGCACTGCAAGGATCATTCTGGAAGTCACCCTGGTCATAGGTCTGTCCTTTCTGTGGGGGGCAGTGGGGCTGGGCACTGGCTGCCAGCCGCCAGCCGCGGGTTCTGACCCTGAAGGGCAGGGTGCCTTAGTCTGTTATTAACACCCTGAGCCTCAGTTTCCTTATCTCACACGGGGACAACAAGATCCAGTTTATAGAGAGTAAAGTGAATCTGCTAGACAGCAATCACTCAATGCACGTGGGGTCTGGTCACCTTCCTCAGGTTCCCCCAAGCCGCCAAGCCTGGGTCTTCGGTGTCCCTTCCCCTCGCCCGGGGCCCCACTGCCGCCAGGCCCACGTGGTACTCACACAGGCCCACGTACTGCGCGGACGAGCTGGAGGTCCCCAAGGCCAGGACCAGCGCCAGCAGCCAGAGCGCTCTGGCCTCCATGGTCACGGCAGGTACTGGGGACCCAGCTGCTCAGAGCCCTCATTTATACCCCTGTGTTTGCACAGCCTTCTGGGCTCTGTTTGCTTGGGGACGAGGCTTCCCTGCAGCTGGCCGCTCCCGCTTTTCCTGGCACCTGATTGTCCAGCCCCTAGAGGCCCGGCTCCCTGAGCAGAGAGGGTGGGGCGCCCCCACGGTGGTGCCTGGGGCTGACTCTCCTCCCTCAGGGAGCAGGGCTGTGCCTCCCCAGGGCAGCCTGGCCAGGAGGAGAGAAGATGGGGCTGACCATCGGTACCAAGAGCCCAGCCTGGAAGAGTCCGGAAGGCTCCCTCTACAATGGCAACAGTCCCCGGGCCACTTAGTCCCCCCAGGTCAGCCCTGGGTCATGAGAGGACAGGCAGCAAGCCCCACTCAGGTAATTCGTGTCTGCGACCTTATTTCTCTCTCCCGGCTCCTGCAAGGTGCACATTCCTTTCCTTCCTTTTTTTGGCATTTTTTCCAGCAAAGAAATATGTTTATTATTAATTACATTTAAATAAATGTATTAAGTAAAGTTATTCGGTACATTTTTGTTGTTGTTAATCCTCACCCAAGGATTTTTTCCCCCTGTTGATTTTTAGAAAGAGTGGAAGGGAGGGGGAGACACAGAGAGAGAAACATCGATGTGAGAGAAAGACATGTGCTCTGACTGGGGATTTAACCTGCAATCAAGGTAACATGCTCTTGACTGGAATCAAACCCAGGACCTGTCAGTCCTCGGGCGGAGGCTCTATCCATTGAGCCAAACTGGCTAGGACTACCTATAATAATAAAAGGGTAATATGCTAATTATGCTGGATGTCATTCTGACGACCTTCCAGACAAAGCCAGGGCTACAAGGGAAGCCCAGTTCCAGGTGCCAGGGGGAAGCCGGTGCCGGCAGCTGAGGGAAGGAAGGCCTGCTCTTGCACAGATTCCATGTACCAGGCCTCTAGTTCAATATATTTTAATAAAAATGTAATGTGTGCAGTTGGTTTTTAAAACCAGAAAGTGCAAAAGTCCCCTCCTGTTTAGCAGTGTTCGTGTTTAATACTTTCTTAGATGTTTTTCCAGAAATGTTCTCTCTAGATCTAAGCGCGCGCGCGCGCACACACACACACACACATATATATATATATATAATTGATTTTTTTATTTTACAGAGAGGAAGGGAGAGGAATAGTTAGAAACATTGATGAGAAAGAAACATCAATCAGCTGCCTCCTGCACACTCCCCACTGGGGATGTGCCTGCAACCGAGGTACATGCCTTTGACCAGAATCTAACCTGGGACCCTTGAGTCCGCAGGCCGACGCTCTATCCACTGAGCCACACCTGTTAGGACATAAGCACACTTTTAACCCAAATGGGAGCTCGCTAGATGTGTTTGCCCAGCTTGCATTTTCTTTCAATGAAGGCTATATCTCGGAAAGTGTTTTTGTAACAGCACGTCTAAATGAACTGGGACTATTTCTACCCATTTTCCAGAAGAGCAAAATAAGACTCAGAAATGAAGGTGGCCGTCCCAGGTGCCTCTAATAAACCTGGTGGAGCTGAGATTCAAACCACCTCCGTGACCTGTGACTCCCCAGCCCCAGCCCCTCGCACTTAGTGAGCCCAGATGAATGGACTTGGGGCGACAGTCCTCCACGGGGGAGCAGAGTTGTCCCCTCCAAGCTCAGGCGGGAGACAGGAGGAGCCGCCTCTGCGCTGTTTTTGGTGCGCTCGCTTGGGGCCCAGAGGGAGCGTGACGCCAGCAGACGCAGGGTTTCACACCGTGGGGAACATCTTTCCGGAAGATTCCTGGGAGCCTTTCCGGGCCAGACCCCTGCCTATCCACTGGCAGGACCCGGGCCAGGCCAAGCGGTGGAGCTGAAAGCACGAACACCCCGAAACACACTTAGAAGGGACGGTTGTGGGGAGGCGGGCCTGGCCAGGAGGTCTCCACCTGCCTGGTCTCCAAGGGCCCTGGTCCGCACCTTTGTTTTTAATTAAACTTTTTTTTTTCAATTATAGCTGACATTCAATATTATTTTGTTTTAGTTTCAGCTGCACAGCATATTGGTTAGAAAGTCATTTAAGTAAAGTGGGCCTCCTGGTACTTCCAGCACCCACCTGGCACCACACAGTTAATATCATATTACTGACTGCATTCCCTATGCTGTCTGTACTTTACATCCCTATGGCTATTCTGTAACCACCAATCTGCGCTTCTCAACCCTTTCTCCTTTTTCACCCGTCCTCCCTCCCCCCTTCCCCGCCAGCACCCTCTTCTCCGGCAACCACCAGTCTGTTCTCTGCATCTATGAGCCGGTTTCTGTTTTGTTTCTTTGTTTATATTGTTCTTTAGATTCCATGTCTATGAGAAATCATATGGTATTTGTCTTTCTCTGAGTGACTTCTTTCACTTAGCATAATACCCTGTAGGTCCATCGGTGCTGTCACAAAGGGTAACATTTCATTTTTAAAAATATATATATTTTATTGATTCCTTACAGAGAGGAAGAGAGAGGGATAGAGAGTTAGAAACATCGATGAGAGAGAATCATCGGTCAGCTGCCTCTTGCACACCCCCACTGTGGATGTGCCTGCAACCAAGGCACACACCCCTGACTGGAATCGAACCTGAGACCCTTCAGTCCGCAGGCCGATGCTCTATCCACTGAGCCAAACCGGTTGTGGCTCATTTCATTCTTTTTCATGGCTAAGTCATATTCTACTGCATCACAGCTTTTTATTTACTTTATTTTTATTTTTTAAATATATTTTATTGATTTTCCACAGAGAGAAAGGAAGAGGGATAGAAAGCTAGAAATGTCGATGAGAGAGAAACATCGACCAGCTGCCTCCCACACACCCCCTGCCGGGGATGTGCTCGCAACCAATGTACATGCCCTTGACCGGAATCGAACCTGGGACCCTTCAGTCCTCAGACTGACGCTCTATCCACTGAGCCAAACCGGTTTTGGCAGCATCACAGCATTTTAAAAATATTATATTTTTATTGATTTAAGACAGGGAGAGGGAGAGAGGGAAATAGAAAAGTCAATGATGAGAGTCAATTGATTGGCTGCCTCCTGCATGTCCCCCACTGCGATTAAGCCCAAAACCCCAGCATGCTCCCTGACAGGGACTCGAACCGTGATCTCCTAGTTCATGGGTTGACGCTCAACCACTAAGCCACACCGGCCAGGCAGTATCACAGTCTTTGTATCCACTCATCTATTGATGGGCACTCGTTTCCATAGCATCCACCGGTGCTCTTCAAATCACCTGGAGGCTGGAACAGTGTAGACACTCCACCCCGCCCCACCCCAGGCAGATAATTCCGAGATTATTGAA
The DNA here is from genome assembly GCA_036971965.1 of Nyctalus aviator. Classification (NCBI taxonomy): domain Eukaryota; kingdom Metazoa; phylum Chordata; class Mammalia; order Chiroptera; family Vespertilionidae; genus Nyctalus; species Nyctalus aviator. Next base: position 5,908,769 of record CM072923.1, read on the forward strand.
TTCCCTGGGTGGTCCACGCCCAGAGCCACCATCCTGTCTGCTGCAGTTTAACTCAGTCACTCTCCACTGAGCCAGGGCTGGGGGCTGGGGAAGGAATACGAAAGGTGACAAATCCCTGTTCTTAAAGAGTCCCCTTCGTTAAAGACCCTTCCTTCTGTCCCAGGGAGCCCTCAGCCCAGGAACCAGCACTCCCCGCCAGGCACGGGAGAGGCCTGTGAGCCCGCCTGCCGCCCAGAGCTCTCGGTCCCGTGGTCCTCCCTGTTCCCCGGGGGGCTCACATCCGAGGGATGGAGAAAACCGTGTCACGGCTGCTGACCCCAGGGGCACTGCTCCTTGGCCCAGCCCTGACAGGTGGCTGCTGCAGGCACCCTGAGACCGAGGGCAAGCCTGGGTCTGGACTGTCCTGGGAGCCCTTCCCTGAAGCCCCTCCCTCTCTGGGCTTGGTGTGCAGGTGTCAGGGAAGGCGAGGGTCCAAGAAGCAGGTGAAATGGCCCCGGGGGCTGGGCTGCCTTCCACCCGCGGGATGCATGGCCAGGGGCACACCTTTGTGACCAGCACTAAGTGTGGGCCACAGCCCTGGCGCTTGGCCTGCACATGCTGAGCCCTGGGGACAGCAGGCATGGTCTCTGACCTCAGAGACCACGGCTCCTGAGGGAGAACAAGGCTTAGCATGTACATTGCTGTGCCATGTGATCAGAGCCGGCACAATGCTGCTCAGCAGGCTTCTCATCTGGGGAGAGATCTCCACTGAGTCTTGAAAGATGAACAGGAACTCGCAGATGGGTGAGGCCAGAAGGGCATTCCAGGCAGACACTAAGTCACCACGTATCACCAAACACGAAGACCACTGTGTCCTGCACGGGGCTATATGTTCTCTGTCACCTCTCGGCTTCTGACAGTGTCACTCTCGGCTCCCGGAGCCAGCAGGGAGCCAGGTGAAGGAAGAAAGTACAAAGTCATGCTCATCGACATCTCTGGGTGGGCCCTGGTGCCACACACCTCCCAGGAGCCTCCTGCTGACCAGCTGCCACATCGCTCTGCAGCTGCTTGGGTGTGGCCCCGCCCACTGTGTCTGCAGTTCCTCCTGCCAGACCCGTCTGCAGGTAGCAGCCATGGTGACAGATGCAGGAGGCCTCTGTCTTTGGGCGTGGTTTCCACTGAGTGCACATGGGGGAGGGTGTTAGGACTTGCAAATGTGTCACCCACCTACTGCGCAGGGGGCAGGGGAGAGAGAGTCTGGACAGAGGCCATGGTCCTAGGATGCTCCTCAGAGGACCTGGTCTCCTGTCCTCGATACTGGGCCAGTGCCTGTCCTCCCACACTTGGTGGAAGGGGGGAGGGGTGTCATATGACGGCCCCTGGTGTGTTCAGGGAAAGGTATACTTGGGGTGGCCTCACCAGTGACCTCTAACCCAGATCTCCTTTGGGCGCAGAACTATTGCATCAGCCCAGGTGCTGGTGCAGCAAGGAAAGTCCCCAGCAAGGAGTGGGTGGATGATGGGGACACAAAGGTGCAGAGATAAGTCAGAAATAAACAGAGCTGATAGCTGGGGAGAAGATGTGTGTGGGGACGCCAGGCCCCTCGCTGACAGCCTGCCTTCTGGACAAGGGGGAGGGGGAAAAGGGAGTTTATCTCACCCACTGAACAAAGAAGTCAGCAGTCTTGAGACTTGTCAAGATAAAAGCACCAGATGGTCTCATAAATTCTGGGGAAAGCCACAATAAAATAAAAGGGGACCTTGACATCTAGTCTGTTGTCCAAGATATCCAGCAAAGAACCTTTGAAACCTGTGCGGGAGATATAAAACCCCTCCAGCCCCCAATGGGCACACGCTCAGGCTAGCTGAGTTGCCCACTTATGCTATATGCCAAGAGTATTTTATTTTTTATTTTTGGTTAAACCTCACCTGAGGATATTTTTCCATTGATTTTCAGAGAGATTAGAAGGGAGGGGGAGAGACACACAGAGAGAAACCTCGATGTATTTATGAGAATAACATGAACTTCAGACCAATGGTGAACTCTGGGAAAAGGATGAGTAAAGAGGACACATTTATAATTTTATTTTTTATATTTCATGCACTGGAGGGGGGAGTCCTTCAGTCCAGCCTGACCCCTCTCACAGTCCAGAAGCCCTCAAGGGTGGGAGGCGACCCAGCAATCAGAGGAAAACGATACCCCATCACACGTCTGCTGCTGCCACTGCTGGCAGTGCAAGCCTTGGTTTGCCCTGGTTACTTGAACCTTAGGTGACTCTGGGCAGCTGGGCAGCCACCATCTGAGGCTTGCCTGGGCCTTGGGCCAGCCCTGGGCAGCTGAGGGGACTGGAGGACTCCGGAGGCAGGCTCCCTGGTGGGGCTGAGGGGACTGTGTACCACCATCTTTGCAACAGTGTGAGGGTCCATTAGCATCGTCCCTCTTTATTAGATAGGATAAGAGGCACTGAAGCAAAAAGAACAAAAAAACCCAGCCTCTATGAATCTGAGTAGTGACTATATAGATGATTGTAGAGGGCCTCATAGGAAGGCACATGGACATTCTCTAAATTGTCAGCTGAGTCCAAGGCACTGGCAGAGTTCATGCCCCAGTCACACACACCCCTCAAGAGGGTTGGGGGTGTTATTCAGTTTCTGACTTACCTTTGTCCAGGTGTCAGCAGGGGCGGGTCTAGATATGTAAATCCAGTGATGCTAGGGCCTAGTTAAGAATGCAAATAAGCTCCTTTGACCCTATAAATAAACGTGCTGTGTGGCTTGGCTGCTCGCTTCCTCTCCATCGTAGAAGATGTCGCCCACCTAACGCCCAGCTGGATGAATCTATTTCCGTCTCTTGGTCTCTTTCTTTCTTTAATTTCTTAATCCCCAGCTCCTCCACTCAGGAACCTGACTGTTTCCTTTCCGTGATGGAGATAGACACAGAAAACAGAGAAACAGCCCCCCGCAGATGACTATTACATTTTTTTCTCTCTATCTAATGAAAAGAGAAATATCACCATGTAAGATTTTTATTTTTACTTTTAATCCCTAAAACATAAAGTGATTTGGGAGGCAGGGAGGGAGGTGCTGAGGGAGGCTGAGCCTGGCGGAAGTCAACCGGCTGTCTAGCATCAGAGCACTGGGCTCCCGGAGGCTGGTCACTGTCGGAGAGGTGTACCAGGCCAGGGATAGGGCAGAAGGCCACTTAGAAATCCCACCAGCATAGATAGATAGATAGATAGATAGATAGATAGATAGATAGATGAATGTCTCAAGTTATTTCAAGTTGTCTTGTTTAATTCTTAGTTCTTGGGCTACTGCAGTGCTATCTCAACTTTCTCTCTACATCAGTAGATTTGCTAAATCTGCTGAAGATGAGTACCTGGCTGCGTTCCTTTTTGGGGGTGGGGGGTGGAAGTAGGGTGACCTGGCATCCCAGAGGGGAAGCCCCACGTGAGTGTCCATGTTTCATACTGCTCATCTCTGGATCAGATGCGCAGTCCCCGTGTCCTCCATGCCGTGGGCCGTCTCACCCTGCACCTCAGAGTAGGTCTGAGGAAGCAGACTAGCGATTGCGATTCGGACGCCTGAGAAATGACCCCTCATTTGTTCAGTCACAGGGGTGTGCTTGTGGACTGCTCACCAGCAGAAAAGGTCTTAGATTTGTCACTAACATGTAGAATAAGAACAGTCAGAATTAAGAGTCTTACATCCCTTAACATGCAACCTTTTTGAAAGGTTAGAGTTGGCCATGCGTGGGCAGGTTAAATAGCCACCTCAGATGGTCGATGAAGGAAAGTTGAATTTATTTAAGAAAAAGGAGGTGGGGAATGGGGATACCCAAAGGGAGGGCCACACAGCACTGAGCCAAGGAGTATTAGTCAATATACTCAGGAGAGTGAAGCAAGGAAGGGCGTAGAAGAAGCAGCAGGAGAGCCCGGGCTGGGCCGCTAGGGCTCCCTGGGAAGCCAGAGAAAAGGGGGCCTTGGGGAACAGGCGCAGGGGGTTAGTGGGGATGAGCTGCCACTGCCCACCGTTTCCCTGGTTGCACATCTCATGGGCCCCTTAGAAGTTAGGGGCCACATGCCTGTGGGGAAAGAAGAGGGGGAAGGAATGACACAGGCGTGCCCCCCTGGGGGAGTGTGCATGCTGGGTCCTGTGTACTGAGAGTATTTATCGCTCTCTTGCAGATGGGAATCTGAGGGGAGGTTTCAGAGAGGGTCTCGATAAAATATTTGTCAGCCCTCCAGATGTGCTCTTTCAGGGTCGAGGTCTCCACTGATTGGCTGGCACCAGGGCAGGGGGTCCTTAGTCATTGCAGCTGGCCCTGAGGGTAGCCATGGTGTCACTGGTCTGGTTTTTCTGCTTTTCTGGGCCTGGAGCTGACATACAACTGAGGCCTGGATGCTATCTTTCGGGAGGAAAGGTCAAGGGTCTAAACCAAATGACTAGGATATGCTAGGGGAGGACAGGCTACCCTGGGACCAGGTTCTTGTTTTCCCAGGTTTGCCCTTGCTAGGCATCGGGGCTTTCTGCCTGGTGAGTTCTGCACCTGGCCCATCGGCCTTGCTCTGCTCATGTCTGTCTAATACTTATGCTTGTTTTTCCTGCTACATCTCCAACAGTGATTAGCCCAGCGCTAGAGAGTAGTTTAGGGAGAATTAAAAAGAAATTGAAAGCAGATCCCACCCGTAAGAATGTTTGCCAAAAACAAAAACAGAACATTCTATCCAAACAGCAGAGAACCGATAAGATGATGCAGGTTGAGTCTTAGGCGGGGAGGCAGCTGGTCACTGGCCCGGAGGCACGGGGCTGTCTACACAGGGTCAGGGATAGCTCTCTGCGGAGGACGGTTCCTCACCTCTGGCCACCTCCCGGTGACTGCTGGGAGGATTCTGGCTGGGTTATGCTAAAGGTGCCCTGTGGGTATTTGCTGGGATCGCAGCAAGCAGATCTCTCATGTGGGCCCTTTGGCACTCACCATCATTTCAGATTCCTTTTTCCTGCCCTAATGGGTTCCCCTTATGAAGACTGTAATTCACCATGGGGTTGAAAACAGAGTGTGAGATTGCAAAGAATGGCAACATATGCAGGCAAGCGCCCCCCCTCCTCCCTATACCCCCTCCTCTCCCACTCAGTTATAAAGGTGCCCCATGTGCTCAAGACTCATCAGAGCCCTGTTTTGCATATCAAATGGCAAGAAGCTACATTCCAAGGCTCCTTGCTCCATTATCCATACGTACATAGCTCTCCCAGGGTATCTTCCTTCTGAATATCTTCAGGGGTTTTACCACAGTGGTGTTTGTTAAGCTCCTGCAGGCGGACATGTTATTGAACCAGGAACCATCAATCAATATTTACCAAACATCCACTGTGTACCCAGGCTTCTGCCAGGTGCCGTGGGAGGTTGCCGAGGGAGAAGATGGAGAGGTCACTGTTGATAAGAAAGCTGTAGACAGGGAGGGAACATCACACCCTCCGAGGCATGCGCCCTGTGGAATCCATGTGGCATTCCATGTGGCATTCCTGCTGCTACCGCCACTGCCCTCTAGTGGGCCCACCCATAAAGGACTGAGTAGGTGAAGTGCTAACTTCAAAAGCAAGTTCACAAATAAACACGCAGCCCAGGGCGGGAGAGATCTGTGAGCACTGGGGCCTCGGTGTTAATGACTCACTCTTCCTAGCAGAGGAAATCTTAAAGAAACAGGAGACTCTGAACTGAGCCACGCAGAAGTGATGTAACCGAGTCAACGAGGAGGCATTGCCTGTACGTGAGAAACGGGGAGATGAAGGAACCCCCTCTCAGGGAGAGAAGGTGCCTCTCTCTGGGGCATCGGGGCAGGGGAAGACTGTCCTAGACTCAGAGCAGCTGTGGTGGAGGAGACTCTGGGCAGTCCCCCCGCCCCCTGGCAGGAGGGTCCCCAGGACCTCGTTTCCAGACAGAAGATGCTCAAGGACCAAGCACAGTGGTCATAACCCTGGCTCTTCACCTTCATCTTGTAATGAGGAAGGGTGAGAGAGGATGGCCCTGTAGGGTTAGAGACAGAAGATGGGGTTCAAGCTTCTTGTGGGTGTCATGGGTTCCTGAAGGACAACTATGGTGCCCGCGCTGGGTGTGTACAGGCAGCCGAGTGGGTAAAGCACCATCGTCATGCTACTAGCAGGTGTGGCTGCCTCTGTAACAGGAGAACCACATGCAAGCACTGATTCATTACGGTTGTGACGATGTTGAGATGCATACTCTAAGGCATTCCTGGTCCCCCCACGACCCTGTTCAGCTCAACTGGGTCCAACGCGATGCCCAGACCCCTACACTGCCTTCCACGCTGGGTGGCATGCCCAGAGCAGCTGTCCAGTCCTGGGGCAGACCCTTGGCTTCACCTGCTCTCCGAGGGCTTCCCCTAAGCCGCCTTTGCTTACTGGGCGCCACTCTCTGCTCTGCTCCCCGGTACCCCGACTGTGGGAGGGTGGAGGACCTTGCCAGGTGATTGGGGGGGGAGCAGGAGGGGTTATAAAAAGGATGGAGGATGCTGACCTGCCTGCAGCTCAAAGGAGAGGAGCTCGACAGCGCTGCGCCCTGGGCAGCAGTTACTTATCTGACAAGTTGTATGGCTCCTGGCCGGATGGGGAGTCGCTATTGAACCGATGGGAAAGCATCAGCAGTGGTGGAGGTTGATCGATCCCCGGGAAAGCACACGGGGCAGACGGGCAGGCACCTGCGCCAGCTGTATTGACTCTATTGGCTGTGATGAGGATCATCTGGCTCCAAGGTGCACTGCAGAGCAGCCGGGCCATCAGCAGGGGCGTCTGAGAGTCGGAGGCTGATGAGCAGCTCCTGGGGTTAATGTCAGGTCTAAGAGGGAGCAGGAGGTAAAGCGGGCAGGGAGAGGGCAGTAGCTGCCAAGGCTGTAGATGTGAACACAAAATAAAAAATAATAGTAAATAGAACCCTCAGCCCCTTTTCAGGAGCTACAAAAATAATTCACAGTAATTTTGTATGGTATAAGACAAAGTGAATTTGTTATCAGTGGAAGTGTGGTTTTTTGTTTGTTTGTTTGTTTTTGTTTTTGTTTGTGGTTTGTTTGTTTTTTACCAGAGAACGCTGCTCATCCTGGTAAGCCAAGCCACTGTGGACCGCCCTCTGAGTGGCTGCTCCCGCTGTGGGAGTGCACTGACTACCAGGGGACAGCTCCTTCTTTGAGCATCTGCCCCTTGGTGGTCAGTACATATCATAGTGACTGGTTGACCCGTCGTTCTGGTCATTCTGCCTTTTGGTCGCTGGGCTTTTATATTTTGAGATAGGACAGAGCTAGAACCCACCCAAACGTCCATCAGCTGGTGACATAATATGAAATACCCCAAATCATGGAACACTAAGCAACAAGGAAAAGCAATGAAGGACCTGAATGAACCTCAAAAGTAGTATGTTGCCTGGCTTGCGTGGCTCAATGGTTGAGTGTCAACCTATGAACTAGGAGGTCACTGTTCGATTCCAGGTCAGGCCACATGTCTCAGTTGTGGGCTCTATCTCCAGTGTGGGGTGTATAGGAGGCAGCTGATGAATGATTCTCTCTTTTCATGGATGTTTCTATCTCTCCCTCCCTCTGCCTCTCTGAAATCAATAAAAATAAATATATTTCTAAAAGCAGTCTGCTGAATGAAAGACTCAAAAGACAGTGTGGTTAAGCTTCTGTGAAATTCCAGCAGAGGCCAAACTACACTGAAAGAAAGCAGGTCATTGGTTTCTTGGGGCTGGAGGTGGGAAGAGCATAAGGAAATCCGTGGGTGGGGGGTGAGGATGAGGATGTTCTATCTTTTCACTGTGGTCGTGTCTGCATGGCTGTATACATTTTTCAAAACTCACTGGGCTGGTTTACTTAAAATAGGCCATTTTTACTGTCCTGCATTATACCTCCAGGAAGCTAATGCAAAAAAGCACACACACCTCAAGGTATAAACATCACCATGACCTGTATTCCCATTGTGAAGACAGTGAACTGGTCGATGGAAGGGTGGTTCTGTGACTGAGTTGTGTGGTCCCCCAATTCATGTGTGACTGTCCTTGGAGATGGGGACTTTATGGACATAATTAAGCTTAAATGAAGCCGTAAGCATAGGACCCTGATCTGACAGGGTTAGAGTCCTTATAAGAAGAGGAAGAGAGACAAGAGCCAGCCCCTCTCTCTCATGTGCATGTAAGTCTTCCCCGTGAGGACACAGAGAGAAGGCGAGGCGGGAAGAGAGCTGTTTCTAACCCCCTGCTTCAACTTTAAACAGAATCTCTGCTTCTCGAGCCCTCATCAATAAAGTCAGGCTGATCCGGCTTTAGAAGCTCCGCAACTTACAATAGTCAGTGAGATCAATTTATTGAGGTTAAGCTATACAGAGGTATAGATGCCACATCATTGCTGCCTGAGGTGCCCAGTAGGGGGCAGGTGAAGGTTGGAGAATTGTGTTCTTGTGTTGGCCAGCAGGGGGCACTAGAGGAAAGGCAGCGGAGTGAGCATCCTTGGCCCAGGGAGGCTCTTTAAGGTGGAAAACACCTTAGATTCATTAGCCATGAGTCCGAATGGGACGAATAGAAGGGTCCTTCCTTCCCTTAAGTCACGTGTTCGATGGTGTGCAATTAAGATGGAACATCTACGTTCAATCACAGGGAAATAAATATGGAAGCTGTCACTCAGGGGCCCTTGTGGGAACCTGGTCACCCAGCCCTGGAGCCGGGGCATCAGCACATCTGTGTCTGAGCTGCCAGAGAGGGCTGGCTGCGCTGGAGCTGGGATCAGACACTTTCGGGGTCCATGGAATGGAGGTGAGTCCTCTATTCCCAACCCCCCAGGTGGCAGGGAAGCTGAGGAAACTCCAGGGGTGTGCTGGGACCTCCCACCACAACCCACAGATACTGACCAGCCTTCGGGGAGGAGCAGAGGCCGTGAGCAGGGCAGGGAACACCGCCAGCCGGGCAGACCCCCGGCTTTCCCGATGAGGTGGCAGCCTCGGTAGGTAGTCCAGCCTGTGATGGGACCGCTGCCCACCGGGACCATAGTGTTAGCCAGGGCCACAGAAGAACCCCAGGGAGGGGGCTTGGCAGGGATGGGCCTCCTGCATGAGGACGTGGGCTCCTGGAGGGGCTGATGGGCACTGAGTAATGGGACCACGTTGTCATCCTGATTAATGGAGCCGGGCCTACGGGAAAGTGTGTGTGTTAATGATAATAATGACTAGCATCATGTTCTCATTAAGCACTCGCTGTGTGCCCGACATGTTCTAAGCTCATCTCATGAATTAACTCTTGAATCCTGTCAAAAGCCTGCAGGAAAAGGGGCTATTAACACCTTCGCTTGCACATAAGACAGTAAGATGAGGCGCAGAGCATCTTGTAAGGTTTGAGGCACAGGAAACTGACCACCAAGACATATTAAAGTTTATTCCCCAGTAATGAGCGGGACTCATCACGGAGGTAGAGAAACCAGAATTGAAGGAGTGGGGAGGGGAGAAAGGACCCAGCTGGGCTGCCCCCACAGATGGACATGGAGAGAAGCAGCTCGGGGCGGGTCTGAGGAACTGGACCCAGGGCGGAACAGGAAGGGGTGGGCTCCAGGGCACTTCAGCACGCACTGATTGGTAGTTCAATGTCTTGGGGATGTCTCTGTGACAGATGCCAGTAATGTCATAACTCTGCCCACCAGTTAGCGGGCGGGAGGATCTCACACATCTAAGTAACTTGCCCAAGGTCACACAGCGAGGAAGAGATGTGATTGTGCACGTGAGTGGTCCCAAGCACGGTGGGCAAGGGCTGGCTAGCGTCCTAAGGACAAGGCTGCGGTGTTTCTCAGAGAGAAAGCAGGTACTAGGCCAGCTTCCTCGGCAGGGAGCTGGGTTGCAGGTGGCTGTGAGCTCAGTGCTAGTGAGCCAACAACATACAGTAAGCTACTGCAAACAGAAGCACACCTCATGCAGCGTCACGCATTGGTCAGTGGGTGGAACTGGTCAAGACGCTCCTGGGAACCTGGCCCGTGTTTCCCCGATCCCCGTGGTTCAATATTTGCCAGTTCAGTGCCGGTGACTTTCTAGGACATAACCACCTTGAAAGCGAGAGCCAGTTACATATATTCAAGGTACAGTGCGTGTGTGTAGTGCGTGTGCAGTGGGTGTGCCGCGGGTGTGCAGTGTGTGCAGTGCGTGTGCAGTGTGTGTGCAGTGTGTGTGTAGTGCATGTAATGAGCAAATGCCCAGCCCACCGGACCCACCCACACCAGGACGCAGTCACACGGTGTGGAAAGGGCTTTGCTACTTGGACAGAGGCGGCCCTGCTTGGTGTCAGGACAAGAGGAGCTGCAGGTCCCTCTGCCCAGGCTCTCCGGGAAGATGCTCCTCAGAGTGGGGCCTCTGGGCACCGGGCAGCTCACAAACATTACTTTTCTCCCACGGCCACTGGCGAGGTGTCAGCATTACAACCACGCTTCACAAACAGAGCTCCTGGGAACCTGGGCGCTAAGAGAGGCGCCCCGACATCACACACCTGGGACACCACCCACACGTGCCCTGTGGTGTCCCGTCCGCCAGTGCCGGCCGGTCCCCTCTCCTGTGACTGCTTCTCAGACCACCTTCAGCACCTGAGCAGGACAGCAAGGGCCTGTGTGGACCTCAGGAGCCAGGAGACCAGGGAGTGTGTGAGTGTGGGGGGCAGGGGGTGCTTCCACTTCCCCTGCTCCCAGCGGCATGGTCATGGTCACAGGCGGACCCTCTGCACCCAGCCTCACCCTCCTCACCGTCAGCGGCATGACTGCCAGAGCCCAGCGGAGACCGGGTGCCTCTGAGGGGAGGAGGGGTGGAGGGAGAGGAGCAGAGATGGCGGAGGAGAAGATAACTCCTCACAGGAGGGAAGGAGGGGGAGGGATGAGACAGAGGGAGCAGAGAAAAGGATGAAGAAAGGTTCGTTTTTCTGATGAGAGGGTTCGCAGGTCCCCAACCATTGCTTCAGGGCCAACGAGGACCCTCTGGTGGCCACGTGGAGGAGGAGGAGGAGGAGGGGAGGGCGCAATACAAGCCACGTTGGATGCCCTGCAGTGAGCTGCCATCAGGGGCTTTGGAGCTGACGGGAGCTACCGTATTGAATCAGGAAAACGTCCCAAGGACCCCCAAGCTCCTAACAAACGCCCCTGAAATCGCTTAAGACTCCGCAGGCAATCGTCCGAGGGCGCTGTAGGAATCGGCTCAGAAATGAGGGTGTTATGCACCAAAGAGGATCCTCAGGGAGGACGTGGGAGGGGGATTTTGAGAAAACCTTCAGGGTGGGGCCTGGAGATTCCCGCCTGTGGTCCATGCTCTGCCTGAGAAGAAGAAGTCCGTGGGCCAGAACGCGCCCACACCGGCCAGAAGCCAGGAGCTCCCGCCAAACCCAGAGGCAGGACAGCCGCGCGGGTTCTGGGAGCCGGGCCTCCAGACTCTCAGTGCCTCCGCACGTGTGATCTGCACCCTGCGGGCGAAGGTGAGAGGACCAGCACCCTGTGACCAGCAAGCTCACCATCGCCCGCGCCTGTCTCATTGGCCATTGTCCCGAGTGCTTCTGAGACCCCGAGCTCCAGCCACAGGCACCCACTTATTCAGCCCGCAAGGGTGCCGTGAGCGAGAGGAAGCTATGACCGGCTTGAGGCCACAGGTGGCCTCCTTCTGAAAAGCGGCGTCCCCAGAGGGGCTGGGGGCCTGGCCCTCGGTTCAAGGGCAGCTGGCCCAAGATGCCTTGGGTCACAGGGAAGTGACTTTGCAGTTGCGTTCTGAAATCATATGTTACTGCAAGACTCTTAAGGGCTAGAGTCACGTGAGTTTACACACGTGTGTACGCACACGACCCACGGGTGCAGGAGTTAGAAGTGAGGCGGATTCAGAAACTCACTCACACGGGGTACTGGATTGCTGCAAGAGTCGCAGGACACATGGGATGAATTTTTGCTCATATGGGAAATGAAAGAGCATTAAAGCCACACACACACACACACACACACACACACGCACACAAATACACTCACACATGCACACACACCCACGCATGTGCACACACACACACCACCTGTCTCCACCTCTGTGTCAATGAAGCCACAATAAAATGGAGCCGATGGTAAGGGTTTCCTTTATTTGAAGACACTGAATGTGAAACCACTGAGCCAGATACAAAGGGACGAAGAAAACCCAGGCGCTCGGGAAACACGGATCAGGAGCCGGGTGAGCTGGCGAGTCCCCTCGCTGTTCAGACCACGCAGGAGCCGGCGGGTCCCCTGAAGCCACTGCCTCTTAGTAATGACAGTCTGCAAATGTACAAAGTGAGACGCTGGTGAGAGGTCAGAGCCCGGAGCCTGAGCTAAGGGTGCTGCGGGTCCCGTGGCAACAGGCCCCGCGCCCAGCTGTGCCCGTGGAGGGAGCTCCCCTCCTGGGACAAACGCCCGGGGCTGGGGTGGCCTCGGGGGGCTAGTCTCCCCAAACAACTGGCCATCTTCCAGGGGGACCTTTAGATCGCCCTTGGAAATTTCTGGAAGGGGAGGCTGTGCTCTTCAAGGACCAGGACCCTCCTCCCATTTTGGGGGGAAAAGCCTGCTTTTCTTTTATCTTGCCAAGCTCAGTGTCAGGAGACACATTGCGATGGAAGAGGGGGAGGGGGCTGGGCCCTCTGGGACTGGCACCGAAGCAGACGCTGGGGCAGAACCTGGCATGCAGGGCCACATGAGAAGGCAGGAGGTCCACAGAGAGGAGGCCATGTCTGCTCTGTTCTGGGCCCCGTCCCCGGTACCCAGCACAGCGAGGGCATTTAGTAACATCCAAACATGGGGACTGGACTGTGAGGCCACCCGTGTGGGCCGCGGTCCAGGGGCACCGCTGAAAACACTGCTTTTAAACAGTCATAAAGACCCAGGATGCTGCGTGGCTCTAAGTGTGGCCCTAAAGGACGCCGCCGTTGCTGAGAATGTTCTGGACTTGCCTCGCGGGAAAGGCACGCTCACCCATCAGCCTACGTGTCCCCAGAAATGGCCCCTCTGGGCCGGGAGCCGGGGCCTCGGCGGCATTCCAGCAGGTCGTCCCGGGTAAGAGCACCCCCTCCCCGGCGCCAACCTTCCGAGAAGTCCCCGTGCCCGGGCACCGGGCGGCTGCCCGCGGCGAGGTTACCTTGCACGGGCCTGGGGAAGAAGCACCAGGGGACCTCGGGGATGGCATCGGAGAAGCAGCACTTGCGGGACGCGCAGTCCTCGGGGCTGATGCCCGGGTAGCCGCAGTTCACGCGGGACGACACTTCCATCACACACTCCTCATTTTCTGTCACGTCACCGGGTGGGAGAGAAACAACACAGAGACGCAGTTAGGCCGCTCTGTGGACTGGAGCAGTGGTCAGCAAACTCATCAGTCACCAGAGCCAAATAGCAGCAGCGCAACGATTGACATTCCTTTGGAGAGCCAAATTTTTTAAACTTAGACTATCTAGGTAGGTACATTATTATTCACTTCATTAGGGTCCTCCTAAGCCGGCCTTTGCTAAAAACCCAAGGGGCCGAAGGGCCGCATGTGGCTCACGAGCCGCAGTTTGCCGACCACTGGATGAGACAATTCCCACCCTTTCTCTTTGGGGACACCTCTGATTTACAGCTGAGATGTGTCAGGAGGACCTTCTGAGGCTGGGCCACCCGAGGCCTGCACACTGGTGGGTGCCAGCGGCTGGCCACCCCTATCCCCCAGATGTCACACGTCAGAAGCCCAAAAGTACTGGGGCCTCAAGAAAGTTATTTCTCCTCTCTGGACTCCTCTCTGGCTGCCCCATTTTACAGAGGGGAATACCGAGTCCAGAGAGGAGAAGTAGCTTTCGGGCTCTAAAGCATTTGGCACAAAGTATTGAAACCCAACAGCACGTCCCCTCGAGGGAGGCTCCCGGCCAGCAGCCAGCCTCAGCACCTGGGAGCCTCGCACTCAGTCCCCCCATGGGAGTGTGGGCGAGAGGCCAGGGTGCGCGTTCCGGACACGCCAGCCTGCCATGCACCCACTTTCCTGTGTGCACGCCTCGGGATGGGCGACCTGCTCTCTGGAGCATCTGGCACAAGGCCACTCTCAGAAGCGGTCCTCAGTCTTAACTTCCTAGCGCTGAGTCTGCGAGCAGCCACGTGAGTGCGGTGCCATGAAGGGCCTCCTCCCCCCGGCAGCACTTCCGGGCACGCTTTTACTGCAGGAGAAGCCCCAGCACTGTTGTTTTCTTTTTTAAAAAATAATAATAATAATAATACGTATTTTGTTGATTTTTTTACAGAGAGGAAGGGAGAAGCACAGAGTTAGAAACACCGATGAGAGAGAAGCATCCATCAGCTGCCTCTTGCACACCCCCTAATGGGGATGTGCCCGCAACCAAGGCACATGCCCTTGACCAGAATGCAACCTGGGACCCTTGAGTCTGCAGGCTGTTCTCTTCAAGTACAGAGAACCAGGTTCTGTACACACACGGGCTCCCACGTATGTCTGCCAAAGGGCAAAGGGCTGACACGTGGGATCCGGGTGTGGACACAGGTGAAGGGGGATTTTCTCTTCCCGTTGGCGGCCCTGGGCGCCGGGCCCCAGCACCGTTGGGGGCTGGGCTGCGGGCCCACTGCCCTGCGGTTACCTTGCATGGGGAGGGGCGTGAAGCACCAGGGCACCCCCGGGATGGAGTCGTCGAAGCAGCAGCCGGCGGAGAAGCACTGCTCGCTGGTGATGCCCGGGAAGCCGCAGTTCTTCCTGCTGTCGGGGTTCATCCGGGAGCACTGGCAGGGGGCTGTGGGGAGACGGGTCAGCACCCCTGCACGCTGCCCCGCTCCGGGCACACTCGTGTCCACCAGGGACGTGCAAAGCCGTGTCCCACCCACACATGACAGGGCTTTGCTGCAATTGTGTCATTCATAAAAAATATATTTTAAAAAATAAAATAACCTTCTAGAAAGAGTTGGACAGTTGGACCCACGTGGAGACCGAGATGAAAGGTGATCAAAGCCGGACTCCAAGGAACCCCTGAGGGGGCCTCCTGCCCAGCCCCTCTCCTCAAGAAGGCCCCCCAGCACCAGGGGTCACCCCGACCTTGTCTCACGGACCCCCGGGCATCCTCCCTGAATCGCAGGAAAGCAAGTGTGAGCGTGCACGGGGCTGGGTGTGCGGCCCACACCACAAACCTTAGGTGCCTTTCCGCCGCTTCCTCCCTGCAGCTCCGAACCCTCCTCCCCTCCCCCTGAGAGAAGCCAGCGGAACAGAGACCCCAGGGACCTCCCGTGCCCACTGGGTTTGGGCTCTAGCAGGTGCTCCAGGCTCGCTGGCCCAGAGGCCCCACTGCCCAGATGTGGACACTGAGCCACAAGGGTCACTTCGGGGTGTTCACTTACATGGTTTCCCGGCCCCCGCCATGGCGCACAGGCCCAGGATGAGGACCGCTGCCAGGAGCCGGGCGCCTGCCATGTCCGCGCTCGCTCAGCTGCACCAGGACCGCTGCAGAATGGCCGGTCCGCTGCCAGCAGGCGTTTTATCATCGCCTCTCTGTTTGCTCAGCAAGCGGAAGTAACCTTTCCCTCTCACCCCTGGCCCCGGCCCCCTTTGGATCCTTTGTTAGGAAATGGGGCTGAGATAGCTCAGCTGCGAGACAGAGGGCCACGCAGGCGAGGCTTCCGGGCCAGGTGCCATGATCTGGGCACCAGGGCGGACTCCCCTGCCCGGCCGGGAGCCGGGCCGTTCCAGGATGCCAACGTGGAAGACTGGCCACATGCATGTCTGGAGCTGGGCGCCACAGGGTCACACCCAGGATGGGGTAAGCCATGAATTTCTCCCGATAAAGTAGGTGCCTACCACAGGAATTAAATCGATACGGCCCAAGGCCAGCTGCCAGCTGTCAGCAGAGAAAAGACCCCCCTCCTTCAGGAATGGGAGGCCCTCCGAGGAGGGCAGGAGACCCCTCCTCTTCGGTGCACCAACAGGGCTCCCCTGGCCAGCACTTCCTCACTCCATCTTGGGGAGGGGGCTGCTCTCCTCAGAGATAAGTCTGATTAGGTGAAAGGAGAAGCCCGGATGGATGCAAAAATAAGTTCATCTCAGCAACCCTCTGAAATTCCTCATGATCTGGACTTACATACCCCCAGCCTCTCCTGTTGCTGGGTCTCCCTCACAGTGTATGCCTATCACACTTCTCTACACACACCTTGGCCTTAGAGCTTTTGCTGGTGTGCCCTCATCTCTCTCAGTGCCTTCCCCCTACTCTTCACCTTCCTAACTCCCTCCTGCACTTGAGCTCTCAATTCAGGAGTCACTTCTTCCAGAAAGATTCCCCTTACTTCCCTCAGAGAGATGGCAGGTCCCTCACCCCTTTCCCAAGCATCTTCTGTTCACCTGATTCAAAACATCAGCTGCACCTACATTTTAGTAAGTAGATTTTTACTTTTCTCTTGTTAACTGTACCAACGATAACAGCTAATACTTATTGCCGGCTAGCTTTGTGTCAAATGATCACCTGAGGATTTCACAGGCTAGATCATATCCTTCCAGCTAGATCATATCATTATAGCAATGCAAAGGAAGGGCTAAAGCTATTGCCCATTTTATGGTCTACACGGGAAGATATCTCCTATTCACTGTGTATCTCAGCACTGGACCCAGAGTCTGCACATCAGGGCTTCCTTCGTGAGGGGAGTGGAGTGAAGAAGTAGAGAGACAGCAACTCAGGAGCTGAGGAACGGGAACTTCCCACCTAAAGTTGCCTACTTCCCAGATTACCTTTAGATCTCATAAAATAGTATCTAGACATTGATAGATGCACACAACTAAGGCAAGCCTCCTCACGCCTCTGGATTACAGTGTCATTTGTAAAGGGAGGTGGGCTTAGTCAGTGCTCTCCAACGTCTCATGTGCCTCCTACAGCCCAAGAGGAATCATATCTCATTTCACACTATCATCAGGGAAAAACTATTTTTATTACCATTTACATGTCTAGCGCCCCTAAATGCAGAGTGTGTGTGGTGGGGCAGCAGTAGGAGGGGGCTGGTGAACAACATACAATTCAATTTCCTCCCCAGCTTTCTAGGTTTCTGGAGTTTGATTGTGCTGCTCCGTGGAGTGGGTAAATAATAGAGACTTTGAAAGCCCATGATTAAATTTGTCTACTTAATGAAGAAGTCGGCCAAAGTTAGGGGAAGACATACACAGATGAACCACTGCAGGTGAGAATTTTGGTACAGAGTTGGGGAGGGAATGAAGTTCAAGATTTCTTGATGAATTATATTTGGGAATATAATTGGGTGGCTATAACTTCTAGCCATTTTCCAATGTGTTGTGCAATGTGATTTGTCCTTGTACTTCTTTGAAAGACTTTATTTAAGACATACAATACTTTAAGATGTCTCTTTGATATCTGAGTGGGTGCTTTGTTTTGCTTTATTTGACACCATACTAACACAAGCCACAATCTGGTTGATCTTAAAACGTCAAAATATTTAAATACTTACGTTATCATATCAAGGTAAACTGATATATTATAGTAGGAGTTGGTAAACTATGGTGCATGGACTCATTGCCTGTTGTTTTTTTTTAAATAAAACTTTATTGAAACATAGCCATGTCTATTTATTTACAAATTTGTTTAAGGCTACTTCCAAGCTGTGATGGCAGAGTTGATTATTTGTGACAGAGACTGTTTGGCCCACAAATCCTAAAATATTTACCATCTGGTCCTTTAAGAAAAACAAAATCTGCCCTAGCCGGTTTTGCTCAGTGGATAGAGTGCCAGCCTGCAGACTGAGGGGTCCTATGTTTGATTATCCCCAAGAACATGTGCCTGGGTTTCAGGCTTGATCTCCAGTGGGAGGCTTGCAATGATTCTCTCATCATTGATGTTTCTATCTCCCTCTCCCTTCCTCTTTGAAATCAATCCTATATAATAAAAGCCTAATATGATAAGTGTCTGGTCGACCAGTTGGCCATTCAACCAATTAAAGCATAATATGCTAATGAGATGCTAAGACTGCTCAACTGCTCGCTATGATGTACATTGACCACCAGGGGACAGATGCTCCTACTGATAGATTAGCTTGCTGCTGGGGTCTGGCTGATTGAGACTGAGCAAGACAGGCCAGACACAACCTGGAGCCCTGCCGTGGTCCCTCCCTGGCTAGTCAACTTCCCGTGTCCCTCCCCAGCCCTAATTGTGCAGCAGTGGGGTTCCTCGGTCTGGCCTGTGCCCTCTCACAATCCAGGACCCCTTGGGGGATGTCTGAGAGCCAGTTTCAGCCCAATCCTGAAGGCTAGGTCAAGGGACTCCACTGGTGCATGAATTCATGCACTGGGCCTCAATAAACAAACAAACAAACAAACAAATCTGCCTTTTCCTGTATTATCATCTTTAAAACTCTCTAAAAATAAACTTTTAAAAGTTTAAAAATTGTTGAGAGACAATTATCCATGTGCCTCTCACATCTGTGCATGTCTCTTTAACTGTCCTAATGGTCTGGGACCTGAAATTAAGACACAGTGCTCAGTGGAACTGAGAGGGCCTCAGGTGGCCTAACCACATGTTCTCCCCACCTGTCCCCCCAGATAAGGACTCTGGCCAAGCCAATCTCCTTATCAAGGGACGTGGCACAGTTCCCACTTGCCCTGTATAGGGGCTCTCACTTCCCTGCCAGCCCACAGAATTTCTCAAACAAGCCAATCTCATGCTCCGCAGGAACCATGGACACCCTGCCTTCTTGATGCAGCAAAGCCTCCTCCTGCAGCCCCCCATTGTTCGCTCTGTTCCCGAGTGCACCCCCAGGTGGCCCTGCATGGCATGAGTGTATGTGATGAAAGCTGGAGCTGATCTCAGCTGTCCAGTGTTGGCCACCCCCACAACCCTGGATGGGAATACCCGGCCACCACCAAGGAGATGAGTAGGAGGCTGTCAAAACAGTCCTTCATGCCAGGCTATCTCTCCAAGGTTGTTTGTGGAGCAAACAATCTGGGAAGGCAGGTACGGCACTTCCATCGGGAGCGGAGGGCAGACAAGCTTACTGCCCCTAAAAAGATTTGAGTTCCTTAAGAAGTCAGGGTTCCTGTCCTGTAATGCAACCCACCGTGTGTTCCAGCATTTGTCTGAGCCCGTCTGTGTCACCCCAGGAGGACGTGGGGGCACAAACTTGCTGCACGGTGAGCAATATAGTCCTTTATCTCTGAACCAGGGCTCTCCTTCTGCCAGCATCCATAAAACTATCAGCTTGCAAGTAGGGTAAACTCTGCGCTCTTCCGAGTTCTTGACATTGATGACCTGGAACAGATTAAGTAAATAAATAAAACACCTTCAATGTTTGCCTTTAGTGTAGAGGTTCCCTACTTATTAGATTCACTCAACTTCATCACACCTCATATGTATGTAGATATATGCAGACCCGCCTAATTTAATTTGTCTGCTACCCACAAAATGTCCAACTCAGGATAACATTAAGACCTGAGGAGAACTATTAAGAACACACAATCCTACATACAGATGGTGTATTAGAGAATTGTATGCCTAAAACCTATGTAATTTTATTAATCAATGCTGCCCCAATAAATTCAATTTTTAAAAAATAGAAACACCTCTACATACTATAATACTATACATTTTTCTGTTACTAACTATAATCTTCTGTCTGCTCGGACCTTTAAGTGGATGACTTTTTTTCTAATAGCCATTAATATTTGGATCAAATATCTAACTAATGGCCACTGTTGTTTCCTATCATGCTCACATTTATTGAATATTTTCCCAACCTGCCCCTCCCACTCTCACAAAGAAAGGCGAGGGAGTTTTCTTAAGTTCACAATATCCTTCTACAAATACGCTCTTAAGCCACAACTTGGCTTGGAGAATTGGTTCCTGGCCTGGTCTTTAGTTCAACATCGTCTTAACAGAACCCTATTGTGTGGGAATTTATCAGGGAGCACTGGTAACCCCCACTGCACCACCAGCCCCAGAACAAACAAGCTCATGGATCAAACCAAAACGCTCAAGCCACAGCGTGTGTGAAACCAATCAACAACCCCAAGTGAGAGCCTGGACAGCTTAACCTTTCCCCTGTGTAGAATTCCCTTTCACACCCCTCGTGATTCAGCGTTCTGGTTCAGGGTCCGGGCGCTGGAGAAGGCCATCCACAAATAAAAAAGAGACTATGAAAAGATTTAATTTGGGAAATGGGGGCCAGGCGGTAGTCCAACTCTAGTGGGAGAACTACCACCCGCTCTGGCTTTTCCATCCCTTTTATTAAGATTAAAATGATAGGATACACCTTTATCCCCTGGGCAGGAAACTCCAATAAAAGCCAGTCAGTGAATTTAGGACTAACTAACAGGTGGAGGCTGCTTAAACTACCAGCATCTAATAATTAGCTCTGAGCCTGTAGAGTCAGTGTTTCCCAAACTTCTCTCATGAGGAGAATCACCTGGTGGAGTTGTTAAACTACAGATTCCTGAATCCCAACTAAGAAGTGCTAAACTAGAATTTCTGGGAATACATAGGTAAAATTGTGTACTTAACTTAGTGCTCTGTCTTAGAGCACTAGTTAAGTACACAATTTTACCTACTAGTTTAGCACTAGGTAAAATTGTATACTTAACTTAGTGCTCTGTCTTAGACAGAGCACTAAGTTAAGTATACAATTTTACCTATATGTTCCCAGAAATTCTAGTTTAGCACTTCTTAGTTGGGATTCAGGAATCTGTATTTTAACAACTCCACCAGGTGATTCTCATCATGAGAGAAGTTTGGGAAACACTGCTTTAGAGCAATTAAGGTTGACCAGCCCTCCGAATTCCCTGTCCACAGCTCTCTGTTACTAAAACAATGATTGGCTTCCAGCACTGCGGGTGCAAGAGGGTGGGATGACTGCTCACCTGGATCCTGGGTCACCAACGAGCGAGTGAGGGCCAGGAAGGAGTGAGGTATTCTGTCCTGTCCCGCTCTCGGTCTTTCCAGCAATGCCTGGTAACCAGGACCAATACCGGGGTTTGAGCAAGGGGCTGGGACATGGACGGTGCCTGGGGCCACCACAAGCTGGGGCTTCAGTGAGGCATCTCAGCGAGCACTGCAGGCCCCGCTGGAGCCCACGGTGACCCACAGAGCAGCCCCGCTGATAGTCTATTTCTGCGCTGACACCTGGGGCCCAATGGGGCCCTGATGAGAGTCACAGAGGAGTGCCCAGCTTGTGGATGACACGCAGAGCTGGCAGCCTGGATGGGCACAGCTACTTCTGATGCGCAGCCTCTCCTTCCTCTCCCGTCCATGTAACAGTTCTGCTTAGCCCATCCTTCTCATCAGGTAACACATCCTGCAGGTCACTGTCACCTGCACCCAGAGCGAGTGCCCGCTCTCTGTACCCAACACCCCTACGCCGTGTGTTCAGAGATGGAAGTAATACGGGGGTTTCCCTCCCCTGACCGAAGTCCAGCGGTTTTATGTGCAAGAGAGCATGGGCCCCAGCTGACCTTCCACACAGGTGTCCTCAGCCTAGTTTCCAAAGGTGGGGGAGAAGAGGAGCTTGGGTTCTTTAGGGATTGTGTGTGCATGTACATATGCACACGTGTGTGTGATATGTTCCCCAAACCGTTAACTGATCCTGCGCCTTGTCAGCAGTGTTGTTCTTACTAGGGCTCGTTGTCACCCGGCTGGCCTTTCCCCACCACCCTCCGTGTAACAGAGTCTGGGTCAATGACTGCAGTGTCCCAGCGAGGCAGCCATTGCTTCCTTCAGACACCAATCTGCCCCGCTCCCACCTCCTTTCCCGTGTGCTCATGGCTGTAGAGAGACATGGGTAGGGATGTGGTGTGGTACCCCCATCCTGGCCCCCCCATCCTGAGCACCATGGGGCACTGAAGGGGCTGCCGTGGGGGTGGGGCTGCTGTGGGGGTGGGGCTGCCGTGGGGATGGGGCTGCCGTGGGTGAGGGGCTGCCGTGGGGGTGGGGCTGCCATGGGTGAGGGACTGCCGTGGGTTAGGGGCTGCCATGGGGTGGGGCTGCCGTGCGTGGGGCTGGCCGGGGCAGGTTCTGTGCCTGTATTCCTGGGCGTGAGGAGGGAATGTTTCGTTCTTCTGGGGCCTTTCTGGGTTTTCTCCCCAACCTCCTCCTCCCTTATCCCACACCCACCTGGCTCTGGCTATGAAAAGGAAGTGGCACATCACCCAGGGCCTCTGTCCCCTCGGGGCCACCTACCCCACCTGTCACCACACCCAGCATTCAGCAGCTCTCACTGACCCCAACACGTGAGTGAGTGCCATAGGTCCACGGACATGTGTGGGCGGCCGAGGAGGATGACACGGGGCATGCTCCTAGCACCCTCTGAGCATCTTGTTCCAGACCCCGTGGGGCACGGCCACCACCTCGCCCTCTGTTCGCTCTCCATCCAGGCCTCTCCCCTCCCGTCAGCTGCACTCCTCTGTGGGAATTCCTCAGGGTTTTTGTGAGTTTCCGGAAGGACAGTGTGGCAGAGAGCAAGCACCAGCTCTGAGTCCTGTGCAGGGTACTGGGCCGTGAGGGGACAGAAGCATGTCTGTGTGCTGAGCGGGGTTGGGGGCTGGGGGGAGTGAAGACATTTACGGGCGGTTTTTGCTACGCGACAGTGTGCCACCCACAATGAGTGCTGCGGGAACACTGATAGAATTTGGTGCCTATTTTCATGACTTGACAAGGGTGTGGCTGGGAGGTGCTTCTGGAAGACTTCGCAGTGAAGGGCCCTGGGGGTGGACCCCGGTTGCTAATAGCAACTGAGGCAACTTCTGCAACCCAGTGGCCATATCCTCCTCTCAGCCACCCCTCAGCTCTCACCGGGACAGTGATTAATGTACACCCACCCCTCAGCTCTCACCGGGACAGTGATTAATGTACAACCCATGACAAGAAGCCTTGAAAGAAAAGAAAATCATTTTTATTTTTTAGAAGAACTAAAAGCACTAAGTAGCATTCATCTCTTTTAATTTTCAGGTCAATGTTGAGCAGGAAAAATCAAAGCTGTCAATCCATGCGGTGAGATGAGGCTCAGACACAGAAGCTGAAGATGTGTGGGTGGTGGCGAGGCTGAGCGGCAGCTGGGGGGAAAGGGGTCCATTCTAAGTGTAGACGTGACTCCCACCGAGAGCGGCTAAAATCCACAATCCTCTGAAAGGGAAGGTGCGGGAGAAGAGATGTGTTAGTGAGGATAAGGATGTTCTCTCACTTTGCAATAATTCCAGGGGGGGGGGGGGGTTGACTTGAAAGAACCAACGGGAAGACTCTTTAGCAAACATGGACCGTCTTCATATTTTGCCACTCCTTGCCCTCCCACCCAGCGAGCTCCGCCTCAGAGGGGTGACTCTTCACAGCGTTGGGGTACGAATGTGGGGGAAAGCCAGGAAAAAGGCAGGGTCCCTCCCCAAACGGTCTGTCAGCCCTGCCCCGCTGTCCCAGACCTGGATTCATGGTGATTTAGGCTCCACCACGCCTCCCCAGGTCCCCATGGCCACGATCCGGGCGAAAACACAGCTGGCCATGCGGACAGAGTCCCCAGGGCCCATGCGGGTTTTCTCCCGCGTTCCGCGCCCTCAGCCCCACCGCGTTGGCAGGGACGTACCTTCTGGGATGTCGTTCAGCGGGAAGAAGCACCACGGGTACCCGCGGACGGTGCTGTCAAAGCAGCAGCCCTTCGCTGCGCACTCGCTGGCCGTGACGCCGGGGTACCCACAGTTCTTTCTCTGGCTCGGGGACATGACGCACGTCTCTGAAAGCACACGGGGCAGGGGCAAAGGTCAGCCGGGGGCTGAACTCCTCCCTGTGTCTATCCGCACTCCCGTCCCGCTTCGTTCTCCAGTTAAATCAGCAACCGGCTGGCGCGCTGATGCAGGCCCAGGCCTCGGGGTCCGAGAGGGAGACCTGTCCTCCTTTCCTGGCAGGTAAACACGTCACCTCAGGGAAAACGCAAGGTGCCCGGAATCTGTAACCTTGCACCTATCTGGACAACGTGTTCATTCGCTCATTAATTTCAACTAACGATTATTAAGCATATTTACTCAATTACTGTGTCTATTGAACACCATTTATGTGTGCTAGGAACAGGATGACACAGCAAAAACAGACATGCCAGGCTCCGTGCCAGGTGGTGGTGAAATTAAAATGAAGACATGCTTGTTAAGGAACCAGCATCAGATGGAAGAGAAAGCCAAGTAGATGTACAAAGCAGCACAGTGCGAACATCCTAGTGTGTCCAGGTCAAGCACAGAAGGAACAAGTGACAAGGAGGCTGGGCAAAGTAAGGAGCACTTCCCGTAAGAGGGGGTTGGCCTCTGAGGTTGGGGCAATGGGTGTTCCACGCAGAGGGAGCAGCGTGGTCAATGGCAGCGAAGGGGGAGAGCAAGGCGTGTTCGAGGAGGTGTAAACCCATGTGCAGAGAGGATGCCGAGGTTGAGGCGGGTGGTCTGGGAGGAGCTAGGTCATGAGCAAGGGTGCACAGTTGAGAGCAACAGCTTTCGCCAGGGGGGTGATGAGATGACCCACAGTGGGAAGCCCCCAGGGCAGACGGGCCAGCTGACAGCTCCCATGTGGTCGGGGCCAGGGGCTGTGAGAAGGGGAACTCGGCAGGCTGAGGCAGGCAGTGGGAGAGGAGCTGGGAGAGGGGGCATAGGAGGGTGAGGAGCTCCTTTCTGACCCCTGGGCTCAGAGGTGCACATGGCCGTGTGCCATGAATGAGAAGACAAGGGGGATGAGGAGCGAGGCCTTGGAAGCATCGGCAGTGAAGGGGCAGAGAAGGAAGCAGGCCGAACAGAAGGAGGCTGGTCCGAGGACAGGTGGGCCGAGATTCAGGGCAGAGGTGGGCACAGGTGGCCTTGACCTGGGGCATCTGACTCCGTCATAGACAATTCCTCCAAAGACAGTTGGGTGTGGGACACTTCCGCTAGATGGAGAGGGCAGGATGCCCACACGCATTCCTTTGTGAAGTCCAGCAAAGCATTCTAACATTCACAAGTAATGTTGATTAGCCCTTTGTAGCTTGCAAAGCACTTTTCACAGACAATTTGGTCAAGCTCTGAAGATAAAGCCTTGAGACACAAACAAGTTCAAAGGAAGCAGCAGTGCCCTCTCTCACTGGGCAACTATTGATGGAACCAATATTGGACCAATATTGATGGAGCATGAGCCAATGGGACAGGTGGTTTGGGCTCTGGCTCAGAGAGGGTCTTGGGATGCCCACCCGTGGGGTAGACATTGAGTGGTCCCACCCCCTGGGCTAGGGTTTGGCTGGGACATTTAGAAGTGCTTTTCATACACCCTACATCAACGCTTGCTCGTTAAAATATGACGTTCAACAATAGCCTCATGGTTTTCAGCACTGGAAGACAGCGCCGACCAAGGAACCCACTTGCTCGCAGCAGCTATTCAAGGTCTCGCTGGCCCTTTCTCCCGCTGCTGCCGCCACTTGCTTTTGCCTTCCAAGCCCTCTCAAAGGCCTAAAACAATGCTTGGCTCAAAGCCACACACTGTGCAGCAAAGACCCCCGGCAGGGCTGCCTCTCTGTGCCCAGTGCCCCCCTAAGAAGCAGGAAGAGGGCTGCTTACCGGTCTGGACCTGGGCCAGGCTGCTGAAGGCCAGCGAGAAGACCATGAGCAGGACGCAGATCACCTTGGGCTCCATGGTGGCCATGCCTTTCTCCTCGCTGCTCCCGGGAGACTCTGAGTCGGGGGTGAGAATCTGTCTGGGCCCTTGATTTTAAGCCTGGGCTCTGTTTGCTGAAAGAGTGTTAGATAACATTTGCCTAAGGAGGGTCTCACAGTCCTCCACTGATTAAAAAGGTGTTCTCTAAACACGGGCAAGCCACACGGACGGGTTTGCTGATAGAAGGAAACCAGAGTCTCGTAGTCATCTTGGTGAGGGATTGGAGATTCAGAACGCCCCGCTCTTATCCGTGGGAGTCTCCTCAGTGCACTGGTCCGTATCGGCTAATGTCAATAGTACACTCACTGGGAAGTGATTCACAGCGAGAGATGGCCCACGGAAGGCGCAGCTGTGTGAACAGTGGCTCATGGGGTCCTGCCACACAACTCAGGGAGGAGAAGGAGCAGAGGAGCCCGCCCGTCTGGCCTTGACCTTTCAACATGGGTTATTTCCAACAATTTTGAGAATCCCAGTCCGGAGAGGGAGAAAGCTGACCTGGGCAGGATGAACAGGAGAATGACAGGCCTGCCTTCCTCTCCTCCCTTCACCTCCTCAGGAGTCTTGAACTTCAAATTTCATCTTCCCTCCGTTAGTGCTGTCTTGTTAGACATTTCCATGGCAACTTCACATGTGAGCTGAGCACCATCAGGTCCTCCACCGAGGACCCAGGGCCTGTGCGGAGGGACAGCAGTGCCATCCTCCACACAAGAATTAGCGAGCATTGTTACTTATTTATCCAAATTAATCCTTTACTTTTATTCCCCTTTAACAACGAAGTGGCATGTACAAGAGCAGACTTGGAAAGTGATGGAGTAGAGGTGCTCTTCCCTCTGGCGGACCCCTCTCCCCTTGTCTGTGGGGTCAGTCGCTCATGTCCTCCCAGGGGATTCCTCAGGGCCGCTCCACCCAGCTGCCCTGTGGCCCTGCCTTGCTCTGGCTCTTCCTCTGTCATGACTCTTTTTTATTTATTTATTTTTATCTTTGAATGTCTGGAGCAATTCCCTCACGTGCCTGTCCACCAGTAGAATGGACGGGTCCTGATGCAGGGGCTTGGTCTACTCAGGTGGCCTCAACACCTACAATGGTGCCTTATTGAACAAATATCCATTGAAGGATGGATGGATGGATGGATGGATATGGATGGATGGATGGATGGATGGATAGATGATAGTAGGAATATTTTTTTCTTCAGTGAGAAATTAGGCTCTGAGGAAAGCAAATCTCATCTGGGACAGAAGAAACCGATCCTGGTGGCACCTTGACCTCCAACTTCTGCCTTCCAGAACTGTGAGACAACAAGTTTCTGTTGTGTATTCAGTTTATGATGCTTTGTTTACAACCGACCTGAGAAACTAATACAACCAGGTGACTGTGCACTGGACACAGAAGAATACTTAGGCTTTCTGAAGGTCAATAAATAGTGACTCTGAAGGCCATTAAATACGAGCTCTGAACTGACACTAATATTCAAAGGCCCAAACCCCACATGGTTCATCAAATAGAGAAATTGGATTTCAGGTGTGAGATGGCATCTTGGCCCAAGTCCGTCTCCTGGATCCAGTGGGGTCACACCCATCCCTTGGGGATCCCCCCAGGCCCAGGATAAACACACTTAGTAGCTTCATTGCTTCTCTGGTCCTTGGTGCGAGGGATGTTACCGTGGAAGGCCCTCTCACCAAGGCAGTGGACAAAAACCAGCATCTCAGGCCAGGAGGGACCTGCAGAAACCAATGCCACCACCAAGGACTTGAGCTTGCAGCCGTGGTCATTGCACACACCCGCTGGCCTCACCTCTGTGGGGCAGGGTCAGCACAGGATGGTTCACGGTAAATGTCCAGGTAGTCATTATTTCAGGCTTGATGGGCCACTCTTGGCCTCCGCCACATCCTCCTTGTTTTATTTTTGCCGCCTTTGAAAAATGCACAAACCATTCTTGGCTTGCAGGTTGTACAAAAGCAGGCCACAGGCAGGATCTGGCCCACAGACTGTCACTTGTCAAGCCCTGTGCACAAAGTCTCACACATTTCATCAAGGGGTGGTGCCACCTGCAGGCGGGGGGCTGGGTGTGAGGTCGTTCCCAGAGCAAACCCCCTGGCACCTGATATGCAGCTATTGACCTAGAAAACGTTTGCTTCCCCCCCTCCTTTCAGAAAAGATGACCAGCTGTATTTTGCCTCCGCATGGCAGGGGCAGCAATAAACCCCTACGATGTGGACTCGGGGTTGTGTCATGACTGCACCCTCAGGAGAGACCTTGAACATTTTGCTACGCATCCTTCCGGCCTGTTACGTTGCAGACCTGCTGCTGTGTTAACTGGATTTGGGAAACAGGAAGTAGGATGCCTCAGAGAAGCATGCGCATGTCAGAGCTTGGAGCGGCGCAGGCCCAGGGACCTGGTTCTTTAGGGGACATCTCCTCTCTGAAGGGAAAGATGAATGTCTGCACCTGTGCCGTTCACCCCAGTACATGCTCATGGGCCTCTCTGGTCTAGGAGATAACACAGACTACATTTGAACGGGCTGTTCTGGCTCATTTATCAGGCTGTCGATGAAGTTTGAAATTTTGAGTTGAGTCAGAGTAATAAATGGCTCTGCAGAAAGTGGTCCAGGTTGCTGAGGCCGGTTTGGCTCAGTGGTGGAGCATTGGTCTGCGGACTGGGGGGGTCCCAGGTTCGATTCCGGTCAAAGGCATGTACATTGGTTGCGGGCACATCCCCGGTGGGGGGTGTGCAAGAGGCAGCTGACGGATGATTCTCTCTCATCGACGTTTCTAGCTCTCTATCTCTCTCCCTTCCTCTCTGTAAAAAATCAATAAAATATATTTTAAAAAGAAAAAAAGAAAGAAAGGAAGGAAGGGAGGAAGGAAGGAAGGAAGGGAGAAAGAAAGAAAGAAAGAAAGAAAGAAAGAAAGAAAGGAAGGAAGGAAGGAAGGAAGGAAGGAAGGAAGGAAGGAAGGAAGAAAGAAAGAAAGAATAAAGAAAGAAAGAAAGAAAGAAAGAAAGAAAGAAAGAAAGAAAGAAAGAAAGAAAGAAAAGAAAGTGGTCCAGGCTGTCACACAAGACACCCTGCCACGTGGGCCCAGAAGTTTGAGCGGTTTGTGAAGTATCCACGGCACACATCGGCATTGTGTGGCACCTTGGCGAAGTCCAAGATGAAAAATAGCAGATTCTGTGTTAGTTCTCTGTCGCCATATGACAAACAACCCCAAAACTCAGCGATTTAAAACAAGAAACACTGTCTCACAGTGCCTGTGTGTCGGGGACTTGGTGACAGCTTAGCGGGATTCTCTGGCTCTCAGGCTGCCAGCATCTGGACTCAATTCAAATCTTGTGAATGTGAAGGCATCACGCTGGGGACAGTGGGGACAGTGGCACAGGCTCGATACCGTGAGTTTCTCCTCATAGTAATTGACTCCACTTCTGAGTTCCCATCCTGCCAACAGCAGGGGCTGGGGCATGATCCTGGATGTGGCCCAGGAGCAGTGGCTGGCAGCCTGGGGGCAGGCTGGTTCCATGAGAGCGTTTCCATCACAGAGGGCGCGCGGAGGGCCTGGGTCTGTGCATGCCCTCCCTCTGAACCGCAGCTGCTGGCAGACCGCACTGTGAGTCTGCAGAGTGCATATCCCGAGCATGGGATGCAGCAAACACATTTCAGGGCCAGGAAATCTAACACCGTCCCAGTAATTCCCTGGTCTTCCCACAGGCCCATCACCCAAGAGCAGATAGCTTGATGGAATGATGGAATCGTCTGCTCCACTGCCAGGGGATGGGTTCCCATTCGGCACATGCCTTAAACCAGTGGTTAGCAAACCTCGGCTCCCGAGCCACATGCGGCTCTTTGGCACCTTGAGTGTGGCTCTTCCACAAAATATCACTGCAGGCACGCACATACAGTGCAATTGAAGGAGGACCCTAATTAAGTTAATAACAATGTACTTATCTATATAGTTTAAGTTTTAAAAATTTGACTCTCAGAAGAAATTTCAACCGTTGTACTGTTGATATTTGGCTCTGTTGACTAATGAGTTTGCCGACCATTGCCTTAAAGCAAAGTGCCCATGTCCAGGAAGCACACAACGGACGAAGGAGTGGCGTTCCTCATACTAAAGGAAGTCACTGCTGGAGGAAGTTTTGTTTCCCATCCCAAGGCCCTGGTTTTACGGGTCGGAGCGCTGCTGGTCTGAGTGGAAACCAGACTGGCAGTGGAGATGGCACTCACACCAGTGAACCCTCGGTCAGAGGAGGCATGTCCCCTGGAGGGACTGGTCCTAGGAGCAGAGGGAAGCTGTGTCCCTGCTAACCATGGGGATGAGGAGGGCGATGCCCCCAGGGGGTCACTGGGGCTTCTGTGCGTGCTTTCTCACCAGACGTCCTGGACAATGGAAAATGGAGGCACCTCGATACGCATCAGACCACACAAGGACCCAGAGCCCATAGATGTGAAGATCTGGCTCACTGTCACCAGGCAAATGACCACGCCCAGCTGAAGGGGGGCATGAATGGGAAGGGGCTGTGGCCACCAACTCTGACCTTCTGACCAACAACCAAAGCAGTTGCTGTAGCCGCTGTTTTACATCAATTAAAGGAAGTAGCACTAGATACTTAACTAATTTCTGGACGACATAGGTATTTCTAAGCCTTGAAATCAGTACATAACAGAAATAACAGAATACCAGAGATCACCTAAATGTATATTACACATGTAGGTAGAGAGCAAATTTAACAATGTAACATATTTTAAACTTCTTCAACTGTAAAATGCTTATCATATATATGATGAACGAAGGTTTAAAATCTTTGCAATATAAAGAACTCACACAAGTTGAGTTTTCAAACCCTGGAACTTGAATCGATAGAGGCAAAGAGCATGAACATCGAATTACAAAATTATAGGAAATAGGAAAACACTATTAGCAATCAAAGAAATCATTTAAGGTAGCAACAATGTGCCAGCCAAGCAAATTGTCAGGTTTTGTTTTTTAATCAGAAGAGTCCATGATGCTGAAAGTCAGGCAAACAGAGCCTGCACCCACAGTGGCAATGGGCGCCCGCCATCATGGCGATCAGCACGGGCCTAAAAGCAAGGGTTCGGGAAAGAGCACACGCTCGGACCCGGTAAATCTCCTTCGGGTGGGCGCCCTCAAGAAAGAGTCCCAAACACAGACAGCTCATCCTGCCTAAAGATGTCCCCAAAAGAAAGCTTGGGAATTGCAAACAATTGTAGAGAATGTTGGTTTGAGAACACGTGGTGAAATGCAAAGCTCAGTGGAGTCTGTGAGAGCCTGGAAACGCTCATGCTGCGGTGTTAAGTGAGAAAGAACAGGACCAGGTTTACAAACAACTCAGCAGGAAAGGGAGAAAAAAAGAAGCCACCCCAGGGGGTGGCCCCAAGGGGTGGTTTCCTTGGTCTCCGTCCTCCTAGTTACCGAAATGTTTCTATAGTGAGCAATTATTATTGTAACTGAAAAATATTGTATTTTTAAAATAAAATGTTATGATTTTGCTGCCCCCTACCCCCCCCCCAAAAGAGAGAGAGAGAGAGAGAGAGAGAGAGAGAGAGAGAGAGAGAGAATGAGGAGCGTTCCCCTGCCGCCCTGTCAGTGAGTCAGGAGGTGGTCATGGAGGGGATATTTGACCTTAGAGGGGTTGTGCTCGGGCCACGCCTCACTGACGTGCCTGCCCCATGGCCTGCTTCCTCATACCTTCCCTGAAGTTAAACACGGGAGTGGGCTGGTGTGAGCTGCCTGTTATCGCTTAGATTTCAGCAGCCCCAGATCGAAGCTGCCCACGCCCACCATGGAGTCCTCGTCCCACCCAGCCTAATCCAGACGCCCATTGGGGCATGCCGGCGAGGTGCAGACTTGCCCAGGAAGGGCCCAGGACACCTCTGGGTGCAGAAGTGATAGAAACAGGGACCTCCCCCCCCCCCCAGCCCCTCCACACTCCTCCTGGACTCACCCCAGCTCACTCTCCCCCACCCTTTTGGCTCCAAAACCACTGTCAAGTCCTAACTGTGGGTCCTGGGAATTTAAAGGTAGGAAGAGAGACGGGGGACGCGGATACCTAATTCCTCACCTCCAAGCCATCCCTGCCTGACTCTGCCAACCTGCAGTTACTTAACCCTCCAAACTCTGCTCGGTACCCCCAGGTCTGAACAAAGCCTTGTCCCTCCCAGCAGGTGAGCGTGGAATTCACCTGCTCACTCCTGGCCTGGGGTCCATGGAGCCTCGGGTCAGTGTGGGCACCGTACCGCCCCACTCCTCTGTATCTCAGTCCCTGAGGTGAGTACACTGGCCAGCCCCCTCCTCTCCCGTGATGCTGACTGCGACCTTCCTCCCTCCTGCGGGCCCCAGTGCTTCCTCTCTCCTGACTGTGAGCACTGCCCCGTCCAGTCCTGTCTCCTGCTCCCATCACCCACCACGCTCCCTCCTGCATTCGCCCCCCACCCCCACCCGATGGATCCCTTTGATGTGGTTCTTTGGTCCATTTCAATCCATGTCTACCCCCAAATAGGTGTGTGGGTACAGTTCTTATTTTTTTAAATATATTTTTTTATTGATTTCAGAGAGGAAGCGGGGAGAAAGAAATAGAAACGTCAGCCAAAACCGGTTTGGCTCAGTGGATAGAGCATCATCCTGAAGGCTGAAAGGTCCCAGGTTCGATTCCCGTCAAGGGCATGTACATTGGTTGTGGGCACATCCCCGGTAGGAGGTGTGCAGGAGGCAGCTGATCAATGTTTCTCTCTCATCGATGTTTCTAACTCTCTCTCTCCCTTCTGTCTGTAAAAAATCAATAAAATATATTTTTAAAAAGAAATAGAAACATCAGTGATGAGAGAGAATCACTGATTGGCTGCCTCCTGCACGCCCCCCCACTGGGGATTGAGCCTACAACCCTGCATGTGCCCTTGAACGGAATAGAACCTGGGACCCTTTAGTCTGCAGGCCAATGCTCTATCAGCTAAGCCAAACCAGCTGGGGCTACAGTTTTTATTTAAGGCATGGGCATTTCTGACTGGCCTGCACCATGGGAGCGATCCAGCTGAGAAAAGGACAAGAAGAATTACAGGTAAATTACCCAGCACTTCCCTGGGATGGCAGTTGGCAGTCCCTGCACTGCCCTAGGTTACAGGTCCCAGGGGCCGAGGCCCGTGCCCACTGGGTTAGTGAACAGTCACTACTGACCCACAGGGAAACTCACTCACTGAGCAAAGGCTGTGAACTCCATCATCCACCTCTAAAGATCCTCCCTGAACTCTGCTTCTGTTTTGTACCTTTCATTCACGTCTTCCTTTTCATTCACTCTTTCTAAGGTTGCTGAGAGCTGGGCTCTAGAACTCAGGCAAACCTGACGGCTTGTCCACCGGTTGGGTTAAGAGTGCCTAAAGGATGATGATTCTCGGGCCAGTCCTATCTCGTCGGCTGTGCCCTTGCCTGTCTGCTGTGCAATGCTTTCCTGAGGACAGAGGCCCAATGACAGGGGTGGCCCGGCAGAGGGCTGTGGAATAGCCACCTGTCCGAGTCCATGTCTGTCAGTGTCCCAGCTTCTGCGCAAACCTCACTTCTGCTGGAGACAGAACCGAAAACGTTCCTACCACTCCCGTCACTGGAGCCGCTCCTGGAGCTTATGCAAAGAGAAAGGACAGAAATGGTGCCCTAACAAGAGTCCTGCCCTCTCCATAACTCTGCCCAATGCAGGTTAGAGAGGAGGGCTCTGGCGGGGGGGCGGGGATGGAGGGGTGGGTTTAATACCCGAGCCCTGTGGTCGCACAGAGATGGGGAGGCCTCCAGCCCAGGCTCCCTCGTCGTGCCCTTCATTTGCTGTTACTCCGGGCGGCGCTGCCTCCCTTAGCAATGCAAACCACATAGTCACCTCAAAACAGTCTTCATCCTAACGATTCAGGTGTCAATCACAAACCTAACACGTCACCACACAACGTAAGAGCCAGCCTGTGCCATTCAGCAGCCGTCCCCATGGTCTCCAGCTACCTATAAGTGAGTGGCTCCATTTTTAAAAATAAATTGTAAGAAATCAAGGTCCTCCCCATATTATTCTCTCTCTTGCATTCTCACACAGGGCAGGAAGATGTGGCTGGGAGCTGCTGGGCTGAGAGCCGTCCAGCCCGGGCCCCACGTGAGACACCCCCATGCACATGGCAGGGAATGGCCTCTGAGTCTGTGACATTCTACTCCTGGGCTTGGGACATTCTACTTCCAAACCCTCCTTTAGAAAGCCGGTGCCATGGATCTTTAGTGTCTGACGGGGCATTCAAGCTGCTGCTTTGCAGCTCTGCCCTCAGTCTTTCCCACTTTCCCATAGAAGGACCACATGTTCAAGACAATGGCATGGCTTTCAAGGAATTGTTTTTGCCTTTAAACATTTCAAAAGGCCCTGACTGGTTTGGCTCAGTGGATAGAGCATCAGTCTGCAGACTGAGAGGTCCCAGGTTCGATTCCAGTCAAGGGCATGTACATGGGTTGTGGGCACATCCCCCGTAGGAGATGTGCAGGAAGCAGCTGATCGATGTTTCTCTCTCATCGATGTTTCTAACTCTCTCTATCCTTCTCCCTTTCTCTCTGTAAAAAATCAATAAAATATATATATTTTTTAGATTTCAAAAGTATTTGTCCTTTCCAAACAGCGAAACACCAAAATACATGAAACAGAGACTGATCGAGCTGAAGTGGGGCTAGGCAAGGCCACGATTATAGTGGAGACATTGACACCTCCTCCCAGGCCCTGCTGGGACTTCTAGACAACATCAGCCCTCCCTGCAGCCAGCGGAGCCCACCTAGTGTTTACAGGGCATTTCACCCGACAGCAGAATTCGCCTTTGTTTCTAAGTGCCCTGTACATTTATCAACGCAGACCATACCCTGGGCCATGAAATAAATCTCAACAAATCTAAAAGAACTGAAACCACACAGAGTGTGTTCTCTGACCATAATTCAATAAGACGAGCCATCAGGAACAGACAGCAGGGAAATCTTTAAGCATGGCGATACTCAGTAATACTCAGAGCAAAAGCGAGTTTCAGACACACACACAGAGGCACACACACACACATACACACATGAAGAAATTTCAAAATAGGCAGACCTGGATGAAAAAGAATTACTGTCTTAAGTCAAAATTTGTGAGACTTGGCTAATGCAGTGGGGAGAGAAATGTTTATTGCATTAACTTACATTGGAAATGAGAAAAGGTCTCAAATAAAAAACTTAAATTTTTAACCTTGAAAAATTAGCAAAATAAACCCAAAGCACTGAGAATGAAGATAAGAGTAAAAATGAATGAAATTGAAAAATAGGAAAATAATTTTAAAATAATAATTAAAACAGAAAGTCTAATTCTTTGGAAAAATCAATAAAATTGACAAATCAATAGCAAAACTGACAAAAATTAAAAGCAAAAAGAGACTAATGATATTAGAAATGAGACAGGAGAGATCAGTACAGACCCTACAGACATCAGAGGATAATAAGAAAATATAATGAAGAATTTTACTCTCATAAATTTGACAACTTAGAAGAAATGGACTAATTTCTTGAAAACTACACAGACAGGCACACTCAGACACACACAGACATACACATACACACACACAAAGGACAGTCATAAGAGAGGCTCATATTTAACTTATTAAAAACTTCCAAACTGTGATCTAAAATGACTATTCCCTTTTGCATACCCACCAGGAGTGTGTGAGTTCCATTTCTTCCACATCGTTGCCAATACTTGGCAGGTCAATCTTTTGAATTTACCCCTTTAATAAGCAAGCAGTGGTTTTGAGTTTTAAAACATTGAGCGTTTTTGTCAGGTGTTTATTTGCCATCTGTATATCTTCTTAGTAAAAGGTCTGTTCATATCCTTTGCCTATTTTATTTTTTTATGAACTGTGGCTATTTCCCTACTCTTTAACAAATAAACAGTTAATTTTTGTTCCTCAACACACACACACACACACACACACACTCAAACACATACACAAAGACACACACTAAGGCATAGATACACACATACACATTCACACAGGCACACACTCAGACACATACACACAGATACACACTAAGGCATAAATATAGACACACACACAGATGCACACAACCAGACACATACATGCAGGCACATACACTCACACGCAAGTACAAGTAAAACTGGAGAAATCTGAGTAAGTCAGTAGACCTTATCATTGTCAATATCCTGCTGGTATACTGTACTCTAGTTTCACAAAATGTTATCATCAGGGAAAACAGGACAAAGTTTGTGAGACCTCTCTGTGCATTGTTCCTTATGACAGCACGTGACTCTACAGCTATAAAAAGTTCAATTGAAAACGTCTGATAAGAATGTTTCCGAAATCACAGTTCTTATGACGACCTACACCAAGCACAACCTTAAAAATCATTTTCATGGTTATTATTTTTTTCTCAACAGCCGAGTGTGTGGCTGGCGATGACTCCTGTCCTGGAGGAGTGGGAATGTGCCTGCAAGTGTCTACACTGCCCTCCCCCAGGGCCTGAACTGAGAAGATAACATCCCCTCCCCTTACCCAGGGCCCGCGGAGGAGCTCCCGCCTGAGCCGTGGAGAAGCCAGGCTGTTCTCACGATTCTAGCCACAGGCCTGACACTCGTGGGGTGCCAGGGGGGCGGTGCTGGGGGAAGACTCTGGACTCTTGCGTAGGGGCCCTGACGCCAGCCTGCAGCTTCACCTACTCCCCGCAGCTGGCTGTGACTCAGGGGGCACCTGCAGGAGTGGCCTGGCAGCGAGTGCCCGTGTTCTTCCCCACGGGAAGCTCTAGTGAGCCAGGAGGACGGTGGGGGTGCAGCACCAAGGTCACAGGCCCAGGAGGCAGTGCCCCCAGCCTGGGAAACAACCTGGAACTTTCCAGGGACCAGGAGGATGGAGCGGGCATGGCTGCCCTCCCCAGAGCTCCACCTGCTGGCCAGATGTGGGAAGTTCGTGGGTTTCCTTTTGAGGAAGGCTCTGAGGGTGGGTGTGATGATCCAGTAGCCATCTGGACCCAGGGACCACCGTCCCTGATCCGATCTCATCATCTCCCTTGCCTTTCCCTCTGGTGTGAGAAGATGCCCTAAATTAAATTACAGCAACTAGCCCTAACGGCTTGGACTCGGTGGATAGAGCGTCGGTCTGAGGACTGAAGCCAGCTTTGATTCTGGTCAAGGGCATGTACCTTGGTTGCGGGCACATACCCAGTAGGGGGTGTGCAGGAGGCAGCTGATGGATGTTTCTCCCTCGTCGATGTTTCTAACTCTCTATCCCTCTCCCTTCCTCTCTGTAAAAGTCAATAAAATAAATTTAAAAAAATAAATAAAATAAAATAAATTACAGCAACTAGAGGGTTCAAGAAGGAGAGGAGGGAGGTTAATGCGTTAACAACTGCAGAGCAAAACCAACAAAAACACAGCTCACATTCCTGAGTGTGCGTAGGAATTTTGAATCAGCTCCCAGGAGTGGATGCTGAGCTCCGCC
The DNA here is from genome assembly GCA_036971965.1 of Nyctalus aviator. Classification (NCBI taxonomy): domain Eukaryota; kingdom Metazoa; phylum Chordata; class Mammalia; order Chiroptera; family Vespertilionidae; genus Nyctalus; species Nyctalus aviator. The sequence goes on from CM072923.1 coordinate 5,945,902, forward strand.
CCCGCTGTGCAGACGCACACCGAAGTCTCTGCAGCGACTCTGACGTGGCGGGTGCATCCAAATACCATTGCCAAATGCTACTCCCTCCCTTACATCCTCCAGCCCTCTCTCAGTCTCAGACTTCCTGGGGGAGAGGGGGGGGCGCATTCCCTCCCCAAGCACCTGGGCCCAGGCTGCTGAGAGACTCGCCGTGTTCCCCATGGCTGCCTCCAGGCAAAGGAGCGCGTGTCCCTCCGCGTGAATCCGTCTGTGAGAAAGCGCCACACTGTGTGCAATGGGGGCTGCGGCTGAGTGGGTAACAGGAAGCTTCTCTAATGCTGCAGGTGCCTGGGAGGCTAAGGGGCTCTGCAGAGAGGTAGGGAAGCCTTTGGCTCTCTTTTAAAAAAATAAACAGGTATTTTTTTAAAAATATGTTTTTAATTGATTTAGTAAGAGAGAAAGGGAGAAAGAGAAACACCGATGTGAGAGAACTATCCATTGGCTGCCTCCTGCACGCCCCCTACAGGGGATCGAGCCCACAGCCCGGGCATGTGCCCTGACCAGGAACTGAACCAGCGACCTCTCAGTGCATCGGCTGATGCTCCACCAACCGAGCCACCCCGGCCAGGGCTCCTTTGGCCTCTTTTTTTTTTTTTAATATATATATATTATTGATTTTTACAGAGAGGAAGGGAGAGGGATAGAGAGCTAGAAACATCAATGAGAAAGAAACATTGATTCAGCTGCCTCCTGCACACCCCCTGCTGGGGACGTGCCTGCAACAAAGCTGCATGCCCTTGACTGGAATCAGACCCAGGATCCTTGAGTCCGCAGGCCGACGCTCTATCCACTGAGCCGAACTGGCCAGGGCTCCTTTGGCCTCTTGATGGCAGGTGACCGTCCACTCTGTCTGCCGCAGGGCCCGCCGTGCCGGTGAGGTGGCCCTGGCTTATTCCACTGCCTTGTTTCCCACTCTGAGTCCCATGACAGCGTATGAGGTCATGCTGATCTGCCGAGAAGCCTGTTCTAACAGGAAAACGCAAGGCCCACAATGTGCAGAGAAGAGGCCAGGTGGACGTAGCCGAGCCTCTGCCATCGATCACGCTCGTGGTTCCCGTTTACACGTTCAGACAAGCTCCCAGGGGCCACTGCGTTGTGGAAGCAAGAGACAGGAGCACAGCAGGCACCGAGCGCTACGAGCAGAGCGGACAGCAGCCTTACGCTAACCACTGGGAGGCCAAGTCCCCACCAGCAGAGGACGCGGGTCTGGTCCCGGTGCACAGGGATATTGGGGATAAAATGTGTGCACAGGGGCATCTACAGTGACAGCTCCCGCAGGGCGGGGCCTGGGGGCTGCAGGGCCCATCGCTCTGCAGAGAGACTTGCTCCTGTCGCCGCTCGTGTGGAAGGGCTGCTGCAGAGAAAACCTAGCCGACAGGCGGGAAAGGGCAGCGCTTCTCGGTGAAGGTCAGAGAGGCACGTCAAGGTCGTTTTAGTCCAACACCCCGGGGGCCCGTCAGAGGGGAAGGAAGCAAACTGTTCTGGATGGAGGAGGGTCCTCCTCGGGCTCTGCCGGTGGTGCCAGCAGCCAGGCACGGGCGGCATTTGCCGGTGAACGCGTCCAGCCAGGAGTCGGTGGGGGGGCGGGGACGTCTCCGGTGTGGCAGGAGCTCAGCGCGGCGGCTTGTCCGCTTTCTCTTCAGGTTTTCAAGTCCCTCTAGAAAGAGAAACGTGCGGGTCATCTTTCCAGCACTGCAGGCCCTCCCTTCCCCGTTAGGATGGAGTGGGCACCACCTGCATTCGCCCAGGGAAGCAGCGGCTGTTCTGCCATCCATGGAGACACAGTGGCCTCTGCTGGCCGAGGCTGCCAGCTCCGCATGGCCTCAGACCGGTGCAACAGCGCCCCCCTGTGGCCCTCCCGGCCTGTGGGCCTGTGTCTTCCATCACCAACCCCACAGGTTTCCCGTGGTTTCGACGTGAACTTCCCAGCTCTCAGCATCGTGTTCCTGAGCCCCGGCCTCGTCAGAGCGAGTTTGCTTTAAGCCCCAGCGAGACAGACCGTCAGGGGATGACACGGTGCTCCCGCAGGCAGTCCCTCCTAGGACAGGCAATTCCCTTCCAGGTGTGTGGCCCTCACATCCATGTTCCAAAGGGGGGACTGAAAATGCACACACCGCCCCCACACCCACACCCACACCCACACACACACACACACCCCGCAAAGCTCTCCCGGGGGGAGAGCCTCTCCGGTCTCCCCTGGGGACACCTGAGAAGAGACTTGCAGAAGGGAGAGTCTCGCCTGGACAGTGTGGCTCAGTGGCCGAGTGTCAACCTATGAAGCAGGAGGTCACGGTTCGATTCCCGGTCAGGGCCCATGCCCGGGTTTGGAGCTCAATCCCCAGGAGAGGGCATGCAGGAGGCTGTCAATCATTGTCTCTCTCTCTCATCATGGGTGTTTCTATCTCTCCTCTCCCTTCCTCTCTGAAATCAATCGATAAAAAATATATTTAATTTTTAAAAGTGGGGGGTCTCACCCTGGCCTTCGGTGGGGTCCACCCGTCAAAGACAAAATGGCTCTCGTGGCGTCACAGAGAGTGGGAGCCGTTTCTAAGCCCCCCGGGGAGCCACACGGCCCTAAATGTGTTCTCAAAGCCCTGAGACACCCCACACACACACCCTGATCACACCCTCTAGAGAAGGACTCGGGGGGCGGGGGTCAATGTCCACAGACAGCCAGGGGGAGCCCTGTGCACCCCCACCTTGGACAACCGTCGATTCTGGGCCGGAGGCCTGCTCTGGGGCCCTGGGCAGGTCCCTCAGCTGCGGTGAGGACGGTGCTAGGACCTCCCCCGGGATGCTGCCGAGGCCGCGGGCGGCACCACTGCGGGCAGCCTTGCCCACCCGCCTCCTCCACAGCGTGAGGCCGGGAGGCGGCTCCTCCCACGGGCGCCTGTTTCAGGCTCAGCCTTCTCTCCAGCAGCTTGTCACACGGCCCCAGGCCCCCGCCTGCAGCCTCCTGGAGGGCGCTCCTCGGTGGCCTCGCGGGCGAGTTCAGACCCGCTCCTGCTGTCCTGTCCTCCACGCACCAGGCCACACCGCTGTCCGCCCCCCAGGCTCCCGCTCACGGGCCATCGAGGCCACCGCAGGGCGGGGCTGCCCCTTCCTCCGTCTTCTCTGACACGTGGGGAGAGGCTGATGGGATCGGACTGAATTTGGGGCTACAGAGCTTAGGGCGGGGCCGGCGTGCCCAGGAACAGCCTGATGAGCGCCAGCAGATGCTTCCCGAGGGCCTGTCTCCCAGCGTTTGCTGCCCTGCCCCGCCCCCTCCCTGTGGGCACTGAGGCAGGGACGGTGGGCACCTGTGGAGGGCACAGCTCACGGCAGCAGGGCTGGGATGCACCGCATGCTGAGTGCCAGGCCTGGGCCCTCAAAGCACACTGCTACGGAACTTGTCACTTAAAGCAAAAATCCCCAAGAAGGACGGGAAGTGAACGCCCTGGTTCCCATGGGAGCCTGATGTCCCCCTTAGCCCAGGTCTTACAGTCAGAAGGAGCCTCTAAGCAGGTCTGCAATCCGCACGGACAGAAAGCAGACTGCCGGATGCCAGAGGCGGCGGGAGCGGGAAGGGGTGAGGCTTAGCGAGGTCTCCTTTCAGGAGGCTGACATACCCCGGACTAGAGAGGTGCGCATAGACCGTGAATGCCCTACCTGCCCCCCAGGCGGCTCACTTTATATCACGCAAATGCTGTCTCAATTAAAGAAAACAAAGTCTTTGAAACTGGTCCAGGGTGTGATGTGGGGCTCAGAGTCCAAGATTGAGTCAGCAAATATTTGCCGAGTGGTCACAGGTGAAGGGGCCCTGCTCCCAGGCTCCTGTGTGGCCTGGCCTCACCTCCCTGCAGCCTCCCTCCTCCGGTGCTGACACCTGTCCCTCTGGAGTCTCCGTCCTCCCTCTGGGGGTGTTCCTTCTTCCTCCCCACCTTCTCCGGGGCTCCCCCTGCCCCCCTGTTCCTCCAAGACAGCCTCACTGGCCTATCTTCCTCTTCCGGGTCCCCCCCCCAATGGGGGGGGGAGGGGTGCCAAGCTCAGAGCTGCCCAGGCTCCTCCTGGGCAGACTCTCCATCCCATCCCTGGCTCCCTCAGTGGTCATCGGGGGTCCTCCCTCAGCTGTCTTGCCCTCGCCCACCCTCTATTTCACACACACACACACCCATTCTACTTGTCTCCATCCCCAAGGACCCCCTCCTCTCGGCTGCTTCTCTTCCTTCCTCTGATGGGTGGAGGCCCAGTCACCCATGTTGCCCACCCTGCTCACGTCCCATACCCATGAATCAACAACCGATTGCTCCCTCCCCGGCTCCGCAGCAGGAGGGGAGCCACCGAGGGCTGGTGGGGACCAGCGGGCGCTGGGCGGGCGCCGCACCCACCTCCAGCTGCTCGTGGATCCAGTCCAGGAAGGAGGTGATGCGGGTGTAGACCCCGGGCTTGTTCACGTCCGCACAGCCGATGCCGAAGCTGGTCGCTCCCACCAGCTTCCACTCTCTCCTCTCCTGGCACACCAGGGGGCCCCCACTGTCTCCCTAGACGGCAGGGAAAGAGGAGACTAAGGGCCACAGAGCAGGCCCTGGCACAGCGGTTCCTGGTTCTGGTTCAGGATTCCCCAGTCACCGCACCACCAAGTCCAGCGTGAGGACGGCAGCCCCCGGACCTGACGCGGCCTTCCTCCCCGTGGGTCCTCTGTCCCTCTGAGGGTGCCCCCGCCAGTTCCCAGCACACACTGAGCCCATGCAGGTCAAGGCTGCTGCGTGCACCCAAGGGAGCTCTCAGAGGGAGGGTCCGCCTGGCCAAGGGCCTTTAGCTGATCTCAGACCCAGGCAGAATGGGGGTCTCGCCCACTGTGACTATGGAGGCCCTCCTTCACAGGTCCCCACCTGCCTCCCGCCTCTCTGGTCCCCCTGCAAACGCTGGGAACCGGGCAGGAAGGAAGCGTTGTGAGACCCGTCCTCCCGCCCGGCACCCGGGCAGAGCGGGAGCTGGTAAACACGGGCGGGCCGGGAAAGGAAAGGGCGTGCTATCTCGAGCAAACTTCTTCCCCAGGCCCTGACATGTGCTCTGCAGTCACAGGGAGATGCCGGCGGGGCCTCTCCCATGGGCTGGGTCACCACAGCAGCCTGGCCTTGCCCGCTGCCATGACCCCCGGAGGTCACGGCGGGCCCCTACCTGGCAGCTGTCCACTCCGCCTTTCAGGTAGCCGGCACAGACCATGGAGGGGGAGATGATGCCGCCGTACACGTCCCTGTGGTTGCAGATCTTGTTGGAGATCAGAGGCACGGCGGCGTGGTTGAGGACCGGGGAGGCGTCACCTGTGTCGGAGGAAGAGGGGGATGTGCAGTGAGGAGCTCAAAGGGCACGCATCCGGGGCGGGGTCTGTGATCCAGGGCCAGGAACACGCTGCCTCCCACCACGGCCACGTCAATGGCAGAGCCATCACTTCCCTGCGGGGACTGACGTGGGAGGGGGGAGGAGCAACTGTCACCACCAGGGACCTGCCCTGGGCCCTACCCTGGGCCCACCATTGGATCCGCACCAGGCTGTTTTGTTCCCAGAACCACCCGGGCCACACAGCAGGGAGCCTGTGGCTGGTGAAAGGTCACACACAGATCTTGGGGGAGCTTTGGGGTGGTCTGCAGAGAAATGGCCTCCCACAGGCGTCCATGGTCCAACCCCCAGAACCTTCAACCATGCCGCCTTCCATGGCCAAAGGGACTTTGCAGACTGGGGATGGGGACATGGTCCTGGGGGTAATCCCAGGATCCTTGGAAGGGTCAAAGGAGAGAGTGTGATGGTGGAAGCAGAGGTCAGAGAGGAGATGGAAGGTGCTGAGCTGCTGGCTGGGAAGATGGAGGAAGGGGCCACAGGCTAAGGAGCGCGGCCGCTGGGATCTGGAAAAGGCAGGGAGCCGGCTCTTCCCAGAGCCCCCTCCGGGCATCTTGGTCCCACACACAAGGACGGAGGCAGGACTTCCGGGCCCCACAACCGTGAGAGGATGGGGGTCATTTGTTGCTGCAGCCACAGAAAATGAACGCACCTGCCGTGGATCAGCCTCAGCAGCGACGCGACAAGACTGCCGCCCTCTAACTTAGCCTGTTGGTAACCTGGGTGATCTTTCTGCTTTAACGGCTTAACGCGGGGCACCCCGTTCTCATTCCTATCGCAGGTGTCCACAGGTGTGGGTCTGCGCTCCCCAAAACCCGCACTTTAACTGTTCCATGAGTGTGAGTGACACAGTGTTTACTGCACGGGCTTGCCTCATCTGCTCACGTGTCCACCTGCCCGGCAGTGAGGACCGCCTGGCCATGGGCTCGGGCTGGGACGGAACCTGTCCCCACTCGGTACACAGGACCCAACGAAGACAATGACAGGGTCCTCGTTGGGCTCTCCAAGGTCATGAATAACAGCACGAATAGGGCCATGGGTGGGGAGCACGAACACAATCCCAGACCTTTTTGGCCTGGTCGTGTGGGGCCAAGCAAGGTGCTCAGCACCGGTCTCCGCCCTCAAAGTGGGCAGGAGCACAGTGCCACTCAGGGCTGTGTGGGCACAGGCAGGATCACATCACTCCGCTCAGTCTCTGGCACAGGGAAGCAAAGCTGAAGGCCTTTGGGGGAGAAGCGTCCACTGTGGGCAGGAAGGCGTGGCCAGCTGTAGGGCGAGACCCTGCATTGTGGGGAGGACTGGCCTCTGGATCTGGGTGAACCCCAGGTGCCTCGGACAGTCAGGAGGGGACAGATGCAGCTAGTAAGACTCAAGAGGAAATACTGAACGCCCTGTCCTGGTGCCTTCCCTGAGCATGTCCACCTGCAACCTGAGACTCTTTGGAATGGGGTCCATGCAGGGGGACTCATTAGGGATGAGTCTCGAGATGGAACCATTCCGGATCAGGGTGGGTCTTCACTCCACGACTGCTGCTCTTCTAAGAGGAGGGAGAGGGGAGCTGAGACGGGGGTGGGAGGCCCTGTGAAGGCCGGGACAGAAACTGGACCAACGCCTCTACCTTTCAAGGAACACTAAGGGCAGCAGGAGCCACTGGACCTCGAGTGAGGCCCAAGAGGGACCCAGCCCTGCCACACCTTGATTCCACGCTCCGGCCTCCAGACCGTGAGAGAACAAATGTCTGTGGTTCCAAGCCACCTGTTTGTGGTGGTTCGTTACAACAGTCCCAGGAAATGAGTGCTCTCCCTGCTAACAAGGGAAGTCATCGATGGGCTCCCTGAGAACGGTGACCCTATTTGTGCCCCACAGTGATGAACAGGGCACAGGCTTCCTTTGCATGTAATTTCTGTTACCATTACTAATTATATTCTGATGATAGCAATGGTCCTGTTTGTTTGCTTTTGCTACTTGGTCTTTGTAGGATGAAGTAACATGTCTACCAAAGTACCACAAGACAAAACCTCCTCACCAGTTCCAAGTGCATCTTCTGCATAAACCTTGGAAGGTGTCTCTACTGGGCTCCTACGCACTTAGTCAACACGGTGGGAGGAAGAGGATGCTCGAGGACGAAGGGGACCCACCTGGTGTGTTGGGGAAGGCCTCTCTGCGGAAGCCTGCCCCCTTCTCCTTCATCATTTATTTTTCTCCCGAACCATGTTTCATGACTAACAATTACTCGGCTGACTGCATACTTGTTGGAGTTGTTGACTCGCACCCCCAGCAGGGACATGTGGGTGCCCCACAAAACATCATATTGGGACACAGGAGGGGGACATCTACCCCAGCCCTCTCCTTCCCAGCCCCCTGAACTCGGAATCTCGACTCCAGGCCACTGACCTCCTTCCTCAGTGGCACCCCATCCTGACGTCCAGCACATCTTCCCATCCGGAAAGTACTCTTCGGAGTTGGGCAGACAAATTGGCTGGGTCATCTCTGTTTAAGAGGAAACAACAACTCTCACATCTGGGCGCTAACCATCTCCCAAAGGAAGGTCAAGCCCAAGGTCCTCTGAAAGCCATTAGCTCAGAGCAGGGACCTTTCCTGACCAGAGCCCTAAAACTTCGAAACAACCCTAGATTGTGGCAGCATATGTCCTGAAAAGGGCCAAATGCATCCACTCAACTCGGCCACCATAGCCTAAAAACAGCCACAAGCAGTGGTAAACAGATGTGTGTGGCTGTGTTCCAATAAAATTTTATTTACAAAACAGACAAAGGGTCAAGTTTGGCCCATGGGCCAGAGCTTGCCCACTCCTGGTCCAGACTGTGGGTACCTGGCTTTACAGAACATCCCTCCGTGGGTATCCTGTCCCTCCTGACATACCTGGAGGCCACAGCTCACCTGTCCATGTGGGCTATGTCACATAAGCCGCCACCAAAGTCGGTGCCACAGCTGTCATGCGGCTTTCACGTGAACACAGTCTGAGATGTGCTAAGCCCTTCTGGGTACGACAATAATGGAAGGGTAGAGAAAGACTACGGGGAGGGTTCGTTTTAATTTTATCCAAGTACAGGTGTTGGCACCTCATTTTGTGTAAACCAAACATCATTAATAATAATTAATAAATGAGCACCACCTCTACAATGTCTCTTTGTTTCTCTGGCAGGATTTGTGTCACATGTTACGTGTGCCCTGCGGTTAGCACACTGCTGACTCTGCTGCCGCTGGTCTGGTGCCAGCATTCAGCTCCTGTATGGGCCTTGCTGACGGGCATCGCCCCGCCTGCACCCCACGCTGCTGTCCCCCTGGGGGAGGAAGGTTTTATTTGGGAGTGGGCTCATGAGGCTTCGTTTGCAGCTTCAAAAAGTTTGGAAGTCCCATCCTTTGTGGTTTTCTGTAACCTCCACAGGCCATATCCTGACACCTCCCGTAGAGAAACAGCTGCTCAATGAGAGGATGTTGCTGAGTATTTCAGGAGCCAGAGATGCCCAGTACTTTCCAAACCATAAGGGATCGGCTGCAGGAAGGACCCATCACCCACTGGCTGGCTTGGGAAGTACTTCCTCTCTTCATCAGAATCAAGACCCTGGGCGTGGGGGGGGGGGCGGGGGGGCTGGCCCACGGGCGGGGACCTCACTGTGACTAACACTGGATAGAGAAAGCTTCCACCCTTCGAGGCAGCAGATGGCCTGGCTGGGCAAGTCCCTTTTATCTCTAGGTGGCACTGCAGACGAACCTGGCACCCGTGGGAGCCCCCGACAAACCAAATTGATCAAAGTAGAGCCGCAGAGGCTCTGGAATGAAGTTAGCGTCACCGCAGCTCACAGAGCCCTGAAGTGGGTGACCCCCGGCTGCCCCTGAAGATGCAGGCGGGACCCAGCGTCTCCCGGCACCACAGCCTGGAAGTCCTGACCGCGATCGGAGACTTCCCATCTCACCAGGAACCAGGAAAACGCCCACCTTCACGAAAAGAGAGTCACCTGATGCCACCCTGAGTGAGTCAGGTGCTGGGGTTACCTGGCAAGGACCGTAACGCGTGTCCTCAGGAGGCCCCACAAACGATGACCAATCCCCCCGAGACGCATGAGAGCCATGTGGGACAGAGAAACCGGGACGCACCGTCGAAAGTGAGCGGCTCGGCCAGCTTCATGAGGGCGATGTCGTTGCCCAGCCTCTTGGGCTTGTACTTGCTGTGGTAGATGATCTTCTCCACCAGGTGGGAGGGGGCCGGGCTGTCCAGCAGGGAGACCAAGCCCACCTGGATGGTCCAGGACTTGGGGAGGTACAGGCTGCAGGGAGGAGACTGGGAGGTAAAGCGGGGAAGGTCCAGCCCCTTCCCCCCACGGGCCTCAGGTGTCCCCCGATCCAGCCCCAGGGAGATGGCAGGCAGGGATGGCCCTGCTTGCCTGTGCTTGAATCCACCTCAGCCCCTGTGCCCTGCAGAAGCACAGAGGACACAGACACACACACGCACGTACACGCGCACACACACACACACACAAGCATGTCCTGCAGTGGCCTCCCTCCCTGTACCTCTGAGCGAGGCAAAAATAATAGGCAGCCCAAATAGCCAAGTGTTTTCTGTGTCTTTCTCCTCTGCCCATCTCTCCTCCTCCCCCCCCCCCTCTCTCTTTAATATATTTTATTGATTTTTTACAGAGAGAAAGGGAGAGGGATAGAAGGGATACAGAGCTAGAAACATCGATGAGAGAGAAACATCGACCAGCTGCCTCCTGCACACCCCCAACGGGAGATGTGCCTGCAACCAAGGTACATGCCCTTGACCGGAATCGAACCTGGGACCCTTCAGTCTGCAGGCCGACGCTCTATCCACCGAGCCAAACCAGTTTCGGCTGCCCATCTCTCTTGATGGAAACTGTGGGGAGAGTCTTTGCCCCCGCAACCCTGCACTGTCTCTCACCCTCTCGGCCACCACAGGGTCCGCCGTGGCCAGCTACAGGGGGTCTGAGAGCTTTACGCTGGCGGTTTCCTCCTGCGTGGGAGAGTCCTATCTTTTCTGAGAGAGCCACGGCCTGAGGTCTCCGAAGCCCACGGTGATGGGCCCGTGTGAGGAGGGAAGGTCCCTCCATGTGGATATGACTGTGGTCCCGTGGTCTGCTTCCTGGTCCTGCCACTGACCACCCAAATCCGCCCTGTCCCACCGCGGCCCGGACCGGACGCCTCCCAGGGTCGGAGCACTCACTCATAGACGCAGTGGGCGGCGGTCACGATCCACACCGGGGTGATGACGGAGCCCCCGCACAGGTGGTAGCCCTGGAACTGGAGGCTGGCCTGCCAGGGCCACTGCGCCGGCGAGGACATGTTTCCCCCCACGATGCGCGAGGTGTAGCCCGTCCTCAGGCCGCAGGCTGCCCGGGGAGAGCGGGATTGGGGGTCCATCCCACAGGCCCTCCTCCCCTGACATCTGCCCCCCTCACAGAGCCCACAGAAGAGTCATGGGAGGGGAGGCACAGGGGGAGGGGTGGGGACAGGCCCCCCGAGACGTGGGAAGAGTGGGGTGTCGTGGGAGTACAGTGGGGAGAATCCATCGGAGCAAAGAGCCCGATGCTGGCGGTACCACCTCCCTCTCCCCCCACCCCACCCCCGTGTGCATGCGCCTGGTGATGACAGCACAGCAGGAGCATGGGGAGCCCCCCAGCCCCTCCTCACTGACTCCGGTGCCAGCACCCCTGCCTGACTCCTCCAGACCCAACCCCTGCAGCCACACGCTGCCCCTCCACCCGACCAGCAATAAGGACTGCCGCCGGGGCGGGGGGTGGGGGGTCTGGGGCACTGTCCCTGTAGGGGCAGGAGGGGAGGGAGTCAGGCACTGGAGCCACGGCAGTGACAGGAGCTCCTGCCCATGGTCCTGGCTGCTGCTGAGAAGTCACTCCAGGCCGCCTCCCTCACCTGACAGCTGACCCAGGAGGAGGGGATCTCAAGAAGGAGAGGGGGTTCAGTGAGGGAGCTCTGGCTTCCGTGGCCTCTGTGTTTATATAACTCTTACCTGTGCACTTCACGGTGACCACGCGGCCCGAGGCACACCCCTCCCTGCAGTGGAGAAAGGTGGGCTTACTGACAAATTCCCAAGGCTGTGACACGACCATTTTTAACTTAATCTTGGTGTAGAAGAGAGATACACTCTATTCCCTGCTCTTGAGTCCAGAGTCCATTGCAGCCGGTGTGACAGGGTTCCCTCCGAAGCAGAGGCAGTGTGCAGACGGCAGGCGATGGCTGGGGAGCACCGCCCAGCTCTGCAGAGCTGACGATCAGGTGCACAATGCACCATCATGCAAGCATCTACCGGGGTCACTTCACTGGCCACTGGGGGACTTGGGGTGCCCACTGCACGGATGGCAGGCTCTCCTGGCACGAAGGCCTTGGAACCTGGGACACATGCTTGGGACACACTCTGGAGCAGAGCTGTGACCCCCGGGAATGGCGGGCATCCCCCTGCATAGGGCGAGGGGCAGTGGCACCTGCTTTTCTCATAAGCCACCAGGACCCCTTCCTAACGTTCCTGCTGTCAGAGCCCCAGGCCTGCCATGAAACGGGCTGTCCCTACGGATTGCACGTGTGCCCAGGGGTCTGTCAGTGACAGAATGGACAGGATGACAAACTTTCCCGGAACAGGACACACTCCGGGGGCGTGGCCCGAGCATCAGGGGGAGCCTCAGAACGAGGGTTCCGAACCCTGACTCTCCCCAGGCAGGGGACCCTCTCAGCGTCAGGCACCTGGCGTCATTGAGGACACCTCATTCTGCCTTCCCCGTGGCTTTGAGAAACATGAACAGTACACGGTACACGTTAAAGGACTTTGTGAGCAAAAATGTTTCTTTCTCCTTTCTAACTGCCCCTCCCTCCTTCCTTCCCCCGAAACGCAGGAGCCCCTGCCGTCTGAGGTACAGCCCTGTGGTTATACATACATGCCTGTCACTGTTCCTCCTCCCCCCTCCCTTCCTCTGCCGGCCACGTTTGCCGGTTTGGGGTTAGGTTCTTGCAGCCAGCATGCCCACCCCTCCAACCACGCGGCCAGCCCCACCGTGACTCGGGGGAAACACGCCCGTGCCTCTGCGTCCTCGTGGAGCTGTGACCGCGTGCAGGCGGCCTGCCTGGCGCTCACCTCAGGTACACCGACTGGTGCAGAGCCGTCACCTTGTCGTCTGACAGGAGGTGGTTGATGGAAACAAAGTTCTCCTGGAACGGCTCCTCAAGCAAGTCCACTCGGAGGGTTCTTGAGCTGACGTAGCTACAAGCACATTGGAAACAGAGGCGGCGTGAGACTCACTCTGTGCTCCAAGTCAACTGTGCCCAAGTCACAGCACCACAACGTGCAGTGTACCCCCAAACTGTCATGTACCTACATCACAGCATCATGGGTATCTTTCTGGGAATATAGTGTACCCCCCAAACTGCCATGTACCCATGTCACAGCATCACAGGTGCCTACTGGGGAACATTGCCATGTTTCCCCAAATAATCAGTGTGCCCAAATCGCACTATTACAGGCATACCAGGGGGATGTCACTGTGTCCCCACAAACCATCAATGGTTTCTTCTTGCCAACTTATCAGGGCATTCTGTCCTAAACCTGGCAGAGTCTGGGATGGAGGGCCCTTCCGGCTCCATCGTGAGCACAGGCTCCAGGCACCTGGGCAGGAGGACCACTGGTGCAGCCGGTGGGACCCCCGGACACATTCCACTGCACCAACCTCTAGTTGGCCTGAAGCAAGCCCAGAGGGAACAGAGCATAGAACGAGGTGGGTGTTTCAGGTGGATAAAGTCGGGATGCCGAGCACCCCAAGATCAATCGGTTGGAGAGAACCATTTCCCAGTCTGCCCAGGGTAGGCATGGGTCCCTGTCAGAGAGACAAACACATGGGAGGAAGAGCGTCACCAGAAGCAAGCACGTGGTGAAAGTGTCAGGAAACAGCCTTCTGGAGAACAACGGTAAAGAAGGTCCAACTTTAGGAGTGTGTGTGGAGGAGAGGAAGCCGGGGGGATTGTATCGGTGCTTGTTCACAAGGAGGAAAGTCTACAGGGTTCTTGTAGGCACTTGAGTGATGTGTTTGCTGTTGTCGCTGAGCTGGAATTGCAACTGATTTCTGAGTCAGCGGGGAGACGAAGACAGACCCCAGGGGTACAGGCTGGAGGGCCTCTGGCGTTTCACGGGCTTTGGAGAAAGGAGCTAAGAATTATCAAATTTGAAATTGGGGAGGTCCTGGAGAATTCAGAGCAGTGAGCCTTAACCACGCAGCCCGTTTCCTTAGATACAAACAGGGATGTGTTTTCAAGGTCACCCCTGTTACCATGCTCACTTCCTATGTGGCATGTGTGGCTCAGGAGCCTGCCTGCTCTGAGCTCAGAATCAAGAGCAAAGGGAGGAGGGTGACGTGCAGGCTCCCGTGGAAGGTGGCAGTTTGAGCGTCAAAGGAAGGGGCAGGAGAGAGAAAGAGGCCCCTGAACCAAAGAGAAAATGAATTATTTTTGTGGGGGGAAAAAGTCACACAGAAACACTTAAAAGTGAAGATTTCACTACAACAGTTCTTTCTCCTAGACGTTGCTAGGCAACTGTTAGGAATACTTGTGTTTTCATCCAACGGATGACTTTTTGCACCTGGTTCTCTGGGGCTGCTTGGGAGTGTGTGCAGGGATGAGGATGGGACCCCGAGGACCAGGAGGGGTGGTGCCAGAGGCTGCTCCATAGCTGAGACCTGGGCGCTAGGGGGTCAGGGCTGTCTTTATCTCTGAAGCTCTTTGTCACATTATCACCTATTTGCACCTGGGACGCTCCTGGCCCTGAGACACTCCCCGATATGCCATTGCCTGAGCGATCTTGAGCATCCTTTGGCGTCCCGGGGCCTGTTTGCACACCTTGAAGTGAAGAAGATGATGTCCAGCATCGTGGGGCTGTCGCGAGGGTGCAATGTGAGAGCAGGTGTAGTCCTGGTAGGTGCCCAAGTAGTTGTCTCACCGTGACCACTATTCATGTTCTACCCATCACCGGGAGGTGCCCTTACGTTACCTTGGAAACCCCAGCTGGGCGCAGGCGATGCTACCGTGGTAGCCTTTCCAGTCGTCAGAGCACATGGTCCTCCAGGCCGCCTCTGTGAACACCTGGAGCACGCCATTCTGACCGCTCACGCGGACTGGCCGGCGCCCGGGCACAACAGCCCGTCAGTGGCCAGCAGAGCCCCGAGGCCGCCCGCAGAGATGTCTCTGCAGCCGGCCCAGGCCCTCCTCTGCTGAGTCTGACCTGCTCCTCGCCCACACCGCCCCACCCTCGCAGGGACCTCCGGCTGCCCGGACCTCCTGAACTCTCTTGGAGGTCTCTTATTGCTCCTCATGGGGTCTCCTCAGCCCAATTTAAGCTTCATGGAGCACCACCTCCCTTAAACCCCAGCCCAGGATCCCCTGGGGGGCCCGTTGGATTGCAGCTGAGAACATAATTGGACACTAGCATCAACTTGGACCCATTTCACAGATGGGGAAGGCGAAGGCCCAGTGGTGCGGACGTCCTCCTGTGTCTACAGTGAAGAGGCAGGACCTTACCACATCGGTACTCATCCTCCCCAGCTTTGCAGTCCGAGACGCCGTCACACCGAGCTGAGAGTTCGATACACTTAAAAGATGACCGGCACCTGTACTTTCCGGAACAGTCGAAGTGGACTGAGGACAGGAGGAGACGGGAATGTTTACAGCGGTCTCCCTCAGGGTGCCGCATAACAACTATCACCGGCCCCCGGCCCTTGAGCTTGCCCATCAGTAATGAAGCATCACTGAAACTGCACCTGTGTCACAGCCTTGTTTCTATTCATTCATTCATTCATTCATTCATTGTCTACAGTTGTACATATGTCTTCTTTTTCCCCAACTGACCCCCTCCCCAGCCATTCTCATCCCGGGCAAGCCCCCACTGCCCCAGTGTCTGTGGCCATTGGTTATGCTAGTATACATGCATACAGGTCTTTTGGTTGCTCTCTAACCACTCTTCCTCCCCTGCCATTTGTCTCTGGATTTATTCTTGTTCATCCAATTATGTTGATCATGATATCCCGCATATGAGTGAGGTCATGGGATATTTATCTTTCTCCGACTACAGCCCACTTTCTGTTCCAAAGCCCAGTGCGTGGGGCTGCTGCACCCCACGCTGTCTCACTAAGGGGCCTTGAGCCCCAACTGGAGGTGAACTTAGACGCCAGAGGGCTCAAGGTCAGGAGAGAAGGTGCATGTCTGCAGACCGACCAGCTGAGCAAGGAGCCCTGAGCGAGGATTCTTTGCCGCCCTCCCTTCTTCCCCCGCCCCACCTCCTGTTGTCTCTGACTCTGGGCAGCGAAACTCCGGGCCACACAGCCAGGCAGGTGGAGAATTACACTCACCTGTATTCCAGTTATTTGAAAGAGAACCCGGGAAATGGTTCCCAAATGACTCACTTTCCCAAAAGCCACAAGCACCTTCTTTTAAAAATAGCAGGCGTGCTGGGCCTGGCCTGAATGGCCTCCTTGTCTTCTCCCCGTGCCCTGCCCCCGCCTCCTCCTGCGGATTCTATTTCATCAGGTGCCCGTGGCCACATCTAACCAGGCAGGTTCTGTGGTGACAAAGCCCCGAGCGTGGCCAACAGCCCCTGCCAGGCCCCAGGCTGGCTCCACATTCACGCAGGCCAGTCGAACTCAAAGCCGGCAACCCCGGAAGATGTCTCCTCCGGTAATTAAGGCTGGGTGGCTGGCTGCCCACGATGGGGGCGGGGGGAGCTCATGAAAGTTTAAGTGCCTGGATCGGGAGTGGAGAGCCTGCTAAATAATGCATCGTACTCACCGCCCAGACCGATGGCCAGCGCTAGTATCAGCGCGATGACCCCAATGACGATGATTGGGAAGAACTTCAACGGCAGCAGAGACAGGATCTGTGCGGCCACCGCATCCGCATCTGAAAACCCAGAAGAGGGGGAGGGGGGCACAGAGCAACAAATCTGAATAAAAGGAAACTTAAAATTTCGCTCCCTCCAATGCAGGGAATGACCCAGTCAAAGAACGTTGCCTTCATTTCGAGAAGGGCCACCAGCCAGGGCACATTCTCTGGAAGTTCAGCCCCGCACGCTCCAACCCTGACCCAATTCTGCTCATCATAGGTTAGGAAGTAGTGTTGTAGGGTGAATTGTGTATTCCAAAACAAATGCGTTGAGGTTCTAACCCTTAGGATCCAAGAATGTCACCTTATTTAGAAATAGAGGTAGTGAAGTTCAAATGAGGACATTAGAATGGGCCCTAATCTGTCTGGTGTCCTTACCAAAAAGGAAAAAATTGAACACAGAGGCAGACACACACACACACACACACACTCACACACTCACACAGGGGATGATATGAAGGGACATAGGGAGAGGCCATGTGAAGGTAAAAGCAGAAATTGGGGTTATTCATCTTCAAGTCAAGAAAGACCAAGGGCCGAAACCGGTTTGGTTCAGTGGATAGAGTGTCAGCCTGCGGTCTGGAAGGTCCCGGGTTTGATTCCAGTCAAGGGCATGTACCTTGGTTGTGGGCACATCCCCAGTAGGGGGTGTGCAGGAGGCAGCTGATTGATGATTCTCTCTCATCGATGTTTCTAACTCTCTATCCCTCTCTTTTCCTCTCTGTGAAAAATCAATAAAATATTTTTTTTAAAAAAAGAAGAAGAAAAAAGACCAAGATTGTCAGCAAAACAAAACACCAGAAGCCAGAAGGAGGAAAGGAAAGGTCCCCTGCAGGCTTTAGAGCGAGCATGGCCCGTCGGGTGCCTTGATTTCAGACTCTGACCTCCAGCATGGTGAGATGATCTTTGCTGTTTTAAGCCCCCTCCTTTGTTTCGTTGGCCTTAGAAAACCAAACTGAAGGGAAAGTAGGGGATCAGCTGTCAAACATTTTCCCACAGGAGAGGGTGATGGGTGAAATCCACACAGGGTACTTTCAGGAGAGGGCCACCAGATGACGTAGCAGGACCGTTCCTCACGGGTCTTGTGCACAGAGGCACCGGTGGCTTTGGTTCCGGTGCGACCTTCTGAGCAAACAGCCTTAGAAGATAGAGACAGTTTCTCTGGGGCAAGGGATGGGTTTATGGACTGTTCGGCTTAATAAATAAAATGTCTTTCTTGGAGGCAAAGGTTTGTGCAGGTCAGCCTATAGTCCATTATAAAGGTTCGCCATGGGTTCCTCGGCTGTGATGCAGACCCACTGTGTGTGCACCTTCCATCTGGGCTGCTCCACATCACCTGCATGGGACTTGGTGGGCAACAGCAACAACTCAAACAAGGTGCCACGTGAGCTGTGAGTAATAACGTCCTTTGTGTCTGACATGGATCTTTCTTGTCTTCTGCCAGCATCCCTGGAGCTGTGACAGGCTGGCTTGTCAGCTTGTACCAGACCCTTCCCAGCTCCTGCCTGCAGTACCAGGCAGATTGGGTGGAAAGGAGATGTGAAGAGCAATAAGATCCCCAGAAGTACAAGCCTCTCTGCACAACCAGGAGGATTTCCATGGCTTCCTTTACTCTCAAAGGAACAGGCCATTTTAGGCAAATTAGCTCATCAGTCCTGAAAATCCATGCACACCCAAGTTGTCTTCCTTTAATTTAGAAAGGTTGAAATGGAGGAAGTGAAGAAAGCCTTCCAAGAGCCATACTATTGCTCAGAGACCACCCCTGCCTCTCTTCTCCTGGTCTTGAAAACGTTGAGCCAAGAGGTCTTCCATGAAAGAGCCAAAAATATCACCCCCCACCTATCTTTGGAAACACATAATTTCACCTCCTGCCAATCGTATGATTATAAAATAGGGCATGTGAAGGAGGTAACTGATCAATGATTCTCTCACATCATTGATATTTCTAGCTCTCTCTCCCTCTCCCTTCCTCTCTGAAATCAATAATTCAAGGCAACCTTTAAAAAAAGAGAATTTAAACATGGGGGTAGGAAGAAAAAGGGAATTGGGAGGAAAAAGAGAGAAGGTAAGCAAAAGAAAAGGATAAGAGGGAAAATATAAGAAAGCAATGAAAATAAGGACACATGTGCAACATATAGTCCTTAGTGACCATAGGGACAGAGCATGAGAAAGGAGGGGCTACAGAGAGACGAACCCAAGCTCTTTGCTTTGGCCTGGGTGAGCAGGCACTATGTTCATAGATGCCTTCTTGGCATCAGGACAGCACCTGGTACCTGGTAGTTCTTTTTGTTTTGCTTTGAATTTTTATTGATTTCAGAGAGGAAGGGAGAGGGAGATAGAAACATCAATGATGAGAGAGAATCATGGATCGGCTGCCTCCTGCAAGAGCCCCACTGGGGTTTGAGCCCAAAACCTGGGCATGTGCCCTGACCAGGAATCAAACCATGACCTCCTGGTTCATGTCCTATCGCTGAGCCACCACAGGTGGGCCCAGGTAGTTACTGACAAATATTAGTGAGATGGATGGATGGATGGATGGATGGGTGAATGGATGGATGAATGGATGGATGGATGGATGGATGGATGGGTGAATGGATGGATGAATGGGTGGATGGATGAATGGATGAATGGGTGGATGGATGGATGGATGGATGAATGGATGGATGGATGGATGGATGAATGGATGGATGAATGGGTGGATTGATGAATGGATGACATCATGACAATGTAGGTTGTTTTCTCCGAGTTAGAGACCAGTTCCTTTCACGGCAACAAGAGCATGGTCTTGAGTCAACAGAGCAAAAGCCTCTTGGCCACCCTCCCCACCCCTCAGAGGCCTGCACCAAGTTAATGTCTGGTCCCTGCTGAGATGCCTTCAATCCATTTACAATTTAAAAATCAGCGGAACCCCAAGAATGACTGCATATTACTCCAGTTGTTCTCTATCTAAGGGTTAATTTAGGAAATGAATCCAGATCATGGAGTCAAAAGTTGTTCAGTTAGAACATTTGTACCATTCACATTGGCCCCTTCACTGCTCCACCCTGTGGGCGCTAGCAGGGCCCCACTCCCCCTTCTTGTTCTGTGTTTGAGAACATGCTTAGAAGAAAAAGCAAGATGCATAACATCTCTCCAAAGAGGAATGCAAATGATAAACAAGCATAGAAAAAAATTCAACCTCTGTGGAGTTGAAAAACACACACAAATTAGACATAGCTACATGTCAATTTCCCAATCCATCATCATCATTATTATTGTTGTTGTTATTATTATTATTATTATTATTATCACTATAGTCCAAAGTGAAAGAAAATGAAGTGCCAAGTATAGTCAATAGGAGTTTGCACTGTGTAAACTTTTTGACAGTCAAATTTGAAATATGTACCAAAAGTTTAAAAATGGATGGAGTTTTTGACCTACTAAATTCAGTCCTAAGAATTTAACCTAAGATGCTATCATAAATATACACAAATAAAGATACTTAGGGGAGTGACATTTATAATACTAATGCATAGGAAACAGCCTAAATGACCAACAGAAGAAACTGGTGAAATAACAAATGGTATAGAGACACTTAAATGACGGAGGAAAGGGGTTGGGAAACTTTTTCTGTAAAGAGCCAGATAGTAAATATTTTAAACTTATTAGCCATA
Source organism: Nyctalus aviator (assembly GCA_036971965.1). Classification (NCBI taxonomy): domain Eukaryota; kingdom Metazoa; phylum Chordata; class Mammalia; order Chiroptera; family Vespertilionidae; genus Nyctalus; species Nyctalus aviator. Next base: position 5,965,875 of record CM072923.1, read on the forward strand.
TGGGCCGAGACTGGTTTGGCTCAATGGATAGAGCGTCCGCTTGGGGACTGAAGGGTCCCGGGTTCGATTCCGGTCAAGGGCATGTACCTTGGTTGCGGGCATATCCCCAGTAGGGGGTGTGCAAGAGGCAGCTGATCGATGATTCTCTCTCATCGATGTTTCTAACTCTCTATCTCTCTCCCTTCCTCTCTGTACAAAATCAATAAAATATATTTTTAAAAAAAACACAACTTATTAGCCATATGGTGTTTGTGGCAACTGCTTAGCTCTACCATGGCATGAAAGCAGCCACAGACAATATGCGAATAAATAAATGTGTTACAATAAAACTTTATTTATAAAAAACAGGCATTGGGCCAGATTTGGCCCATGGGCCCTAGTTTGCTAAGCCCTGAAGAATATTTAATTAGTTAATGCCATGGAAAAATAAACATGATATTGTTCAGTTAAAAGGAGAAGCTTCAAAATGGTACAAAGAGTATATGTCACTTCCAAAGGGAAATATAGATAGGTTGAAAGAAAAAAAGGCAATAAAATCTACAAAGAGTGCTAATAGAGTTATCCCTGAGTAATGGTAAAATTGTGGGCAACTTTTAAAACATCTTTTTGATTAACTGTATTTTCCAAATTTATGTAATGAACAATACATTGCTTTATTAAAAATGAAACATTTGTTTCTTCCCACTACTGGGAATTCATCATGAGGAAATAATCAGCAATTAGCATAGAGATATCTTTATAGTCCTATTCATGTTCATTTTATTTATATTATAAAAACATTGGAAATAATTACATGTCGAATGATGATAAAATGGCTATGTAAGCGACACATATGCTTGATGGAATGTTGTGCTATTTGGCATTTATAAAAACCAAAAGCACATGGAAAAAAAGTCCGTCGGCTCCATGAATGAAGACGTACTTATGGGCCAGGGCAGGAAGAGAAGGAATCCAGATAAAACCAGGGATCTGGTGACTGCAGGGTACGTTTAAAAGTTACATTTAAAAGTTTGAGAGAAGTAGCTTTAAATTGTGTATCTTTTCTTTTACTTGGAATCTCTCCTCCCATCTCCCATCCTCTCTACTAACCCCCAACATCAATTGTGGTTTAAAAGGAATCCTTAGAGTGCCCCTACTCCTGCTCTCTGGAATCTCAGCCAGAGCCCCGCGTGTCCCCTTCATAGCCCCTGAGGCCAGAACTCCTGCCTGCGTCCAGGACCAGCGAGCACAGAGCCCTGTGCCCGATCCGACAGACTCTGACCAGAAAGAGCCTTTGGGAGCCGCACTACGGAGCCTACTGCTTCTCCACATATCCGCACCTTGTTTGCGCCTCCAACTTCCCTCCCTCTGTTGCTAGGAGCGACTCCATTGCCCGCTGTTGGAATGTAATCTAAGCATCTAATACTTTCAGAGATGCCCGTCTTATTCTAAGTTTTCGGGAAGGGTCGGTGAGCGCAAGTTCTCAGGACTTCCCGGAGGGCTCAGAGTCTGGCCGGGATCCGACCCCTAAACCCCAGGGTCAGTTGGAGCCTCTGTTTCTGAAACTCTCCCCCAGAGAATACAGACACCCGTGTCCAGGGAGTCCACGAGGGGCTGAACAAAACAGCCCCTCTGACACCCCATCTGCAAACTAAAGAATCCCATGAGTTTAGGGTAAGGACTCCTGGTGAGATGTTCCCCCAGAGGGACACCCAGCCCTCAGCCACGTTTGTCATCTAGATTGGGGGATGGGGTGAGGCGGTGAGGGGGGAATGGGGAGGAGGGAAGGGCAGGGTCGTGCAGAAATCACACCTGCTTCCACCTACCTGGTGTGACAGGACTTATTTTCAGGTCGTCGAGGCCAAACAGGGATCGGAAGGAGAAGGGGGCTTCGGCGGCGGGCGGGTCGTTCTCCCCCATGGTGACTATCTCAGGGCCTCTGAGGCCGGGCTCCACCTCCACCTCCACCTCCTTCACCGGGAAAAACAGAGAGCGTTTGCATCCCTGATTACAGTCTCGGCCTCACAGGCATCTTGGTTGTGTTCAGTCTTTGAAACCTGACAGTCCGCGTCAAGCAAACTCAGTACCGGTGAACCAGAACTGTTTGTCCGGTGAGAACGCCTTGTTTCCTATGCTACGACGGATAACAGAGACACTTCGGGAGTTAGCGGACAACAATGAGCTTGATTCTGCTAAAAAAACAACTTTCCCAATGCATGTTCGACCAATTCTAAAATCAACCGAGTCCCGGCTTTAGAGAGACGCCCTTTGGCCATTTAGAGGCCAGCTTACCAGGATTTCACAAAAGATAAACTACTTTCAAAGCACATCCCTCCTCTTTTTTATCATTACTGTCTGTCTCACATAAACTCGACCCTTTGCCTGCACACATGATAAGCCTCCATAAACATAAGAAGTTCTGATACTCACATCATGTCCGAGCCCCTCGAGTGTCCGCGGCCCCGGGGAGGGGACTCTGGCCCACGATATTTGTAGCTTTCCTGGCTCTCACAGCCGTGACCCAGTTAAGGGTGAAAGTATCCGGGCCTCGGGGTGCCCGGTCCCCGCCCCATGCTGCTCACAGCAGAGGGAGGAGTGGCTGGCACCAGAGCCACGCTGGGGCTCTGTTTCCTCCAGGAGAATTCCTCCTGTCGCTGGGCCCCGGAGCCCAGAGCCTTTGGAATTCATTCCAGGCGACTCCACCAGGGGTGGAGGGAGCGAGGGAAGGGCCACATGTCCCAACCGCATCACAGTGCCCGGTCCCTGCCCGCTCAGTGCACTGAAAGCCAGAGGTCCCGGCAGGCATGGAGCACAGACTCTTGGGGCGCCTGTCTTACTTCCCTTCCGTTCACCTGCTGTCGTGTGTGCAACCCAAAAAGGAACTAGTAAGCCACTTAAAGCAGACGTTGTCTTTGTGCCTTTTCACATGCTCATAGGAAAACCTGAGCCAGAGTGTGCGCTTCAGAACGTTTATTTCATCCCCACCGTAAGAGGAGCTGTGAAGAGCATCTTAGAAAAGGAATGCCTTCACAGTCAGCATCCTTGACTGTGGTTCTGGCTGATCCTGGCCGGTTAGCTGTCAGCAGGTAGCAAACTGCATGACCTGACTTTATAGCAAGAGTCAGAATAAAGGCTCCGATGCTCCCTGAAACCGGGAACCCCGGTGAGGAAGTCCCTCCCCAAGCACGCCATGGCTGGCAGGTGTCACGGCCCGGAGGAAGGCAGAGGCGCCATCCGTCCGCAGCGTCTCCTCTCCCTGCCACCACCCACCGGACTCACCATGTCTGGAGCTGCCATCGTGAAAAGCACAACTAATTTCCTTTTTCATCATAAAAGCCAGCGGGACGGTGAGCCGGCTGCCAACGGGTTAGTCCAACCGGGAAATATTTCCAAGTCACTCGGCCTTGTCGACTCAGTCGTCACAGCAAATGGCATGACCGTGGGCGACGGCGTAACCCAACCCGCGGGTGGCTATCAGGTAGCCATCGGCAGCCTGACCGCGGGGACCAGGGAGGGGGGACGGGGCTGCCCTTTAATTAGTAAGGGAGGTAAGCAAACTTTCGCAGAGCCTTCACGTCAGGGAGCCTTCGGAAGGCAGGCACCCCATTTGCTGGAAAGAGCAGGGCCGTCCTGCCCGTTGCTGAGCAAGCACCCCGAGAGGCAGGCGAAAGGCTTGGTGGGGGTTCCTGTCCCCCCAGGGGACTGAGCCCAAGCGCAGACCTGAAGGGGCTCTGAAGACAAAAGGCAGGGATGCCGACCGGTCTCACAGCCAACTCTCCACAGAGACACTGCGCATGCCGGGGGGCCTCCGTGTCCCACGGGGTCTCTGCACACAATGCGGCTGAAAGACGTTTTGTCAGGAGAGAAAGGGCCCATGGCTCTGGGCCCGGTGGATGTGAAACGTGCACTCACTTATTCACAAACGTTCATGGCCGTCTGCCATGAGGCCAGGCAGCCAGGCTCAGAGCAGGTGGCAGAGGGATCAGAGCATCCGCCTGTGGTCTCAGGTGGTGACAGACGCTCGGAAGGGGTGAGGCTGGGAGGGCTCAGGGAGGGACGGGACAGGGTGGAGGGGAGGAAGGTCCCTAGACAGAAGGATATTTCAGGCAAGACCTCGGCGATGTACCAAGTGGGTCTCGTTCGGTCTTGTTTTCCTGCCTCCAGCACCTGCCCAGGCACTTATCTGAGTCTTTTGGATTTCACACAGGTCATCCTTCAAGCTCATAATCCCTTCTTCACGTCTTTCCTAACTATGCTCTCCACTCCTTAAACAAACGTTTAATATTTTCCTGTTGCTCTTGAGAGATAACTGTTCAAGCTAAGAAAAGGGATTGCGACTAGACAAGAAGAAGAAATAAAAGGCATCCAAATTGGAAAAGAAGAAGTAAAACTGTCCTTGCTCGCAGATGACCTGATAAAAAACCCTAAAGTCTCCATCAAGAAAATTATTAGACTTACTAAATGAATTCGGCAATGTAGCAGGATACATAATTAGCGCCAAGAAATCTATGGCATTCCTATACATCAATGTTGAACTTACAGAAACAGAGACTGTATATGCAGTCACCTGAATTACAGTAAACATCCTATAATGATTCACTGGGCAGATGATGGTCTTTGCAAGGAAGGAGTGGGGAAACACATAAACTTGTCCCCCTACCTCACACCATACACAGAATTAACTCAAGTGGATCGTAGAGCTACATGTGAAGCGTAAAAGTGGCAAAGCTTGCAGAAGAAAACAGGGGAGACCACCTTCATCGTTGCTGAATTAACGACGATTTCTTGAACAGGATACAGGAAGTTCTAACCTAAAAAAAAAAAAAAAAGGATTAATTAATTAATTTTCATTCACATTGAGAAATTGTGTTTCACCCAAAGACAGTGAGAGACTAAAAAGGCAAACCACACCCTGGATGAGTTAGTATTACCGTTACATGCTTCCAACAAAAGACTTATCTCCAGAGTTCTTACAAATGAATAAGAAAAACCAAACAACCCGTTTTAAAAAGGCCAAAGCCTTGACCACGATCTTCCACAAAGGGTCACTGAAGTGGCCAATTGCCTGTCTCACGGTGCTCAGTGTCACTGCCATGCAGGGAAATACAAACTGGAACCACAGTGAGATACCACTACCCACCTCAGACTGGCTAAAACGGAAAAGACTGACAGTTTCAAGTGTGGACAAGGAGGGAGAGCAGCCGGAGGGACGCTCACCCCCTGCTGGCGAGGGACAAAGGAACAACTGCTTTGTAAAACCGCTCAGCAGCTTCTTAACGCTGTGCAGTGTGTACGGATCCCGTGAGCCAAAAATCCCACCCGTGGACAAGGGCCTAACAGCAATGTACATCGGGCACCAAAAGACATACTCAAGAGTGTCTGCAGCAGCCCAACAATGGAAAACCACACTCATGCAGGTAGACAGGGAAATAAATCATGGCAAATTCATCTCATAGAATGCTACCTAGCAGTGCAGTGCACCAACGAGGGCTACAAACAACAGCGTGGATTCATTTCACACACAGAACTCTGGACAAAAAAAGAGTATGTGCCGTGTGGTTGTATTTATTTTTTATTTTTAAATATATTTTATTGATTTTTTACAGAGAGGAAGGGAGAGAGATAGAGAGCTGGAAAACATCGATGAGAGAGAAACATTGATCAGCTGCCTCCTGCACACCTCCTACTGGGGATGTGCCCACAACCAAAGTACATGCCCCCTTGGCTGGAATTGAACCCGGGACCTTTCAGTCCGCAGGCCGACGCTCTATCCACTGAGCCAAACCGGTTTCAGCTGTGTGCTTGCATTTATTTAAAGTTCAGAAGCTGATGTACAAGCTAGCAGAGTGGCTGCCTTTTTAGGGACGGAAGAGATAGCTGGGAGGCTGGGCGGGGGCTGGGGGGCAGGGAAGCTCCTAAGATCCTGGTAAGCTGGAGAGCAGACTTGCTCGGCCTTGGTGCTATTGGCATGTTGGGTTGGACCCTACGTTGCTCTCTTCCGCACTGCAGCACCCCGGCCTCAACCGCTAGAAGCCAGTAACCAACACCCACCTCCACTCATTCTGATGATCACAAATGTCTCCAGAGGTTGCCATGGGGAGCCAGAACGCCCCCGGCTGACAACCACAGTTTGATGGCGGTTCCGGGGGGAGCTCGGGGTGTGTCCTCATTTTAGGAAAATCCATTGAGCTGCGCACAATGCAGCAACTTTGCTGCGTGCATAAAAACCTTTTTCAACTTAAGGCTTTACAAGTTGAAAAAAGAAGTCAGTGGATTAACTAAATGGGCCAAGAAATATTGGAGTGAGCATGGAAGATAGGTACAGTCTGCACATAAGAGACTAAGACCCCGGGTCATGCAGGCTCTGTGGCTTCGGACCCTAGTGGAGACCCCTCGGCCCTGGCTCCCTCCCCCTACCCCCCTCTCATGCAGACTTACTCCCAGTGCGGCCAGGCAGAGCTAAGGCTGGCTCTGCCCAGGGACCTCTGGGGCCCGAACCCGCTGTGGAAACAGGGCTGACGGGCACTGTACCCCAGCACCCACCAAGAGAATTCTGAAAGCCACTCTCACACGCAAACAGGATATTAGGTTTTGTCAGAGAGATCAAAAAAGGCTTGAGGTTTTTCTTCGCAGCCTCAGCCTCTCCTGCCACTCCCTCTCTGGCTTTATCTGCTCATTTCAGTCGGAGGCAGGAAGAGATGGCAGCGGGGGAGACCCAGGTCTATGCCAAGGTCAACAGCAAGCTCAAGGCCCGCAGCGCCGCCTCCCTCCTGGACCCCCTGCTGGGCATGGGCTTCCCGGCACACACCGCGTGAGTACTCCCCGTCGGGCACCTGCCCCTGACGCACGCCCCGACCCCCTGAGGTCCCGGCCACAGCACTGCAGGCCGCTAGGAGCAACGACTTCCTGTGGAAGGCGTGCATGCGCCTGGCAGGCGAGGTGCTGCTGCTAAATTAGGCCCTTTGCCGCCTGTACATGGCATGATCAGGACCCACTCTGCTGGCCGGCTGGTGGTGGGGGGTAGGGGGGACCCTAAGTGTGTGAACACAGAAACCACGTGTCCCTGCAGTGCCCCCACTTCTCGGGGTTCGGAGGGGCCTGGGGCTTGTTGTGCCGTCTGTGTGGGCAGCTCCGTGCCTCAGAGAGGACTTTTCGAACTCTGATCTGAAAGGCCCTACCAGACTGGGACCGGGGAGGTGAGAGCAGGTCACCCTCCGTCCTCAGGAAACATCTCCAGGGCCCGATAGTGAAACAAAATGGCTCAGAATCTAGGGGGTTAGCATGACCCTGCGTGTCCAGGGAAAAAGCCCACGGGTAGAACACTTGAACCTCAGGGGTCACCCCTCTCCACGAGGGAAGGAACCCCAAAGCGACGAGCTGTGACACGGACCCCGCCCGGTGACAGCTTCCATGGAAAGCCCATTTCTTAGAGCCGGCCCTTTCCAATGTCACCCGCGCGGAACATACCCCAGAAGTCCCTGAGGTAGCCCCGGGATTGGGATGGGGGCAGACCTCCCGTGACCATGACAGCGACATCCCAACCACAGGGACGGAATGATGGTGACGCTGGACGTCGTCCTCACACCGTGTTCACCACAGCCCGGGGCCGGTGAGACGGCGCGGCCGGCGGCGTGAGCAGGTGCCCGCCCTGTGCGCCCCCATCCCCAGCACCTGACATCGGGGGCAGAGGGGACCTGAGGCAGGGAGGGCAGGTGGCTTCCTACCTTGGGCAGGACCCAGGCCCCACTCTCAAAAGCACTGAAAAAGACACGCTCGGTCACTCTGCTCACACTGGAGCATGGACACACACTCAAAATCCCTCCCAATTTAAACATCGGCCGCACGTTGCGGGTAGGAGACCTGTTTTTGTTTTGTTTTGTTTCGTTTTTTATTTTATAAATATACTTTTTTATTGATTTCAGAGAGAGAGAGAGTTAGAAACATTTTTTTTAATATATTTTATTGATTTTACACAGAGAGGAATTGAGAGGGACAGAGAGTTAGAAATGTCGATGAGAGAGAAACATCGACCAGCTGCCTCTTGCACACCCCCACTGGGGATGTGCCCGCAACCAAGGTACATGCCTTTGACTGGAAGCGAACCCGGGACCTTTCAGTCCGCAGGCCGACGCTCTATCCACTGAGCCAAACCGGTCCCGGCAAGAGAGTTAGAAACATTAATGATGAGAGAGAATAACTGATTGGCTGCCTCCTGCATGCCACACACTGGGGACAGAGCCCCTAACCCAGGCATGTGCCCCTGACTGGAATCAAACCTGGGACCCTTCTGTCTGCAGGCCGAAGCTCTATCCACTGAGCCAAACCAGCCAGGGCTAGGAGACCTATTTTATTTTATTTTATTTTATTTTTCCTTTTAAATTTTCTGTTTTATTGTGTGCTCTTTTTTATTTATTTTTCTTTTATTGTTTGAAGTATTACAAATAGTAGTACACATGTCTCCTTTGTATCTCCCATTGACTTCCCACTGGCCTCCCCTACCCCCAGTACATGCACTCACCTGCTTTTCCCCTCCCCACTTCGGTGTCTTGTATCCATTGGTTATTCCTATATGCATGCGTACAAGTCCTTCGGTTGACCTAGGGGACCTATCTTAAACCCCTCGTTCGTTAGTCTGGAGCACCCCAGTAAGGCTCCGAGCCAAGGCCTCTCTGGTGGACCTTCTCCCAGAGGCACATCCCCTCGGTGCTGATCACAGAGCAGCACTGAGCCGCACCCCTGGCCTCCGCGTCACCCTCAGCCACTTCGGGCTGAGCCCTGGACCAAGACCGTTAGCCGCGTCCCTTCTCTCCCGTGTGTTCCGGCTCCGTTACACTGAGCTCAGTGCCTGTACCTCCTGGTCACATGGTGAGGAGACACAGCCAGGCCACAGGGACCACACAGTCTGGTGGGGGAGGCACGCGGACGTGAGCTCACGGAGACCGTAGCCATAAGCGAGGTGGCCGTGTGGGTGGCTGGGCCAGAGGGGCTCACGCCCACCAGGAGGCGTTTGGAGCGGGCCTCGGAGGGGGACGTTTGAGCGGAGCCGGGAAGAGCATGGGTGTGTGGGCGCGGGGCTGCATTTGGCGGGGAGACGGGCGTGCAAACCAGGGCTGCACCCTTCCGGCCGCCTGGAGGACCGGGAGTGTGTCCACCCGGCCCCGGAGCAGGGTACGGGGGGTGGGGAGGAGACAGACTGCAGGCCTGGGTAAACCTCAGGCATGACCCTTGGCCTCCCTGCCAAGGACTGAAAGGAAAGCGGGCGGGGACCGGGGGGCAGGTCTGCGTGCCCGCAGAGGGCAGGAGGGCCCGGGGAGGACAGGGGCCTGCGCTGCATCCGGCTGTGCAGGGTGGCAGCCCAGCCCCTGGGGGACAAGGGGCAGGGCCGGGGCCCGCTGTGTGGCAGGCTGGCCCTGCCTCTCACCCCGTCCGCACACCCTGCAAGGCGGGCTCTGAACGCCCCTGCATCCCGCTTTCCTGCAGGCTGAAGGCATTGGCAGCCACCGGGAGGAAGACGGTGGAGGAGGCCGCAGACTGGTGAGTGGGGCGTCTGCCCATCGGGGGGCCCGTGGCTGGAGGACTCGCAGGGGGGGCCCTGGGAGGCACTCAGTACAGTCTGGCGGGTGGGGCCACTTCCCTGTCAGCCCTCCCACCGCTGAGGGAAGGGAATAAGGAATCCACGTTTCAGACAGAGAGAGAGAGAGGGAGAGAGAGAGAGAGAGAGAGAGAGAGAGAGAGCGCTTGAAACAAGGCTTTCTTCGCTTAAAACTGAATTTAATACGATGCGGCTGCCAATGAAGAAAACAACCCACATGGTTGGTTGCACACCCAGCGAAGAGCCCTCTGCTGACACCGACTAGCGGTTGCCCCTCCCTGGCTGCCTCCGACCGGAGAGAATTTCCAGCGGCTGTAAATGTCCCCTGAGGCGTCCGCAGGGGGCCTTAAGGGGCGCCAGGTGGTCGGGGGCGGGTGAGGCGCTCCGGTTCCAGGCAGGTGCCACCCACCAGCTGTGTGACGCTGCACGCCGCCCACGGGCCTCGGCTGTCTGCTCTGGGAACCTGGAGAGGGCACCCCGTTCTCTAGAACCCGGTCCCGCCTGAACATGCCAGGATGCCACCGAGCTGCCCCAGGCGGGAAGTCCCCTCACGCTGCCCCGAAACAGCCACCGTGGAACTCAAACAGTAAAGACCGGGTCCCGTGGGCTGGGGTGCCCTCCACAGAGCAGACGGCAAGTACAGGCAGGGGGTCTCTGAGTGTCCAGCATGGCCTCCGTGGGAATGCCCTTCCTCCTCCAGGAACTCTAGGCCAAGGGCAAATGCCTCAGGGTACATTTGCAACCCCTGGAAATTCTCTCCCCATCAGAGGACAGAGAAACAGCAAGGCTCTGAGCTAGGCTCGCTCTACCAGCCGCCAGATTTCAATTAGAAACCAAGCCCACGCGGGGAAGGCCCGGGTTGGCCCCTCAGCTATGAGACTAGAAGTCCTACCAGCCAACTGGGAGACAGTAGGATCCCCCAGTCTCAGTCTGGTGTGCGCCCAACCTCACCAGTAGCCGGGGAGATGCCAATTCAGACGCCCTTCAGGACAACAGCACCTTTAGGGGTGGGTGAGGGAGAGGAAAGGGTGGTCTCTTACTTCCCTGGTTGCAGTGGGAGGTGTCTATCAACACTGAAAGTGTGTGTGACAGCCCACAACCAGCAGTTCCAAGTCTAAGGACATCTCTGGAGGAACACAAAGGGGCTAAAAAGGCAGGAACAGAACCCTTCATTACAGTGTTAAAAAGAAAGCTGTTTGAATGCACACCAGTGGGATGGATGGAGGGAAGATTGCGCGTGGGCTTGCGTGATGGGATGGTACACAGTCCTGAGAAGGTTCCTGCTTCACTAGGAGTATATGTATTAGCGTGGGGGAGTTGGAAAAACATGGCTGAGTAAAAAAATGCAAGGGGCGGAATAATTTCAACAATGACTTAGGATTTATATAAAAGACATACACAAGTGCTATCTATGAATTTATTACTTATGTGTCCAGAAGAAAACAAAGCAAATTAACCATTGAGGTTGCCTCTAGATGGGGGAGGTGAGCCGGCTTGAAGGGGAGGAGCCAGGATGAAGGGGGAGGTGCCAGGATGAAGGGGAGGAGCCAGGATGGAGGGGGAGGAGACAGGATGAAGGGGAGGAGCCAGGATGGAGGGGGGAGGAGCCAGGATGAAGGGGAGGTGCCAGGATGAAGGGGAGGTGCCAGGATGAAGGGAAGGAGCCAGGATGGAGGGGGAGGAGACAGGATGAAGGGGAGGAGCCAGGATGGAGGGGAGAGGAGCCAGGATGAAGGGGAGGAGCCAGGATGAAGGAGAGGTGCCAGGATGAAGGGGGAGGAGCCAGGATGAAGGGGAAAGTGCCAGAATGAAGGGGGAGGAGCCATGATGAAGGGGGAATGGGTGTGTTTTTTATTACTATTAGGGAGATGTATTTGCATGTAACTAATGTTTTCCTGAGTGGTTGTCTACTACTTTCTAAATTTAACATCATCTCACAAGCACTTCCCTGAGTCATTAGAAATCTTCAAAAACACAATTTCTAATCTAACAGATACGTAAATTTACTATTCTTATTCTAGTTTGTCCCTCTTTTCTATTGTCAATAACCCTACATTCAATATTCCATACACACAGTTTTTTCCAGACATTTTGTTTTTCCCTTTGGCTAATTTCCGGAAGTTGACTTATTAGTTCGAATGACTAATTTTAAGGCTCTTGGCACATACCAGCAAGTTGCCATATATAAATGAGGCACAAATTCATCCTGAAAGCTCACTATACCTTTACTCCATTGAACATAACTTTCATCCTTTGAAAAACATTTCGTTCATTTGACAGGTGAGCAAATGGCTGTTTTAATTCTCATTTTTCTTATTAAATGAGTTTTGGTTTGTATATTCTTTTCCTTTGAATCAAAAATAACTTGTTCTGAGTTGAAAGAAAATCTCATGGCCACCTAAATTGTCTAGTTCTCTGTGGTTTTGATGTTTACATTTGATTGGAAGTGTGAGATAAAATTAAAATGTGAACGTTTTCCGCAACATTTTTCAACACTCAGGGGATGGCTGGACCACAGGGGTCATCTGAAAACCAGGTTTTATTTCACTGTCACCTTTCTCTCAACTCCTTGACCTTTGACCGGGGAATCGGCCTACGCTGGGCCTGAACCCTGAGTGAACTCTGGCCCCTCTGTGGCCACGGGAAGCTAACGTTTGGGCCTGTCCCCGCGAGGTGGCTGGAGCACAGGTGTATGTGGCCTCGGGCGCTCAGCACGGCCTGGTGCTCTGTCCTCCCGGGGGAGAGACTCTGGTCAGGACGCGGGTGACAGCGGCCGCTCTCTGTTGCAGGCTGCACTGTCACTGCAATGACCCTTCCCTGGACGACCCCATCCCGCAGGAGTACGCCCTGTTCCTCTGCCCCACGGGGTCCCTCCTGGAGAAGCTCCAGGAGTTCTGGAGGGAGAGCAGGCGCCAGTGCACGAAGAACAGGGCGCACGAGGTCTTCCCGCACATCACGCTCTGTGACTTCTTCACGGTGAGTCGGCCCCCACGGCCTCTCAGGCTCGTGACCACGGCCGCTGAAGCCGTCATCTTCGGCGATAACTCAGCAGCGATGGGGCAACGCGGAGGGCAGCCACACGCTTTGTTCTTGCGGGGCGTCCACAGCTGTAGTGTGAGCGGACCTCTGGGTGAGATGTCCTTTACTCGCCTCCTCACCTTTATCTGGCCAACTCCTAGTCATCCGGCAGAACCCAGTTCTTTTATCCCGTCCCTTTCCCACGTCTTTCCCCGCTTCCCAGGCAGAAGGGATGGCTGCCCTTGGTGCTCCCACCTTCCTTGTGTCTCTATCTCGATGGGCACTTTCCTGTTGTCTGGGCAACTCTGCATCCCTCATCAGTCGGAACCCCATCTTTGCACCCCCGAGATTAGCACGGAGCCGGAAACAGGGGAGGTGCTTAAGAAAGGTGCGATGGGTCAGCCGAGGAATGACTGAGGCTGGCCAGTCACAAATGCAGGACTGTTTCCTGCTGGGGCACCAGCCCTGACTTAGGAAACGGTCCCATAGGCAGCTCCATAGGGCTCCTGGGAAGGAGAGAGGGATCTGGCTGCTCAAAAAAAAAAAGGAGGTGTGAGAAAGAGGGAGAGAGAGAGGGAGGGACAGACACCACTTCCTCTGTGGCTCCCAACAGAGCAGCCTGGAGAGGACACACCCTGGCCCAGCCCTGATGCCAGCGAACTCTGTGGGTTCCACCCAGCAGTCAGGCCGGGCAGTGTGGGCAAGACTCTCCAGGTGACTGGTGGGGGCCCACCTGCAGCTTTGGGGTGAGAACTGGCATTTGGCACTAGCCAGAGTATTGGGACAGAGCTGAGTGCGGTGAACTGGGGGGAGAGTCTCTGTTGGTTCTCCAGGAAGCAGCCCCCAGAATCAGGAGTGCAGGGGACGTCTGTGGGAGAAACACCCGTGAGGGATAGAGGAGAAGGAAGGACGGGCAGGGCGAACCTTGCAGGGCTGGCACCCGTGGCTGTGGCTGGGGCAGACCGCACCAGTGTCTCACCTGCACTTGCTGCTCCCAGAAAGACAGGGAGCCTGAGAGCCAAGACCCCGCCAGGAGCCATGACTGACCCGGTCACTATGGGAGAGTGGCCCATGGCTGGGGCATAGATCACCCCCCCTCCCCGGGCACACAACACTGCCCTCCTCACTGTAGGCTGTGAGCAGTGCACTGTGGCTGCCTTGGGGTCTACAGAAACCTCCAGAACCAAAGGGTGCCATGCGGAGCACAGCCCTGGGCCCCAGGGCGGAAAGGGTGCTGGCTCAGGATGTGATGCGGAGGCTGAGTCAGCATGACGGGGCGTGAGGGGCTGTAGTTAAGTGGCAAGGGCTTTCCAACCTTGAAGCAATATTCCATTCCACAAAGAATCTTAACCTGAAATCTCTGAGAAACGGAGGGCCCAGTATAGAACAAATCCCCAAACAAATGAACCAGATCAATCACGCCGCCGTGTTGTGAACAGAAAAGAGACTTGCTAAGGTGGCCTAATTTTTATTAATTACATTAACCGGAGTGAAAAATAATAAACGACCTGGAGACGCCCATGCTTTAGTGAAACAAGCCAATCTTGAGAAAGACAAATATCACATGACCTCACTTATCTGTGGAATCTAATGAACAAAATCAATTGACCAATAAAATAAAACCTGAAGCATGGAGACATGGACACATGGAACAGACTGACATACCTTGACGTGGGGGTGGGGGGACCAGGAGAGAGAAACCAAATAACTTATATACTTACATGCATAGCCCACGGACACGGACAATAGTGTGGTGAAGACCTCAATGCTAAGCTGGGGGGGGGGGGGGGGCGGGCGGAGAAGGAAGCGGGGAGTAGGGGCTGGGCAGAAGAGGGTATAGCGGGGAAATGGGAGACATCTGTAATACTGTCAACAATTAAAAAAATATTAAAAATACAAAAATTTAACAATAACAATAAACAGAGCCACTTTAAAATGGGGCCGGAGCTGCCATCCTAGAAATGCCATGCATACCTTATGCCTCAAACCTCAGAATGCTAGAACAGGCAAAACAGCCTCGGACTGGGCCTGAGCCACCTTGTCCCTGAAGGGCTGGCCGCAAGGGTAACCAGAAAGCAGCTGCGGTGACGACTGGACTGAAAGTCAGAAACATCATTTCGCATCAGCGTCACTGTGTTAGCTTATCCGCACCAACAGCCATGCCTGCCTTCTGTGGGTGCAATCGCCCTCCTTCCCATCAGGGTGCCCTGGCCTTTGTCTTCTGCCTGAATCCTGCTTCCCACCCAGCTGACCGTCCCTGGATCACAAGTCCACACAGCTGCCTCCCACTTGGAAAGGCCTCGGTTTCAGTTTAACACGCGGCCTGGCCACAGGCGCTGGGAGAGCACACGCTGTCTCTTCCCCTAGCCCCGTGGTAGGCAAACTGCGGCTCAAGAGCCACCCTCGGCTCTTTACCCCCTTGTGGCTCTTCACAAAATACCACGGCCTGGGCGAGTCTATTTTGAAGAAGTGGCGTTAGAAGAAGTGTAAGTTTAAAAAATTTTGGCTATCCATTGAGCCAAACCGCCTAAATCGGTTTGGCTCAGTGGATAGAGTGTCAGCCTGCGAACTGCAAGGTCCCAGGTTCGATTCCGGTCAAGGGCATGTACCTTGGTTGTGGGCACATCCCCAGATGCGGGGTGTATAGGAGGCAGCTGATTGATGTTTCTCTCTCCTCAATGTTTCTAGCTTTCTATCCTTCTCCCTTCTTCTCTGTAAAAAAAAAAAAAATCAATAAAATATAGTTTTAAAAATTATTTGGCTCTCCAAAGAAATTTCAACCATTGTCCTGTTGGTATTTGTCTCTGTGGACTAATGAGTTTGCCGACCCCTGCCCTAGTGTGAAGACCAGAAGGTGGAGTGTCTGTACGAGGCTCTAAAGAGAGCCGGCGACAAGGTGCTGGGCTCCTTCCCCCCAGCCGTTCCGCTGGTGCTCCACTCCTCCGTCAGCTACCTCGGCTTCTTCGTCAATGACAGCCCCGCGGACGTCATCCGGGAGTTCGCCATGGCGTTCGCCACGGAAGCGGCCATCTTGGCAGGTAGGCAGCCCCAGCCAGCCGCACGCCCTGGGCTGGGTGAAGAGAAAGCGGCCCATCTGTGTGGGGGGCTGTGCTCTCCACACTGGGACACTGTGGGGGCGGCCCAGGGCAGGAGGCATGCAGGCTGATCCTGAGCACAGCGATGGCCAGACGGCTGGCTGGGCCCGGACCAGGGGGGCACCTACCCTTGCCCTGGCCATACCCGTTCCCCACCTCCCTTGCCAAGCGACATCTTTGAGGTGGCCTTAAGCCAAGGCTGAACGATCTCACTCGGTCCTCCCCAGGGAGCAGGCATCCTTAAAGGGAAGCGGACAGATTCTGAGAACCAGCGGTGTCTTGTCTCAAAGCGGAATAGCCTTGTCTGCATCAGTTTCAAAGGGTTCTCTAAGCACTTGCCATACTCAAGACGCCAAGGAAACTGTCCCAGGGGGACGGGTGCTGCTCTGTAAAGGCAGGATTGTCAGCTGGTGGGCACATGGGGGGACAGGGGTATCCCCCACCCCTGTGCCCACCTTGGGCAGCGACCCTCACCAAATCAGGGCTGTATGTGAAACACAAGTCCTAGCTGGTTTACTTTAATGTTTAGCATGAGCTCAGTCCTCTCTCCTTGGCTTCTTGGGGAAAGATTCTTTGAGAATCAACGAAATTCCTTTTTCTCCAAACGCCAGTCTTCACACCTCCCCACAAAGTGGGTCTCCTTGCCCATTTCCCAAGTGGAGGCACCGAGGCTCTGAAGGGTAATCTGTCTGTGCCCAAGGTCACTGTCGTGGGTTGAGTAGTGTCCTCTAGAATCCCCGTCTGCCCATCACCTCAGAAAGGGACCCTGATTGGAAACGGCATTTGCAGACATAACTGGTTGACATGAGGTCACACTGGAGCAGGGTGGGCCCTAAATCCCATCACGGGTGTCAGTGTCCTTGTGAGAAGAGAGGGGACCCAAGAGGGGGTCACGGGAAGATGAGGCGGAGGTCGAGTGACACAGCCACAGCCAAGGAGGACTGGAGGCCCCATGAGCCGGGAGAGGCCGGAAGGACCCTCCCCTGGAGGCCCAGGGGCGGGCCCTGCCCCCACCTCGATTGGAGACATCTATTCTTTAGAGCTCTGCGCGAACACACTCCCGCTGTGAGCTGCCCAGTCCGTGACCATTTGTGAGAACAGCCCTAGGAAACCAACGTTCTCCTACGCAGTGGGTGGTGGGCCTGGACCTCAAGTCCAGCTCAGAGTTTCATGCTGAGCAGCCACGGTCCTGAGAGACTGGCCTTGACCTCATGTCCATCCCGGGACCCCGCCCGAGCAGCCTCTGCCCTGCCCTTCCGCTGCCTGTGGCCTGCACCTGACCCTGAGGGCGTAGAAGGGGCTCCGGTGTCCCCGTGGGCACAGGGCGCAGACAGGAGCAAAGACAAGGGCCCATTCAGAAGTCGGGGTGACTCACCGATGGCCCCGATGTGGAGAGCAGCGGATCTCTCTCAGGCCGCACTGACTCATGTGGCCGGACCCTGCCCCCACTCTGAGACACCGGAGAGAGGGAATTCCCCTGACACCCACTCACTCTCCCGCTCCAGGCTGCTCACCTCCACCTGCCTCGTTTGCCACTAAAGGCGGGTGAATCGTGGTGGGGCTGCCACGTCTGGGCTCCAAGAAGTGCTCGCCACACCCAGACATTTCTCAGGGGAGACAGGTCCTGTGTGCTGCCCAGGGCGGGAGGGGAGGCGGGAACTGATATTTACTGGGACTCAGAGAGCCTGGTGTGCACAGCAGCCCCAGCAGGCGGCCCTCACTAACCTCGTGCTGCTGCTGTCACCACGGAGGCTGGGTGGGCTAAGGGGGCCCCGCCCAAAGGGGCAGAGCAGCTAAAGCCAGGGCCGCCGGACGCTAAACTCAGAACTATTCCGTCAGTCACCATCTGCCCAGAATATAAAGTGCCCGTGACGTCGCTGACATCAGACCCCGGCTGGCCCGACAGCCCTGAGTGAGGAGCCGAGGGCTGGGCCCGGAAGCCAGAGACCCCCAGGAGGCCCAGGCCAGTGAGCGGTGGGGGGGGGAGGGGTGGGGCGCGGCGGCCCTGTTGAACAGAGTCCCGTTGCCTCTGGTGTTTGCTCCCTGAGACTCTGCAGCTGAACAGAGTCATTGACCCCGAGAGTGAGCCCGCCAGTCCAGGCCGCGGAGGGCACGCACGCCCAGGGAGGGAAGCGTCCACTTCGTACGAGTTAATTAGCTGCTTGGGCAACTCGCTTACAGATGGATAGGCCCCAAACACCCCTAAAACCCACATCTCTACTCCCAGCTCTCCTACACGTCCTTACAGAATCTGCAGGTACCCAACCAGCTCCTTCACAAGGTAAACTCTGCCAGATGGCATAAGCTGGCCGAGGGTGCTTCGTGCAGAGGCAGGGAGGCCACATATATAAGCTTGGGCTGCTGAGCCGGGCACATAGCCATCCCGGCCACGTAGCCACCCTGGCCGCGCAGTGCTGACGGAGGGTACCCCCGGTGCACCCGGTTTTGCAGACTGCACCGTGAAGCCTTGCACCAAGCAGCTGCACCTGACGCTGGCCCACAAGTTCTACCCCCACCACCAGAGGACGCTGGAGCAGCTGGCCAGAGCCGTGCACCCGGGCCACAGCTGCCAGTGGACCGCGGCGCTGTACTCGCGGGACATGCGCTTTGTGCACTACCAGGTGAGCGGCCAGGCGGGCGGGCGGGCCCGCAGGCAGGTCCTCCCACAGGAACTAATGCATGAGTGGCCCCTTGGACCCAGCACTTACCCAGCAGCCCTCCCCTAGAGGGATTTTAGTAGAAGGAAAATCCTCTATTCTCTCCCTAAAACGATTTCTCTTTTTTGGGCAATTTGCAACTAGCATTCTTTTTATCAATACAGGTTGGGACAAAAAGTAGGTTTACAGTTATGAGTACACAACACAGTTTATTCTCATATTGCTCATTAATAATGTTGTATTATTGTTTTCATCCAAACAACTGTAAACCTACCTTTGCCCCACCCTTTGTAAGTGACAGACCCACAACTTTGAAAAAGCAAAATAAATGGAAGCATTTCTGATCATTAAAAATGGAGCATTGCAATGATGTGTCAATACCTTGTGTTGCCTATTAATTTATTTAGACAATGAGTTGGGCAAAGACTTTCTCTCGCTAAGTTGATTCTTTCAAGAAGGAGCCATGCGGCGCTCCTTACAGACCCACAGAATAAGTATAAGCACCACGTTTCATGCTGTGAGAGAAGCCATAAAAAATTCACAACAAGGAAGGTGGACGTAAAAGTCTGATTATACTTTGAGATCTTTCATATAAGAAATAAGCACAAAGAGATAGATGGGTAGGTAGGTAGGTAGGTGAACAGATAATAGATGAATGATGGAAAGATAGACAGATGACAAACAGGATAGAGAGGTGATGGGTGATAGGTTGATGATAGATACATGCATAGGCAGATGGTAGACACCACCATTCATTTCTAAATCTACCCAAAGAATCCCATGCTGCATTTTGTTACATTCTGCACTGTCATCAGACAAAGGTGTGGGGAGAGTCTTGGAGAACAGCCCACCAGGCAGCCGAAAGCCAGAGCACTAAGCCCCCCGCGGGCGCCTTTCCCAGCATGCATCTGTGCAGGAGACTTGACCTCCCTTGCCTCTCTTCCAGACCCTGAGGGCCCTGTTTCAGTACAAGCCCCAGAACGTGGACGAGCTGACACTAAACCCCGGCGAGTACATCTTCGTGGACCCCACGCAGCAGGAGGAAGCCAGCGAGGGCTGGGCGATCGGGATCTCACAGCGGACCGGCTGCCGGGGCTTCCTGCCCGAGAACTACACGGAGCGAGCCAGCGAGTGTGACACCTGGGTGAAGCACAGGTGAGTGTGGCCTCTAGCGGCCGCCCAGCGGCCTCCGAGTCAGTGCCTGAGAGCGTCCCCCTGAGGACTGTGGGCACAGTGTTTGCATGCTTCCCGAACATTCCATCGTTGGTAAAAAAAAAAAAAAAAATTGCCTCTCTGTGCCAGCAACATTCTCCCTGCAGGGATACGGTAAGTGTCCTGGCTGATTCGTGACTTTCTGCTGATAAGATTCAGAAAACACGGATTACTCTAATGGCTTCTAAGATCTAATCCCAAAAGACTGCAGAATACCACTTCCTTCGTATGGACATAAATTACCATCAGAAGTCCTATGCTTGGTTTCACTTATCCTTCCACCCAGTGTATAAACTGTAGAGTCCTACAGTGCATTCTGAGTGTCCTGTTGCTGTGTAATCATGTCCTTACCAGCTATACCACACACCCCTGTTTCCACGGGTCAGGAGTCTGGATATGGCTTAGCTCAGGGCTCCCAAGGCTGCAGTCAGGTTTGGCTGGGGCGGGGGGCTTATCTGAGGCTGGGGGTCCTCCCACAAGCTCACATGGTTGTTGACGGAATTCATTTCCTCAGAGCAGTTATTTCACAATTAATATCAGTCACTCCTCGCGACTTCATGTTCAGCTGGAATTTATGTTTTTATTGGTTTCAGAGAGAGGAAGGGAGAGAGAGATAGAAGCATCCATGATGAGAGTGAATCATTGATCAGCTGCCTCTTACATGGGGGACCAAGCCAGCAACCCAGGCCTGTGCCCTGAACAGAAATCAAACCATGACTTCTTGGTTCATGGGTTTATACTCAACCCCTGAGCCACACTAGCGGGGCTGGAATTTCTTAATTTTAGCATCTTCAACATCACCCGAAGAGTCTGAGGATCTTCGCAATCGCCAAGTGCTGCTTCCGCTTATTTAACAAGGCTTCCCTCGATTTCTCTCTCTCCTCACACCTTTAATACACTGCATAGAAGTGTCCTTAGCTACATAACCTACTTCCTCACTTACAAGCTCTGCTTTCCACAGACAATTTCACTAGACTTTTTTCCACTACATAAGGACACTCCTTCCTTCAGTTTCCTAAAATGTTTGTCTCACTCCCTCTGAGTCTTCACCAACAACACCTTTAACATCCATACTTCTATTAAGATTTAACCAGTAATTTTTATTACATAAGGTGGGGCCAAAGTAGGTTTACAGTTGTGAGTATGCAAAATAAGAGGTTATTCTTGGATTATTATGTATTTAGTAGTAACCTAGTACACGAAATTCATGCACATTAAAAGGAAGTTAATTAGAGGAAATATTTTAATATTGCTATTTGCCTTTTCTCTATAATAGAAGTGTTAAAGATGGAAGGAAATTAGTAAAATGTATATGAAAATCTCCCTCCTGACAGAGTCTGGGGCACGCCATGGGACCCAGAGTCAAGTCCCTGCCCACCCTCATGCACCTTGAAATCACACAAGACCCAGACCCGGCCAGTCCCTCCTCTCCCTCCTCCCCCTTTCCCCCCCTGCATTGCGTGAGATCCGGGCCCAACTAGTCCCACCCCTATCAAACCCTGCCAGGCAGGGGGCGCAGCATCAGGCCCCCACCCTGGCCCAGCACCACACAGCCTCAGGTTCCTGCTGATCGCTCGTTATGGGAACCCCACCTCTGCTTTGGGCACAGCCATCTTGTGTTAACTAGTAATGTGAAATCCTAGGTAAGTTCCAGAACAGGAACCCTGCCTCCACTGTGGGTGCAGCCATCTTGGGACAGCATGATGAAGTAAGAGTCAATTTGCATATTACCTCTTTATTATATAGGATTATTGTATTACTTTCCATACTTTTTAAAAATATATATTTTATTGATTTTTTTTTATAGAGAGGAAGGGAGAAGGAGAGGAATAGAGAATTAGAAACTTCAATTCAGCTGCTTCCTGCACATTCCCTACTGGAATGTGCCCGCAGCCAAAGTACATGCCCTTGACTGGAATCAAACCTGGGACTCTTCAGTCCGTAGGCTGATCCTCTAAACCACTGAGCCAAACTGGTTAAGGCTGTAAATCTACTTTTGGCCCACCCTCTGTGTGTGTGTGTGTGTGTGTGTGTGTGTATAGGTAACATATAATTATTTATAATATAATTTATATTTTGTTATATTATTTGTATTATTTGTATTATAACATATATATGCATTGCACACATGTATATACATGTAAATATATGGATTTATTACAGGGAGTTTCCTTGTGCAGCTGCCTGGGAACTATGGGCTAGTGAAAGCTGGTGGTCTAGTGTGGCCATCCAGTAAACTTGCATACAAATACATACCTTGCATGGGCAGAGGGATGAGCAGTTACAGACACAGCTGCTACTCAGACTCTCTGAGCTCAGAGAAGCCCGAAGCCTTTTTTAAAGACCTTTCAAGCCCAGCCAGGGCACTCCCCCTTTTGATTAACTTATAGTCAACTGATTAAGGACTTTAATCACATCTGCAAAATCTCTTCACAGCAGCACCTATGGCATTTGAGTGGGTAACTGGGAAAAGGTGTGTTATGCTTTCAACCAAGACCTAAACTGCCCATGGAAGAGGTAGCTACATTTAAAAATAAGCCAGTGAGCTGAACTGTGGTACATCCACACAATAGAATAGTTGCAATTCTTTGAAATAGTCATGAGAAAGTGTTTTACGTACTGACTTGAAAAAAGTCCTAGGTATGTTGCAGAAGAGTGTATATCGTACCATTTGTGGAGAAAGGATGAAGTTAAACATACTTGGCTATGCATATACATGCATGATATATTATGTCTCAAAGTTCCCTGGAAAGGAAAATCTATAGAAACTTCTAACAGTGGTTACCGCTGGGATTAGGAGTTGAAGCTGGGAGGATGGGACAACAATGGGAGGAAGACTTTCTAGAACCATTCCTTAATTTTTACCTTTTGATCCCTATAAATGTATCACTTATTCAAAGTGGGATTTAATCCATTTTAAAAGTAAATATTATAAGGAAATTGGGTCAGAGGGAGAGAAGTCAGACGATCCGGGGCTAAGGTTTGCACCCCAGGCGCATGCTGGGTGGTCCCGGCTCCAAGCTCTCCCACACTCCATGGGAGCAGGGCCGTGGCTTCTACCAAATGCCCACAGCCATCCACCGGCGGGTAGACCAGTTGCTCGGGAGAAGCACAATTGTGCAGGTGTAGACAGGGCCATGGGTCTCATGGCCCCCACAAAATCACAGGGTCGTGGTGCCCCCAGGACTGCAGAGATCATCACCTACCTCCCTCCCTCCCTCTGGAGGGCTAAGCACCCTCAGGCCCCGGGGCAGAGAGGCTGGGTGATGTCACACAGTTAAGGAAGAGGTTTGCATCCTCTTAGTACCAACTCCATCCTCATTCCATCCAAGACACTATTCCAGCAGGAGAGGAGATGCTGGTTCCAGTATAACAGACTGAGTTCCGAGGGTCGTGGGGCTCCCCCAGGTCCCTGTCCTTCAGCTGGTCCTTCCAGAGAGCGTCACTGTCACCAGGCAATTGGCAACCTGGATGCTCCTAAAAGACCCTATAGCAGATAAGCGTGTGGCTATAACATTTTTTGCTTCACAATCAATGTCAGTCACCACAATAGTCATTCCAGCCTTTAAGCCTGACATTTCCGGGACTGTTCTCCTCAGAGACAAATTTCCCCTTAGGAATTAATCAGTATTAATGAAAACTGCAACCAAAGGAGAGAAAAGTGAGTGCTAGGCTAGGCTGTGGGGCGTCTGCTTGGCTGCATTTTAGAAGCAGCCCATCCTTCCTGGAGAAGCAGTGAGACAGACTGTGACATGATTCTTGGCCAGAATGGCAGACAGCCAGTGTGCTGTCAGACTCCGGGTCCCGGCCACGTCTTCTAAAACTGCCAAAACTGTGCTTAAAAAAAAAGCTTTGAGTAGCGAGGCTTGTGGTCAAATGGCACTGTCCAGATGCCAGCTTAGCTGTGGGCAGATGTAGATACCCCTACCTCAGTGGTCTGCAAACTGCTGCTCGCGAGCCGCAGGTTGCCGCTCTGTTGAATAATGAGTTTGCCGACCACTGAGCTAGATTCTCGATTCCAATAATTACAGGCTGTTGCTGTTCCTGTGATTAAGCCCCTATCCCAGTGGTTAGCAAACTCATTAGTTAACAGAGTGGCAAACCGCAGCTTGAGAGCCACAGTTTGCCGGCCACTGCCCTCCGGCATCAACGGCAGGACTCACCCTTGGCCGCTGCACTGGTTGGCTTGTGCAGCCCCGTCAGCAAGAAAGGCCGGCCTCCCAGCACCTGGGAGCAGAAGCCGGAGGAGTCCAACTCAAACATCAGACACCCCTCACCAGTACAACATCCTCAGCCTATCCACTGCTGGTTCCAGCAGCCTGGATTTCCTGGACAACAATTCACACGACAATGTTTATCAGTTACTGTGAAGAAAGGAATCAGAGGTGATGGAGGACTACAGTCTCAAATGGCAGCAGTTTTCAACCCTCCGCACAGAACAATGCACATAGTAAGCATATCATAGAACCAAGAGCAGAGAGGCCCGGAGGGCAGGGCTCAGAGAACATTCAGTCACCTTCTAGCCCAGAGCAGGTGACAACACGGGGCCGGTAACTGCAAAACCACAGCGTGAGCTGGTGGCAAGCGGCTCCGATGGAATGATGGTATCGTTCTGGGCTGAATGGTGTGCGCCCAAAACACATATGGTGAAGCCCTGACTCCTGGCACCCCAAGATGTGACTGTGCTTGGAGGAGGGGTCTTTGAGGAGGAGATTTGGTGGAAAAGAGGCAGTTAGAGTGGGCGCTAATGCAATCTGACTGGGGTCTTATGAGGAGAGAAGATCAGGACACAGACACACTGAGGATGGCCACATGAGGGCACAGGGAGAAGTCAGCCGAGGAGGAACCAACCCTTCCAGCCTCCAGACTGTGAGAGAATAAATTCTGTTGCTTAGGCTGCCCAGGCTGTGGTACCTTGTTATGGTGGCTTTAGCAACTAACACAGGAACGTTATCCACACAACCAACCCCTTTTAAAAGCCAGGAGGATGTAAACACATCTATGGTATAAGTTTACCAGTAGGTGTTTCTTTCAAGTTAAAGGAAAAAAAAACAGAAATATTAAACTATGAGGTCCTTTTTCCTCTCGTTTCCTCTCGTTTCCATTGGCATTTTGATCATACTGTACTTGAAATACTAGCAAAAGCAAGTCAAGTTTGCGTCTAACTGTAAATCGCACAGATGTTATTTATAGATAGCGAGGCTGTTATCTCCACGGTGAGCCGCATGCAGGGTGTGTTGTCCCCCCCTCGCCTCCAGGAAGAGGAAACCAGCCACCATTTCCTGTGTCAGCAGGAGACTCTATGAATAGTGCCCTCACTGCTGAGCGCGTATGCATGTAAAGTGGGAAATGTCAATGGTCCGACCATAGTATCCGTGTTCCGGGCCTGTGCACAGCTAACGCTCACATGTCATATGCACAAGCTGAGTCCGTTCGACCTGGTTACCATCAACAGGAGTTTACAGCTCGAGACAGGACAGGCAACATCGTGGAAAGAGAAGGTACAAGCTGCAGACGGTGTAAGCAATGCATTGACTAAAGCAAGACACCATGAGGGCATGTGGTCCATGGGGCTGGAGGCAGGCAAGCTGAGGAGCTGGGTGGTTGAGATGCAGGACAGGTGGCCCTGAGATGCTCCCGGCTCTGTTCCTCCTCAGGACCTCAGGATGGCGGCTCGGGAGCTAGCGGTTTGATGAGAACTCGGGGCTCTGAGGCCTCCATAAGAGAAATGCAAACTCTACAAACGGGCCAATAAGTAGGAACACACCACGTTCATGATTGGAAAGAATGAATCATGTGAACATAGTCATTTCCAGGTGTTAAAAAATTCCAGGGAAAATCCCAGTGGCGCCGTTTTCTGGAACTTCGGCGAACAGCTGGAAAGTTTATCTGGAAGAATAAACAGGAGAGATATGCCAAGAAAACTTGGGAAAATAAAAATAATCAGTGTAGTTCCCCTACCAGATGTTAAAACTGTGTGACAAATCTCTAATATGGTTTTGGCTGGAGGGAAAAAAAAAAACCACACAGATCAGTGAGACAGAACAGCTAATATATCAGTATACGTGAGATATTGGGGAGTTCGCATCTAATAGCTACATCAGAAACAGGGGAATAGCCTGGCCAGTGTGGTTCAGTGGTTGAACATTGACCAAGGAACCAACAGATCACCAGTTCGATTCCAGGTCAGGGCACACGCCTAGGTTGTGGGCTCAAGGCAGCTGATCTGTGAAGTTTCTCTCTCATTGATGTTTCAATCTCTCTATCTCCCATCCTCTCTCTCTAAAAATCAATTTTAAAACATATTTAAAGAAAATAAGTAGGGAAAGAAATGGGTGTAACGTAAATGGTATTTTACATGACTTCACATCGTACACTGAAATCCATTCCTGGCAAAGCTAAGAATTAAACAGAAAATTATTTAAAAATAGAAGGCAGTTTAAATAGAGTATTTCTGATTTCTGGACTCTCTGGGAGAGCTTTGAAAGCACATTTAGATCTGTCTCTCTTTTTCTTAAACATTTTTTGTTTGTTTGTTTGTTTGTTTGTTTGTTTTTGTTCATCCTTACCCAAGGATAATTTTCCATTAATTTTTGGTTTTGTTTTTAGAGAGAGAATGGAATGGAGGGAGAGAAAGAAACATCAATGTGAGAGAGACCCGTCGATGGGTTGCCTGCACAAGTGCCTGGGTTGCAACCAAGCCTGCAACTAAGATTTGTGCCCGTGACTAGAATCACATGGTTGTCGCTCTGTGAGTGTCTCTGTCCTAGTCACCTCTTCTTATAAGGCCCACCCTAATGACCTCATTTTATCTTCATTGCCTCTTTAAAGACCTGCTCTCTCCAAATAGTGTCATATTCTGAGGTCCCAAAGATCCAGGACTTCAACTTAGAAGTCTGGTGACCGGGTGGCGATATGGTGACAAACGGCCACCATTTTCTCTTTTATGTGCTGAGCTCATCCTTTTGCTTGCCTCTGCCATGACCTTCTATCCCAGCGTGTACATTCCCATGCATGTGGGAGACCAGAGCGTCCCACGTCATCCTGACGCAGGACCTCGTCTCCTCTCCCACAGGACGTATACCTTCAGTCTGACCCTGGACCCGAACCTCAGAAAGGACGCGGAAGCCAGCAGCAGACGGAATGGGGAGCTCCTTCCCCCGGCGCGGCCAAGGAGCGCGGGCAGCCTGCAGGCCTTACAGGTGAGGGGGGCCCTCTTTGTAAAGGGGGCCCTTCATATGAAGTCTGAGGAGACACCGCCTCCCGGGTGTGGCTTTTGTTTTATGGACACATAGCCTCCTGCTTCCCGGGGTAAAGCTCAGGCAGGGTGGGGTGGCAGGAGGCCCTCCCCTTCGGGGCTGAGGTACCATGCTGCTCTGTCATCTGTGGAAAGGGTAAACTCCCCCCACCACACCCCCACACATACACACTACAGCTATGAACCGGCCTGTGCTCCAGAGGTGCCTGCTGAGTCTGCAGAGTCTGCAAGAACAGGGAGCACATGGCTGTAACTCACCAAGACATCAAGACGCTAGGACACAGCGCAGGGAAGGGACAGGGACACAGCCCTGCCTGGAATCTAACGCTCTCCCCGGATTCTCTCCTGACAAGCTGCGTGACCCTGATGAAGTCCCCTGCCTCTTAGGCCCCAAAAGATAGAGCTTCTGAGCTTTCAAGTCAGGGAGGTAGGGAGGTGACAGGGGACGATGGCAGCCTCAGGACCTGGGTCCGGGGCACAGCAAGGGCGTCTGATCCCACCACCTGCATGGGGCGCATCAGGGGTGAAGGTCACGGGCAGGGAGGGCCCCCAAGGAGCAGGCAGCATCCAGCCTTCCCTATGGGGAACCCCGGGACTGCGCAGCACCTCAGCTGGCCCCTGGCCAGTTCCTCTCCAGCCCAAATGCCTCTGTGGCTTGAGTGAGCAGTCCCTCCACGCCCCCACTCTGTGCCACACCCATTCCTTCAGGCTCTCATTCCAGCCCAACCAGCACAGGGAGCGTTAGTCCCACTCTGTCCCCAATTTACAGATCTGAAGACTGAGGCCTGCAGAGGCTGGGAAGCTGTGGGAGTGCAGACACCTAAACGCTCCCCACATGGGGCCATTTCAAGAATTACATGAGACGGGATGTCCCTTGTCCACTGCAGGCCAGGCCCTGGGGGCTCAGAGACTGGCCCTCTGGGCAGGGCCACAGCCTCTGGCTCACTCCTGTGTCCCAGAGCCTGGCTCAGGCACAGCCCATAGGTCTCATGGGATAAACCATGAAATGACCTATAAGGGCCTTGATCAGGACTCCCATCTGAATCACCCTCAATCCAAAACTCCATCCCCAAGCACCCATCAGTCCCCTGGAGGCTACCTCCAGGTTGGGGTGGGCTCAGTTCAGACAAAAGCTGAGCACAAAACGCTGGGGAGGCGGCCCTATATCGCCGTTAGCCAGGTCTTCGGTAGAGAGAATGGACCAGGGTAGAGAATGGACGAGGGCAGAGAATGGACCAGGGCAGAGAATGGACCAGGGCAGAGGAACTTGCCAGCCACAGAGACAAAAACGGGGCTCCCACCCCCCAAACGGCCCAGGCTCTGGAAGGCGCAGTGGAGCCTGGACTCCAGTATGAGAGCAGACATAAGCCAGGAGCCTCCCCGAGGCTGTGACCCCCTTTCCAGGCAGGGAGAAGCTGGAATGAAAGACATGCCATCACTCAGCCTGTGTCCAAACTCCCTGGTGCTTTAAATGCATGGGAACCCAGCAGGCGCCTCCTGAGGACTGAGCCCTCTCACCTGGTCTGCGGGTACCCCTTCCCAACAGCAAGAAAAGAAAACTGTGGCGTCCAGTGTGGCAAAATGGACATGTAGTGGCTGAATAATGTCCTCAGTGATAGGAGGAGTTCTTAATCCCGGGACTGCGAATGCTACTTTATAAGGAAAAAGGGTCTTTGCGTATGGGACTGAGTGAAGGGTCTTAATGGGGAGATTATCCTGGATTATCCTGTGGGCCCTAAATCTAATCACAACTGTCCTTAGGAGAGGAAAACAGAGGGAACTTGTTATGGACAAGAGGAAAAGACACAGGCAGGCAGGGAAGAGGCCACGTGAGCACAAGGCGGAGATTGGAGCAGTGGGGTCACAAGCCAAGGCTTGCTGGAGGAGGCAGGGAGAGCCCTCCCCTATAACCTCTGAGGGAGCGCGGCCTCTCAGACCCCTGATTTTGAATTTCTATTACCCAGAACTCTGAGGGAATACATTTATTTTGTTAAAGCCACCTAATGGGTGGCACTTGTTGCAGCAGCCACAGGACACACATACAGCACCTCATGACTAAAGAGTCAGCAGAACCGTGTTGTTCCGTGGACTCCAGGGCTTGGTCATTCCATTCCCCAGGGACCTTTCACTGTATCTAAATATTCTTGTTGCTAAACTCTGCTTTTCAAAATTAAAGTGATCCAGAATCTTCTAGGGGGAAAAATGCCCCGAGTCCAAAACCTCATCCCAACGCCCGAGAGTACTTTGAGATGGTCAGTAAGCAGATAGGATGTCCTTTGCAAACTATTTTCGGATCAAGTAGGGATGAGGGAACGGGACAGGATATTTTAATATTCATTGTTAGAGGGGAGAGGCATCCTGATATCAGTATAGGCAACCCCAGAGCCACCATGTTCAAATTTGTGAGAGAGCAAGACAGCTTTCCACCTGGAGTTCCGCCCTAGGAGGTGGGTGTTGGCATCCAGAACCAAACAGCTGCACACTCCAGTAAAAGATGATCATGGAACTTCCTTTGCCTGGTCCCTAGGCCCGGGGTGATGGTATTAACAAGTGGGGCCTTTGGGAAGTGCTCCCATCCTGAGGGTGAAGCCCTTGTGAGTGGAATTAGCGCCCTTATAAAGGATACCCAGTAGTTCTCTTGCCCCTTCCACCACGTGAGGACACAGAGAGAAGTCTGCAACTAAGAGGAGGGCCCTCACTCAACCACACTGGCACCCTGATCTTTGACACTTCCCACCTCCAGAACTGGGAGAAATAAATGTCTGTTGCTTATAAGGCTCCCATGTGTGGTGTTCTCTTAGAGCAGCTGGAATGGACTAAGACAAGGGATAAGGACTTGGAAGAGACCAAAGAGTAGAGAAGTTAATGTGCTATGATTTGGGCATTTTGTGTGGGTTTTTTTGTTATTGTTTTTTGTTGTTGTTGTTGTTGTTGTTGTTGTTTTTATGTGTGTGTGTTTTCATTTCCTTTACTAGAGGCCTGGTGCACAAACTCATGCATCAGTGGGGTCCCTTAGCCTGGCCTGTGGGATTGGGCTGAAACTGGCTCTCCGACACCTCCTGAGGAGTCCTGGATTACGAGAGGGCACAGGCCAGGCTGAGGGACCTCACTGATGCACCATTGGGACTGGGAAGGGATATGGGAGGCCAGCCGGGGAGGGATCAAAAGAGGCCTCCAGGGCCTGTCTTGCTCAGTCCCAATTGGCTGGACCTCAGCAGCAAGTTAACTTATTGGTCAGAGCATCTGCACCCAGATGGTCAGTGCATGTCACACCAAGTGGTTGAGCGGCCTTAGCATATCATTAGCATATTACACTTTGATTGGTTGAATGGACATCCAGACAACCAGATACCTGGCATATTAGGCTTTTATTATATAGGATAATGTGACAATGCTCAGAAGAAATTAAAGACATTGGCATCTGCAATTCCGAGTCCCCTTTCATTGGGTGACAGTGGTAAAATGGACTGTAGCTACAGAACAAGGAAGGAAGGCACCCATTCCCAGGCCAGCTGTTGGATGGCTTCTTTTTTTGAAGAAGTCTTTTAATGCAGATGTTACATTGCACATTTTAACAATGTTTGGCTATACTATTCAACGGATGGATATATTTTTTAACATGTCAATTGCTTACCCCAACTTTTCTTCCCTTCCTCTGTTGCAGGCCGCCATCGTGCGGAGAAGCGTGCTGGTGGTGCGCCACGGGGAGAGAGTGGACCAAATCTTTGGGAAGTCGTGGCTGCAGCAGTGCTCCACTCCTGATGGTGAGTCAAGGCCGGGCTGCCTCTAACCACAGAAACAAAATGAATCTAACAACTGAGACCACTTTCCAGGTTTCTGAGCTAGATTCCCCAAGGTACCATTCTTTAGAACGATTCCATATCATTGTACACAGGGAATGGAGGCATGCTACATCTTCCCTACATGGGAGCATTTGAGAGTGTGCGCTATGAGTCCCTTAGGTCAAATGCGTTGTGGAAGATGGAGGAATGGCTTCAATAGTAAGCAAGTCCACTGATGTGACACATGGCCAGTCCGCTTACTTCCGCAGCATGCACAGTGTTTGGTTAGTGAGTGCAGCCCTGACTTCCAAGCAAGTCACCCTGGCCTGCGGTCTCTGAACCCTCAGGTGACCAACATGTACCCTATCTCACAACCAAATCACTCAATCTCTCCCAGTTGGTCTTCACTGCGGTGGTCATTTCCCTATCATGTTTGGCTATCTTTCTCAACCAAACGACATATTTTTGAACATGACTCTTGCTGTGCCCCTGTATCCCTCTGGATGCCAAGATTACAAACATGCTTCGAAATACAACATACCCACAAGCTGATCTTCGTATTGAGGATCCATACATGTATCAGTGTTTGTCCCCCACCATTTCTAAGCCAAGTTTAACTGCATACATGAAGATATTGAATGAACACAATGATAAAATCTGTTCACAGAAGCTGGGTTGTCCAGCCCTTGGGGATCCCTCCAGGAGCCCAGCAGGCCAAGAAAAGAGGAAGTGAATGAGGAAAACCATTGGCAGACGACCAGCACACACCAGGAAAATTCTGAGCAGATGACATGATGACTAGATATACCCCTAAGAACCCACAGAGGTAGTGCTGTGGTTGTCTCTACAAAACAAGGTCAAATAGAGACAGCAAGTCTCGGGGAAGAAACAATAAGACAATAAGTGGACATGAGGAAGAGTATTTGGTCATCTAAACGAAAGATCAAGTCACCTATTAGGGAAAATATTTTAAGGCCCTGAAATTACCAGCTTAAAGGAAACTCCTGGTGGATCTTTATACAGGATAAAGAACCCTTTGATAAAGTGAGTGCTCACAGTCTAATTCATCTGCATGTCACAGATACACTGTTTAATCAATGTCAACAGGGCATTTGGGGGCGCTGCTGGCCTCTGCTCTGATTCCAGTTTTCCTCCTGATTTCTGCTCACTTCTGGCCTAAGCACTCACCCCTCATAGGGCCACTGACTTCCCAGTGGTGCTGGCCCAGAGCACTCCCTAGTCTGTAGACTCCACTCCCATCAGAACCTAACCTTGCCCCATGGCCTGGTCTTCTGAGCTCTGCTCTCTGCCTCTAGCAGTGACCACAAAGTGTCACCAAAGGCAAAAAACTAAGTGGAGCCCATTGACATTTTTTGAGTCCCAGTTGCCTTTGAGAAGACAACACAACTGATGGGCCTTCTCTTTGAATGAAAAAAAAAAGAAGCAAACACAGCTAATACTTTGGCATTAATAAAGGCCTTTATTTTCACAGATCTAGAATAAACACTCCAAAATTTTATATGGCACCAAAAAAGACCCCAAGTAACTGCAGCCATCTTGTTAAAGAAGAACAAAGCTGGAGGGATCACAATACCGAATATCAAGCTAAACTACAAAGCTACTGTAGTCAAACAGCCTGGTACTGGCACAAACTCAGGCACATAGATCAATGGAATAAAGCAGAGAACCCAGAAATCAACCCAAGCCATTATGCTCAATTAATATTTGACAAAGGAGGCAAGACCATACAATGAAGTCAAGAAAGTCTCTTCATAAATAGTGGTGGGATCATTGGACAGGTACTTGCAAAAGCAATGAAACCAGATCACCAACTTACACCATACACAAGAATAAACTCAAAATGGATAAAAGACTTAAATGTAAGTTGTGAAACCATAGAAAATCCTAGAAGAAACCATAGGCAGCAATATATCAGACATCTTAGAGAGCAGAATTTTCAGATACCTTGCCTAAGACAAGGGAAACAAAGGAGAAAATAAACAAGTGGGACTACATCAAAATAAAAAGCTTCTGCACAGCAAAAGAAACCAACATCAAAATGAAAGTGGAACCCACTGTATGGGAGAACATATTTGCCAATGATACATCTGATAAAGGGTTAATTTCCAAAATATATAAAGTACTCATACAACTCAACAAAAGGAAGACAAAACACTCCAATTAAAAAATGGGCAGAAGGCCTGAATAGACAATTCTCCAAAGAGGACATACAAAAGGCCACAAGACATATGGAAAAATGTTCAACATTATTAATCATCATCAAAGAGGGCAAATTGAAACTATAATAAGGTACCACCTAACGCCTGCCAGAATGGCTCTCATCAACAAATCAACAAACAGCTGAAACCGGTTTGGCTCAATGGATAGAGCGTCGGCTTGGGGACTGAAAGGTCCCAGGTTCGATTCCGGTCAAGGTCATGTACCTTGGTTGCGGGCATATCCCCGGTAGGGGTTGTGCAGGAGGCAGCTGATCGATGACTCTCCTTCATCAATGTTTCTAACTCTATCTCTCTCCCTTCCTTTCTGTACAAAATCAATAAAATATATATATTTTTAAAAATCAACAAACAGTGCTGGTGAGGATGTGGGAGAAAAGAAACCCTAGTACATTGTTGGTGAGAATGAGACCAGTATAACCACTATGAAAAACATTGTGGAGTTCCTCAACTAAAAATGGAACTGCCAAGTGATCCTACTTCTAGGAATATAGCCTAAGAAAACAAAAACACCAATCAGAAAAAATATATGCACTTCTATGTTCATAGCAGCATAATTTACAATAGCTAAGATCTGAAAACAGCCCAAGTGCCCATCAGCAGATGAGTGGATAAAAAACTGATACATCTACACAATGGAATACTATGTAGCTGTATAAAAAGAAGGAAGAAGAAGAAAAAGGAAAAGGAGGAGGAGGAGAAGGAAGAGGAGGAAGAGGAAGGCTGTCTTACCCTTTGAGATAGCATGAAGGGACCTGGAGAGTATTATGCTAAGTAAATAAGCTAGCTAAGTACCACATGATCTCACTTATATGTGGAATCTAATGAACGAAATAACCTGATGAACAAAAAAGACCCAGAGACATTGAAGCATGGAACAGACTAAAGTATTTCAGAGGGAAGGGGGGCAGGAAGAGATTAACCAATGAACTTACATGCATATATGCATAGCGCATGGACAGACAATAGTGCGGGGAAGGCCTGGGGAGGGGAAGGGAGCTGGGTGGAGGGGGTCACTAGGGCGGGGGGAGGACACCTGCAATACTTTCAACAATATAATTTTTTTAAAAAGAGTGGGTGGCCCTTTCCAAAGAACCAACAAGATGGAGGATGTGGAGCAGAAGAAGGAGTGGACCTGCCACAGGTTCACGTACCGTGGCGTGGGTCTACATCAGCTGCTTGACCGGTCCTGTGGGCAGCTGATGCAGCCGTGCAGTGCCCAGCAATGTGGCGGCTGAGCCTGGGCCTGCAGACCAAGGAGCACTCGCCACTGAAGCCCTGTGTGATGCCCAGAAGGAGGCCCCACCCACAGAGAGGCCTGCGGTGGTGAACACGCAGGCGATTCTGCAGGACGTGATCCTCCTGCGGGAGATGGTGGGCAGCGAGGTGGGCGTGTACAACTACCAGTCCTTCAACCAGGTGGAAATCAGGCCTGAGATGATGGGCCATTACCTGGTCAATGTCTCTATCATCTACAAACCAGGAAGCACAGCTGGTCGGCATTGGGGCTACCCATTCCTTCCCCTTCATCACTCTGGAGTAGCCAACAAAAGCACAGCCTTGTAATGGCCTTCAAAGTCGATGGTTCAGACAGTTTCTGCCAATGGGATTTCCAGGGAGGGAGCTTTCAGGAGAAGTGTCCATGGAAACTAAAATCACGGCGTGCACACTGGCCGCTGGCCGCCCCTGCGTTGGCGAAAGACTGGGAGGCTGAGGGGGGCTGGTGTGAGGTAGTCAGACCCTGCCAAGTGGTGTACACGGGTCGCAGGAAAGGAGCTGAGCTGCCAGAACCCTTTGTACCAGGTTTGGGGGTGACTTGGGAGGAGGTGAGGTCTGGGTGTGAGTGGTGTCCTCTGTAGGATAATGGATAATTTACTGACTTCTTACTGGAGCCAGGTTCTGAGCATTATCTCAATGACTCATTGAAACATTCCCTCTTTAACTGATAAAGAAGATTAAGTCATTTGCTTCTAATCACACAACCAGTACCTGGTGCTGCCCGGATTTGCACCTGACTGTCAGGTTAAAGCTCAGACTCAAACTCTAAGTGAACCGAGGACGGGGGGGAGGGGGGGTATGGGGGAGGCAGGAGTCCAAGGAATCCCCTAGATTCCAGTCTCGCCTCGAGTGATTGACTGAATAATGCACAAGGCAGGGCCCCTCCGGCCATATGGATTCTGTCCCCATTGGCAATATGACACACTTAAGCTATAGGAATGGTCACATTGCACTAATTAATTCATGCCAATTTGAGATTCTTATCAAATTAAGCTCTGTCAGTCATGGAAACACTTGGTTCTTAATTAGGAAAATTGCCTGAGCGAATCTTCTGGGAGGGTCAGGAGAGGACAGAAAGGGTCTCGGGACTCAGGGGCTGAAACCTGAGTTTCTGTGTTTGAGGCGATGTGTGCACATTAAAGCAGCATCTTCTCCTCGAATTGAATCCACACCACAGAACACATTTGATAGAAAGCACGGTAATAACAGTGCTAACCATGCTTTTCGCGTGGGCCTTGATCTTGGGAGTGTCGGGGCACTAGCTCGAGGGAACTAAACGTCCGGTGCGTGTTTGTGCTCTAGGGAAGTACTACCGGCCAGACCTGAACTTCCCTTGCAGCTTGCCCCAGCGGAGCAATGGCATCAAAGGCTTTGAAAACGACCCGCCGTTATCATCCTGTGGGATTTTCCAGTCCAGAACAGCAGGTATGTTGGAGGGTCATCTATTAGGAACAGTAACCATAATCATGGCAATGGTCATCATTCATGAGTATTGAGCCCTTGCTGCATGCCCTTTGAGACCTGTAGTAGCATGATCCCCACTCTGCTGATGAGGAAGCTGGGGCACAGAGAGGTTAAGTAAGTCACCCAAGGTCGCACAGCGAGTAAGTGGAAGCTCAGCGATTTGACTCAGAAACTTCGGGAGGAATGAAAGGTATGGAAAGAACAGCGAGGGAAGGGAAAATAATTTTTTAATATATTTTATTGATTTTTTTTACAGAGAGTGGAAGGGAGAGAGATAGAGAGCTAGAAACGTTGAGGAGAGAGAAACATCAACCAGCCGCCTCCTGCACACCCCCTACCGGGGATGTGCCCGAAACCAATTACATGCCCTTGATTGGAATCGAACCTGGGACCTTTCAGTCCGCAGACTGATACTCTACCGCTGAGCCAAACTGGTTTTGGCAAGGGAAGGGAAAATATTAATGACCACTGTGTGCACTAAGAATGTCATTTAAAAACAAAAACAAAACAAAACAAAAAAAAAATGCACATCCCCTCTTTGATTTTATTTCAAAATCTGTCACTTCGGGCTTTTGTTTATGTCTGGGGTTCTGGTTCCACCTGATGGATGTTTTAGAAGAGGCCGTTGAGTTCACCTGGTCTTCATTCTATGAATTAAGAAACTCAAGTCTAGACTCCGGAAGGCACGTGGGCTTCCCGAGTCACACAGCTGGCGAACAGAAGCAACTCACGGGGACCTGGTGTTCCCGCCCCTTCCTCCGCCCCGTGGTGTGACGTAAACATTTAGTCCCTGGCGATCTGGGCAGGCAGGGCAGCTCTGTAGCATTTGCCGAGTTCAGTAGTGCAAATAGAGTGCTCACACCAAGGCTGCTGTCAGGATCACTGATGGGACGTCACTTAACGTGGAGTTGGGGTTATGACACAGTTGGGACTCCCACGGATTAGTGTGACCTGCTCCCCACAGCTCTCCCTGCCTGGACTCCTTTACCTGCCGCACACTGCTGTGTAGGAGTGTGTTTCTGTGTGTGGATATGTATGACCATGTTTGAGTGTGTATACCATGCAGTGGCTGTGTGTGTTTGTGTGTGTGTGTGTGTGTGTGTGTGTAGATACCATGTGTGTGTCGGGGGGGGGGGGGGGAGTGTACTGTGTGTGGGTATGTGTGCCCTTTCTGTGAAATACCTTTGCAGCTCTGTGTTTCATTCCTAAATTCTCGCCTGGATGTTTTCACAACCTGGGTGTTTGCACAGTCTCCACGTGTGTATTTGGGAGTGTCTGTGAACGGGTGTATATGTGGGCAATTGTCACCCTCTGTACACATGTCCTGGGACTGCCACACAAAGAACCACAGTTCCAGTGGCTTCATCCACAGAAGTTGATCATCTCACAGTTGTGGAGAGATCACAGTGTGGCAGGCTTGTTTCTCCTGAGGCGGTGAGGGAAGGACTGCTCCAGGCTCGCTCCTTGACCCATAGATGGCCCTCTTCTCCCTGTGTCCTCACGTCGCCTCCCTCCATGCATGTCTGTCTCTGTGTCCAATTTCCCCCTTGTTATAAGGACAGCATTCAGGTTGCATTAGAGCTGCCCCCATAACCTCCTCGTAACTTGGGCACTTGTGTAAAGACCCCAACCCCAAAGGAAGCCATATTCTGAGGCACTGGGGGTTAGGACTCCAAATATGAATCCACACAATTCAGCCCATGACAACAGCATTACTAAAACATCCTGACTTTAGAGCGTCTACTGAAGAGGTCCCCTTCTTTACCAAGGATGTGTGGTTCGTAGTGTGCTTCCATGAACCTCAGATTTCCGTCGCTTCAGAACAAGCTACCAGGAACTTAACAAGCACCCACTGGTTGGCTCTCAGTGCTATAGATCAGACACACAGACAGACCGTGGCTGGCTTCTCTGCTCTGGGCCTCAAAGCCTGAAATCAAGGTGATACTGAGCTGAGTTCCCATGTGGAGGCTCTTGGAAGCAGTTTTAATCTCATCAGGCTGTGGGAGAAGTCAGTTCCTAGTGGTTGTAGGACTGAAGTCCTCATTCCACTGTCAGCACAGGGCCACACCCAGTTCCAAGAGACCACCCACATTTCTTGCCACGTAGGCCCCTCCATCTTGGAAGCCAGTGGTAGAGTTTCTTACACGTTGAATCCCTCTGCCTTTGAATCTCCCTGACTCCTATGGCAGCCGGAGAAATCTCTGCTTTTAATGGGTCAGGCCACCTATAGAACATAACATAGTCACAAGAGTGCCCTCTCACCCTATCCCTAGGCTCCGTGTACTTTAGGGAATGCCCAGGGTGTGTACAGCAAGGGGTGGAGATTTGAAGCCATTTAATTAAGGTCCTGCCTTCCTCACGTGGTAAGCCTCTGGTCAGAATTGCCACCGTGGGAAGTTGCAGTTACACAGAGGCATTTCCCACCTGCTTTTTCCAGGAGAAGCACTACTGGACAGCGGCATCCGAATCATCTCCGTCTTCACCTCCCCGGCCCTCCGCTGTGTGCAGACAGCCAAACACATCCTGGAAGGTGGGTGAGAACTCAGTGAGCTGCTCAGCTTGCCCTGACCTCTTGGGGCAGGGTGATGAGCAGGGTAGAGAACTGGGTGAGTGGCAATGAATGGACACATGCGTCCTAGACAGTTATGGACCAGCCCTCTCAGAACTGTCAGCAGGCTCTGAGCCCCTTCACATTTCTATGCCAGGATTATAACTGAGTACCGGGGCTTGTCATCACACTGTCCACCTATGGTGGTCTGTTTAAAAAAAAAAAAAAAAAAAAGAGCTAGAAACTGCCATGGTCCTTCCAGATCCAAAAAGCATGATTCCTAGAGCAAGGGACTGGCTGCTGGGAGCTGTCCAGCACCATCAAAGGCTGATGTGTATCAGAGAGCCCCTGGCAGAGCTGCTGGGCTTCCCTCTTGCAGAAGGGAAGCCAGTCCTGCCGGAGGGGCAGCTATTTTGGGGACCTCAGTTCTGCTTCTTC
Organism: Nyctalus aviator; assembly: GCA_036971965.1. NCBI lineage: Eukaryota > Metazoa > Chordata > Mammalia > Chiroptera > Vespertilionidae > Nyctalus > Nyctalus aviator. The sequence continues at coordinate 6,004,433 of CM072923.1, forward strand.
ATCTGGGCCCTCCCTGCCCTCCTTGTGTGGGGAGGAGGGACATGACGTCGTTCACAATGCCAGAGACAGCAAGCCCTCTACGTTAGCAGGACAGAGGGAGAGCAGGTGGACAGGCCAATGTGGAGGAAGGGCTGGCTTCTTCTTTCTCAGAGACACAGGGGCAGGTCCCCAGCTGGCGTGAGAAAGGGGAGGGCCCCTGCGGGTTTGGGGAGCTCTGAAGGTGTGAAATCTCATCAGGGAGAAGGGCCAGGACTTGGCCTGGAAATAGAGGATGGCCACTGGGCAGCACACAGAGCCCACTGTGGTCAGGGAGCACTTCACACCGAAGCCTGTCAGCTGGGCATGGGGCTTCCTCTGGGTGCTGACACGGAGAGCTGGGTCTAACTCCGGGCGGGTTCGGGAAGTGAGTGCAGTGAAGCAAGAGAGGGGAGAGGAGCTGGGGGTGCACACATGAGGACGAGGGTCCTTGACTGCGGGTTGTAAGCCAGGTAAGGTGAGGAGTTAGAGGCCAGGGGAAGTGAATAGTAGAGAAAAAAGGTGAGCCTAGAGGAGTAAAATCCTGGCGGGACCACTGGAGTTGATTTTTATTTTATATGATAAGAATATTATTGCCCTGGCTGGTTTGGCTCAGTGGATAGAGCATTGGCCTGCAGACCAAAGGGTCCCAGGTTCAATTCCAGTCAAGGCCACGTACCTTGGTTATGGGCTCCTCCCCAGCCAGGGTCCTCGTCAGGGCTCATGCAGGAGTCAGCCAATCGATGAATTGGCGTGTTCTCTCACACCGGTGTTTCTTTCTGTCTTTCCCTCTCTCTTCCATTTTCCTTTAAAAAAAAGAAATTATTATCATCATTATTAACATGCCTATCTATATGCCTGTTAAAGGGCACACGTTGACACATCCTACGCTAATTCAGAAAAACACGGGTGCTGAGCCTTCTTCATAGGTCTTCGGACATGACCAACCCGTCTTTCAAACTGACATCCGGGACACAAACATGCTAGACTTTATTTCAGTGCCGTGTCCGTGAGCATCCAGATGGACCACTTCCCAAAGTGACCACAGAGCAGTGGCCTACAAGATGTCCTCAGAAGGAAGCATGGCCAACCCCACTGGGAAAACTCTTCTGACTGTTCCTTTGTGTGATGTATTCTCAGTGGACGGGGCCCTGCACAGCTGGGGAGCGCGCAGGGGCCCGCAGCCCAGCTCACTCTGTTCTAGACCTGCTCGCAAAGAACCCATTCATGGACATGGGATACATTTTGGGAACTGGTTTTATTGCCAGCATTTAAGCTTAATGCAGTTGCAGTTTTCCCATTTCAAATAAAAGCATTAAGGAAGGTCTATTTTTTTCTACTTAAAAAGAGATGGTCTTACTTCATAGGCAATTTGGTCAAGACATAAAATGCTTGGGAAGGGTGAGCTGGGAGGAGTCAGAAAGTCCCAGAAGACGGCTCCCTTCCACATACTATGCTCAGTCTGTCTGTCTGTCAGGAGACACTCTGTGCGCCTAGCATCCTCCACGATGAGCTCCATCCTTTCCATGGGTCATTGGATTGGCTGAGTCCTTATTGGTGGGCTCTCATCCTTGACCCACAGCGAGGCCCAGAGTTGCTCTGGGCAACCAGGAAAGGCGCCGGGCTGGGCCTGCTGCTGGTGGTGTGGGAGGACAGGGGGGCTGTCCTTCCCTGGTGGACAGAGGGTCACTACTCCTCGGGTACCTTGCAGCTATCTCGTGGTTTTTGTCTCAGAAACAGCGGAGCCCTGGGTGATCACAAAACAGCATTGGCCAGGAAAAAGTATCACATTCCCGAAAGGTGTTGTGAGACCTAGGAAGAGCCTTATTTACAGAAAGCCAAACGGACGCTGAAAATGATGAGCACTTGTTTTCTGCTGACTGCAGAGCTCAAACTGGAGAGAAAAATCAAGATGAGAGTGGAGCCCGGCATCTTTGAATGGACCAAGTGGGAGACAGGCAAGACCACGCCGGCCCTCATGACCCTGGAGGAGCTGAAGGAGGCGAATTTCAACGTCAGCACCGAGTACAGGTATGCAGTGCTCATGGGGTCTGCGCTGGGTTTGCTAATTTTTATTAGAGATGGCGAGGAGGGACCATGGCAACCGGGGCTGTACGGGTGGGGCAGGGGGGTGGAGATTGAACTCACCTCAGAATGCTATTAGGGCGAGCGGGTGCAGGGTTGGTAGATGGGAAAAAATAGTGAGAGGGTGTCCTGATTCCTGCTAAACTGACCTAACAGGATTCCTGCTAAAGGCAGAGAAGACAGGTCAGACTGGGAGGGGTTGTGAGGAGGGGTTGCTTGGATACCAGGAAGAGGGATCAGATAAGGTAGGGGATTCTTACTAAACTAACTTAGCGGGATTCCTGCAGAATGGACCCTACAGGGACAAGCACTAAAGCCCAAAGTCCGGGCCAATTGAGAAAAGGGCTCCAAGTTTGGTCAATGAGAGCACCTTCATTGCTCTCTGCCAGTGGCTGATTGTGCCATCTCAGGCCCCTGTGGTGCTCAGCGGGAATGCACGTGGGCCTGAGCACCAGCCCTTTGCCGGGTTTGAACACACACTGGAGCCTTGAGCAGAGCCATCCTGGCGAAGGCACTCCCTCTCCAGTAACCACAGCGCAATCCAGTCCCCCCTCCACGCCACCGCCCACCCCCGCCACGCAGGCCAGGGTGGCAGTGCTCGCTCTCTCCCCCGCAGGCCTGCGTTCCCCATCGCCTCCCTCCTGCCTGCGGAGAGCTATGACGAGTACGTGCACAGGTGTGCGGTGAGCATGGAGCAGATCGTCAGCAGCTGCCCGCAGGACGGTGAGTGCCTCCCCGGACCTGGGTGAGCAGCCCCGGGAGTTGGGGTCTTACCGCTGGGATGGAAACTTGCACCATTTTTAAAAACATATTTTTATTGATTTCAGAGTGGAAAGGAGAGGAAGGGAGGGATAGAAACATCCATGAGGAGAGAGAATCATTGATCGGCTGCCTCCTGCACGCCCCAAGCTGGGGATCGGGCCCACAACCTAGGCATGTGCCCTGACCAGGAATCGAACCATGACCTCCTGGTTCCTAGGTCGACGCTCACCTACTGAGCCACGCCAGCCGGGCAGGACCGTTTTTGAACCTGATAATTCTCCAACCTCCTCCTCCCTACTCCCAGCAACAGAGACATCGCTGCCTCTGTGGTAACCAAGCCATAGACACATTCCCCACCACCATCACCTCGTAGGCCCCGGGATCCCAGTTCTAGGACTGAGAGCCGATAGGACCCAGGACAGCAAGATCAACACAAACCACCCGAGCCAGACTCTCAGGAAACAGAAACTGGGAACCGAACAACCAAATGTCAGGACGTATTTGCACAAGGGTGGGGAAACACATGTGTGTGTCATTGAGACCACTAGAGAAACCTGAATATGGTTTGGAATGTGCAAATATGAGAGAATTTTTGTAAGTTCTGTTAGGTGTAAGAATTGCGGGATGGTTGTGTACAAATGCAAAGTCCTTGTCGTTTGGAGGTGCAAACTGAGGAACACTGTGGGACGGCAAGAAGTTTGCGATGTACCCTAAAATAATCTGGGGAAGTGGGTAGCGGGCAAAGGATAGACAATACAAATGGGCCAAATGTGGGCACCTGTTGGGGCTCTGTGGTAGGCATGTGGGTCCCAGCAGAGCCTGCTTTGGGGTATATTGGAAATGTCATAGTAACAAGTTCGAAGTCAGTTTTATAGAAAGTTAAGCCAGCAAGCATGTCTTGAACACAGCGATGTGTCCAGCATCCAACACAATACGTGGGCAGTCTAAGTGAAGAAGACACGCTCTACCCTCAAGGATTTGACTGCTGTTGGGGGAGGGGCACAAACATCTGGAATATTAGGAATACTAATGACACGAAGAAGAGTCTCAGAGTCCGAGGAGACCCCCGGCCACTTCCCACCCTGTGTTCTTCCCATCCTGTCCCTCATCCCAGAGATGCTCTGGGGACGAAGAATTTCTGACCAGGAACACAGGCAGCCGCTGAGCGCCGGGCCCCTCCCAGAGGGTCCCTGAGACATCTACAGGACGAGACCCCACACGGGGCCGAATCTGGCACCCGAGCACGCCTGGCCTTGAGGACGGTCACATTGCCTGTTCTGACTAGTCTGAACCTGGGGAACGTACTTCGGGAAACCAGTGACATCTGATTAATTATCAAACACCTGTTGTCACGGTTATTGCCACAGGACATCAGAGGACAGAAAGTGACAGAGCCTTTCACTGAGTTTTCAGGGTCGCTCCCTGGCCCTCCCCTCTCTGGCTGCCCCAGTTCAAGCCTCCGCCACCAGCTCAGTGTCAGCGCCAGGGATGCACCCCCCTGCAAGGGCCCCCTGCCGCCCTTCGGGGACTCAGCTGCAGAACCACTGCTCTGTCGGCTCCGATGTCCACGGAGCACCGTGTGTGCCGCTCCCGCAGGGAACGAGCTCCTCCGTCCACGCCTGTGGAGGTGGCCGGGGCTCTGAGGAGGTGGCCGGGGCTCTGAGGAGGCGGCCCTGAGTAGGAAGAGGAGGATTGGGGGGTGAATGCGCCCCAGGAGGAGGAGCACGTGAGAAGGCAGGAGGGTGCGAGGTGTGGAAGCAACACACAGTCCAGCTGGGCTGGAGGTAAACGCTAGTAACCTAGCGATCCCCGGCACCGGAGGGCCCTTCGCAGGCATGACCTGCTACCTCCTCGCTTTCCCGGGGGGTCTGAGATACCACCTCCCAGGACAGCACCCTAACAACCACCCATGAGATCGGAGGCCAGAGATCTGAGAGTGAAATTAACAGGAAATACCGCAGGAAGAGGAGATCGGAGCTTCAGTCTGGGCTCTCACTGGAGGATTTATAGGAGGGACTGCTCTTGAGTCAGCCTGGCCTTCCAAAGGAGCTGTGCTGGATTTCCTCCTCTAGGTGGAGCCTGTGAGTCTGGCCCAGACACCCTCTCCCTGCCTCCCCTGGGGGTGAACCTCCTCCCCAGCTCTGCTTGGTCCAGGCTCTGGCTCCCAGATCCCGTCCCCCGAGGGAGACTCACTCAGCCAGTGGACGCTGGATGTCCTTACCCACAGTGAGTCATCAGCAGGCTCATCCTGATCGGCCAGCTGATAATTTTAAAGCTGATCGGATCAGCCAGCTGATAATTCTAAGGCTAATCAGATGAGGCTGGGCAGCAGCCACCACTCTATCCCAAAGAGGTGGCCACTCAGATCCCGCTGGTGGCTCAGATCAAGGCGAGGTCCCACCCCAGCCCCTGCCTGAGGATGGGATACCTTCCTAAGAACCAGCCATGTACAGCGAGAGGCGGGGCTGCATTACCGAGCAATTCCCAACCACACCTGTTCTGCCCCCGGGCCTCTCAGGGTGTGGGGGCACCAGGAGGTGGCCTCACCCCAGGGACTGTGGGGACCTCCAGTCTAACTAAGGCGCTCCCGGTGCCTGCTTGGACCTTGAGCTGCTCTTCTTCCCAGCAGGCGTCATCCTGATCGTGGGCCACGGCTCGGCGCTGGACTCCTGCACCCGCCCGCTGCTCCGGCTGCCGCCCCGGGACTGCGCGGACTTCGCCCAGCTGGTGCGAAAGGTACGTGCCCGCCCTTCCTCTCCGGACCGCGGAGCCAGGCAGCCAAGGACGCAGGGTCATCCCAGGCCCCTCTCAGAATGAAAACCGGCATCCTGACGCCCAGGGCAGCAGGGGCCCCCGTCCCCTGAGAGTGTGCCCGTGAGCTTATTGCACAGAGCAGCCTTGGCGGGGGCTGCGGGAGAGGCCTGGCAACTTTGGCCATTTGCTGCCAAGATAATATTTTTTAATTTAAAAAATAATAATAATAAGCCCTGGCTGGTTTGGCTCAGTGGATAGAGCGTCAGCCTGCGGACCAAAGGGTCCCTGGTTCTATTCCAGCCAAGGGCGTATGCCTGGGTTTCAGGCTCTATCCCCAGTAGTGGGCACCCAAGAGGCAGCTGATCAATGATTCTCTCTCATCATTGATGTTTCTATTTCTCTCTCTTTCTCCCTTCCTTTCAAATCAATAAAGAAATATTTTTTAAAATATATTTTATTGATTTTTTTACAGAGAAGAAGGGAGGAGAGAGAGTTAGAAACATCAATGAGAGAGAATCATCCATCAGCTGCCTCCTGCACACCTCCCACTGGGGATGTGCCCGCAACCAAGGTACATGCCCTTGACCAGAATCGAACCCGGGATCTTCCAGTCCGCAGGTCAATGCTCTCTCCACTGAGCCAAACCGGTTTTGGCTAAGACACAGGGCTTTTTAAACATCAGTCCACATGATAATTTCTCGCAACTCCAGGCATTGAGCAGAAGGTCCAGTAAGAAGGACAGCCGCTGGGCTGGCTTGCTCTGGGGACTCAGGAGGCAGACAGGAGCCCCGCTGCCTCTTGCCTCGGGGGCCATCCAGCCATGAGACACACAGAGCTTGCTGTACCGTGGATGATGGGTACTTGGACCAACTTGCGGGACGTCGCCAATGAGGCAAAGGTTGCTTTTATCCAGTTAGTGGGATGGGCAGACTCAGAAACTGAGACCCCACCCCCTGCCCCTGCCCCCAAAATCTTCTCAGGGTCAGATGTGCCTTCTGCCCTTGTCTTCGTATCAAATTGACCAAGGAATTGACCAGTGGCCTTGAGACTGGAGTACAGCGTGTAGACAACCGCTGTGATAGGAGATGAGTCCTGGACATGATTCCGTCACAGACTTATCACGGCACCAGCGGCCACGGCTTGTTCGCGCAGGTGTGGGTAGCAAGGTGTCGCCCGGCCCCGAGGGGCCTGGGGCTGCAGAGGAGTCCAACCCATGGGCTCTGTGCCTGCACAAGCCACTGGGCTTCCTGAGCCCCTCCTACCCTGCTCTCTCACCTGGAGAGCATCAAAGAGTTTTTGCACCTGAGACGCCCGGTCTTCTGTGCCTCGCGTGCCCTCTCCCTGTCCCAGTTCCCCCTGGACAGAGTAGAAACTTGTCCAGGTGGCATTTCCAGGTGTCTCCAGCTGGTGTTTCCCAAGCATGACCCAGACATGTCTGAGCTTCCCAGTTCCAGGACCACCCGCTGACCGTTGTCCACATGCATGGCCTGAGCCCCCTCGGGCCACACTGGGACACGTCTGTATAGATTTTTCTCAGGTTCTCCTGGAGAAAAGTGTTGCTCTCGCTCCTGCAATCATCACTGTCCCCTCTGTGTGCTCCCGTGCCTCCCCCATGGGCAGCTACAACCTTCCCGCAGCCCCGGGTCTCCTGGGGTCCCGTCTCCACGCAGACAGCCGCGCTGCACACACAGGCGCTGGCGAGCATGGCGTGTCGATGCTGCTCCGAACGCCATTCCTTTTGGTGACCGTATCCCCATCCACACCCCTGCCCTTGGCCTCCCTTCTGGAGATGCCAGCCTTGACTTTCCAAATTCCCATAACTCTCTTTGTTTTGTAAATACATTTTTACTGATTTCAGAGAGGAGGGGAGAAGGGGGGAGAGATAGAAACATCAGTGATAAGAGAGAATCACTGATCGGCTGCCTCCTGCACACTCCCTCCTGGGGAGCGAGCCTGCAGCCCAGACATGTGCCCTGACTGGGAATGGAACCGTGACTTCCTGGCTCATAGGTCAATGCTCAACCACTGAGCAACACTGGCCAGGCCTGTAACTTTCTTATGCTGATGATTTGATGTCCAACTCACTACCCACCCCCCCACACCCCACCCACCCCCCAAAAAAAGCTGCTCTCAAGTGTCAGAAATTCATCAAGGAGTTCTGCCCAACCCTGGGCCTTCTAGTCAGGGGCAGCAGGAAACAGACCCTCTGCTGCTCGCCCCTTCCATCCCTCCCAACCTCCCCCAGGCTCTCTAAGCAGAAGGAGGGAATCATCCCTGAGTCAACACCAGCCTCCACTTAGACCCCCCGCCACTCCCGTGTGGTAGCGTTTTTGCAAATTCTGTGTGACCCAGGAATTTCTAGACACGAAAAGGGGAGAGTAAGGAAAGGAAAGCAGGTAAGCACAAAGGCCTTCAAGTCAGCAGATCTACCCCACTCATTCATTTAACAGACAAAGGAATTGTTTCAAGTTCCACTTGGTCATTTTCCCCCCGGAGTCTGAAAACTCCACGCCTGGCCCTCTCTGTGATGCTCAATGGGAGGCTGTACGCCAGTCTTCAAACAGCAGGCGGGGTTCTCAGCCTTGGCACTCGCACCCTAGACACGTGGGCGGGGTAACACTTTGTTTGGGGGTGTCCGATGCATTGTGGGATGCCAGCAGCACCCCTCACCTCCACCCACTGGATAACCTACACCCACTGGATAGCATCCCCAGATGATAGCATCCCCATTTCCCATTGTCCTGGGCGCCACACACACACACACACACACAGAACTGCAGTGTTAGGTGTCACGGGAGCAATGACAGTCTGGGCACCTCTGAGGCGCACCTGTCCGTTGGCTAGAGAAGGAGTCTAAGACCGATGGAGCTGGTATTAAGTATTAATCAGTGCTGTGACTCTCCTCTAGATCCCTTCTCTGGGAATGTGCTTCTGCGAAGAAAACAAAGAGGAAGGAAAGTGGGCGTTGGTGGCCCCTCCTGTGAAGACACTGACCCACGGCTCCAACTCCGCGTTTAACTGGAGGAACTGGATCCTGGGCAACTGAGGGACCCCCGTTATGTTTGCACAACTTCACCAGGAAGAGGCGGGGCCCGGACGGAGGCTGTAAGACACTGTGATGGGCAGGCGTCTCAGTCCCGCCTACCGGGATGGGTGGAAGCACAAAGCGCACTTTTCGGTCCCAGCCAGCCTGCCGTGGCTTTCAGTTTGTTGCCACCCGCTGTGGGTCCGTGGCCTTGCAGGCTCAGCTGCCCGACGCCACTTCGTAACCTGTGTCTGCCATGTAGCTTGGAGAGCAATAAGAACTGTGACTCTAGCCGAAACCAGCTTGGCTCAGTGGATAGAGTGACAGCCTGCAGACTGAAAGGTCCCAGGTTCGATTCCGGTCAAGGGCATGTGCCTTGGTTGCGGGCACATCCCCAGTAGGGGGTGTGCAAGAGGCAGCTGATCAGGGTTTCTCTCTCATCGATGTTTCTAAATCTTTATCCCTCTCTCTTCCTCTCTGTAAAAAATCAATAAAATATATTTAAAAAAAAGAAAAAGAATTGTGACTCTAATTTCTAGGGATTAAAGACCCACCACACAAACCAAAGGTTATATTCACTTTATTTCATTCTAGAGGCCCGGTGCATGAAGTTCATTCACTGGGGTGGAGGGGACCCTCAGCCCAGCCTGTGCTTCTCACAGTCGGGAACCTCTCACTCCTCACTGCCCGCCTGCAACAGAGGCAGAAGAGGCTACCACCACCACCACTATGCTCACCAGCCGTGAGCCCTGCTTCTGACTGAGCAGTGCTCCCCCTGTGGGAGCGCACTGACCACCAGGGGGCAGCTCCTGCACTGAGCGTCTGCCCCCCAGTGATCAGTGCGCGTCACAGCAACTGGTCGTTCTGCCGGTCATTCTGCCATTCGGTCAATTTGCATGTTAGGGTTTTATTATATAGGATGTTTCTATTTGCCAAGTTCCCAACTGTTTTTCTCTTTTCTAGTTCAATCACTCTTTGACTACATGGAGCAGAAAGAGGTAGAATATTCCATAAAAGGAGACACCAGACCAAAACCAGGAAACTGCTGCTTAGTGACCCCACCCCAGGTATTAGTTTCCTGTTGCTGCTGTAACAAGGCACCATCACAGAGCGGTAGAGATAACACAAATGTGAACACACACACACACACACGATTTATTCTGTGAGATCACAAATTCTAAAGCAGGTCAGCAGGAGGCACTGAGGGGGGGGGATTCATTTCATTGCCTTTTCCAGCTTTTAGAGGCACCCCACCCCACATAGCACCTTCCTCCACCGTCAAAGACACTGGTGTCACATCTTCAAGCCTCTCTGGTCCCTCTGTCCACCATCTCGCTGCCTCTTGCTTCTGACCCTTCTGACTTCCTTTTGTAAGGTCTCTGGTGGTAACATGGGGTCCACCCAGTGCAGATAATCCAGGATCTTCTCCACATCTCAAGATCCTTAAGTCAATCCCATCTACGAAGGCCCCTCTGCCCTGAAAGGGAACTCATTCCAGGTTGGGGGATTGGGATGCGGACATCTTTCAGGGCCACTCTTTTAAAAAATAAATAAATAAATAAACAAATAAATAAAATTGTATTGATTTTTAGAGAGAAAGGAAGGGAGAGAGAGAAATGAGAGAGGAACATCATCAATCGGCTGCCTCTTGCACACAACCCCAGCATGTGCCCTGACCAGGAATGGAACCAGTCACCTCTCCTGGGTCAACACTCAACCACTGAGCCACCCAGACCAGGCTTCAGGGGGGCACTCTTGAGCATATCACACCCCAGCATATCGGAACTGCTATTATAAGAGCCCAGGTATAAGAATTTGAGGCACCCCTCCCCTTGGTGTAGGCTGTTTTCAGCTTTTTTCTCTCTTTTGATCAAGTGTAGAAGGGAGGGGAGCTTTGAAAATGGGGGTACAGGGGGACGGGTCCTGCCCTAACTAACATGTAAGACAAACCAGACAGGGACCCACGGTAGTGAAATCTGCCCAGATGGTAGGAGTAAAATGGTACTCTGGCTTAGAGAAGTTGGTTCAGGTGGTTGGTAGGGGTCTCACAGGGGTGTCCTCTCAGTCCAGCCCTGCAGAATAAAAAGGAAAAGCCATCCAAGTGCTCAGAGTGGGACACAGTCATCCCTGGATGTGCTGCCCACCTCAGGCCCTCTGCCTGTTCTCCTGGGTACCCTGTGCCAGACCGACCTCACTAGTCATCATGGTGAATAAAAACTTGCAGGTCAAGCTAACGGGATTTGGGGTTGTTCACGGGTGTCCTCACCCCGGGGGTGAGGCTTCTGGGTCTCATGCCCCTGGACAATAAGAGGGACAGATCACGTCCTTTGCAAGGGACACCAAGAGGTGCTTAAATCCCCATCTCTAGGTCAAGTGTGCAAGAAACACCATTTTGTTCCTATTTTATAATTCTGGTTCTGACTAGACCCACTCCCCAATTCTGATGCAGTGACAGAAAAGCCTAGTTTGGTCATTCTTGGCTTTCGGAATGACACTCATTGTAAGAACTGAGTCCCAGGAAATGTGCTGGATAAGGGAAGAGATGGACGTGACTAAGATTCCAACTTTATGAACTAACAAGAAACCAAATATTAAACAAAGAAAAAAAGATTTCTGACCACCATCCTCGTCCTTCTTTCCTGTCCCAGAACTGGTCCTTGGGTTTACAAGCCTAGTCTGACCCCCCGCTGGCATCTTCTGGAAATGGATGTCCTGTTACCAGGGACTCCCACCTCCAACACCCATGGCATGAGCGCCTCGATTTCCTCACTTGTGGACTTGAAAGCACAAACCTGGAAGGGATTCTTAAGTTTTGGCTTGATGGATGTTAATGATATTAATACACCTTGTGGCACAATGATTGGATGGAAGGTGGTGAAATGGAGGGGCAGCTGGCCTCAGGCTAGCAGCAAAGGAATCGAGGAGCCTAACTCGGTGCCTCTGATGGAGAACTGCTTAGGGACAGGCCTGGGGCCACCGCAATTTGGCCAACACTCTCCTGTGTTTATCTGAGAACAGTCATCATCTTTCCCTCCTGAATTAATTCTTGTTTTAGAACCAAACTTGGAATGTTTAGGAATGAATCCTATTAGTGAATTTTATAGACTTGTCCAATGGATGACTTCCTGAGCACCCATGAATTCCCTTGGGGGCTCCCAGAAATACGTATTGTGTTTTATGAGAATCGCACAGGCATTCTTATTCTCTAGGTGCTTTCCTAGTGTCTTGCGGGAAAGGAGAGATGGAATTCACTCCATAGTCACTGTCCTGGCTTAGCCGGGAGTCCCCTCCACGGCCGTCTCCTGTAGAGGGGCGGGTGTATGGCAATTCTTCATCCTAGGAGGAGACACGCCGAAAACCAGGGCAAGGCAACCTGGGAACTCTTCGTTTAAAGAACTGGAAGCACAGGCGATTGCAACAACAAAGGAGAATGAAAAGTTTATTTGCAATCGTAAGCCATTTTCACAAAACAACTAACTACGAAAGATTAGTAACAGATCGGTGTTAACTCCCCGAGCGCCAGGCATTGGGTGGCACAGGCCCCTCACTCTGGAGCGTCGGTTTGCCTCGGGTCATCTTCTTCGAAACCCGCAGTTCCTGGGAAGGAAACGGAAACATGAGTATTTGGTATGAATGCTTTTCTATTTTAAAATTCTTTATTTGCCGGGCTGGCGTGTTGGACAGGACGGCTGTCTGTGTGAGGCTGTCCTGTGCATCACAGAATATTTAGAAACATCCCTGGCGTCCCATTTAGAAGCATCCCTGGCGCTCCAGAAGATGCCAGTAGCACTGCCCGCCACCCTGCCCAGCCCTCCACGTTTCTAGACGCTGCCAAATATCCCAGAGGCCAAAACCGCCGAGCCAAGGCAGGGTCCTCCGGTCCAGGCTGTTTCAGGAACCTGAAGTCTCCATACCAGCTGGTCCTGATGTCATGACTCACTCTCTCCCGGCCCAGTTCTCGGATTCCTCAGCCTGAGTATTGCTCACACCGGCCCCCTCCTCTTGCTCCCCACACCATGGGTTCCGGGTGGGGAAGGCCTTCCCAGGACAGTGTCAGAAGCTTCTAGATTAATGGTGCATTCAAACCCATTTAAAAAGGGGCTGGTCCCCACCTGGCCAGTGTGGCTCAGTGGTTGAGCATTGACCATGCACCAAAAGGCCACCGGTTTGATTCCAGTTCAGGGCACATGCAGGAGGTCAATAGTTATCTCTCACTGATGTTTCTATCTCTCTCTCCCTCCTAAGAATCTGCTTAAAAACATATTATTTTATGTTTTTAAGCAGAGTATAAAGGACTGGTTCCGAACACTGCCAGCTCCTACCCCTGTGCCTCAGCCCTGGTAAACCACGGGACAATACACAACCAAGCTCTGCATTTCTTAGCGGGACTCTGCAGCCTGAGGCCTGCTCGCCTGGCAGAAACGGAGATTAGCAAAGAGCAGAGAGAGCGCGTCCGAGGGACCTGCCGTCCCTGACCCCGCAGGAGGTCTGCAGGGGCACCCGGGAGGGAGCAGCACCCCCGTGGTTCCCGCGTGAGTTCAGAGACCTTCTCCCAGCCTGGCTGGGGGCGGGGGAAGGGGAGGGCCAAAGGGAAGGGAACCTCCTGGCCTGTCCAGCGTGTGTGACCCCCGAGTTCGGCTCACCCTGCTGGTCCATGTTGTCGAAGCGGAACTCCTCCCGGCCGAACTCGCCGCTCTCCTCCCGGAAGGTATCGGTGTCCTCCTCCCCGGGCCTCGCGTAATCGGCCTCCGCATCCGAGAGATCCGCCGGAGGCTGGGCCTCCTCCCCAGGCTCCCCCAGGACTGCAGGCGAAGACACGAAGGGAAACAGCGTCCAGCAGGGCACAGGCCTGCGCAGGGTGGCCGCTCCCGCCCCTGCTCGGGGCCCTCTCTCCCTCCCGCCGAGGGCAGCACCCCGCTTCTCCCTCGGGGGGCCACACCTCCCCAGTGGACATCTCCCAGCCCCAGCCCAGGCCGGGCCAGCAGAGCATCCGGTCCCCGTCGCAGTGACCGCTCTGGGATGATGACTATGTCCCAAGGGTTCTGATGATCAGGCTGAGAAAGCAGCTAGCTCTCTGCTCCCCAGGGCTCTCGAGCTGACTGGGGGACAGTTTGATAAAGTCGCTGAGGATGCGTCTCCAAGGGGAAGAGAGCGGAGCCACCGCCTGGGAGAGGAGAGACCCGACAGCTGCGGCCTGACCCAGCCACGCCCGGATGGCTGAGCGTGGACCTCCCAGGTGCAGTCACGAGACCTCCCAGCTTTGTGAACCAACAGACAGTGTTATTCCCGAGGCCACCTCGACCGGCCTCTCAGCACTCTCAGTTCTGCAGCATCCCAGGCCTAACCGCCCCTCGGGAAGACCTGCTGTGATGGACGAGGCCCAGACCCCTCTCCAGGGAAGGGCTTGTGTCCCCCCCAGCCCCCCCTGCTGCCAGCAGCTGGCTTTCCCGAGGCCACGCCCACCCACAGGCAACCGTTGACCGAGGGGAGGGGATCAGTGTTCCAAGGGACCTGTTAGCTCAGGGCGACCATGGAATCACCCAAGGTGCTGAGAGCCTGAGCCGTGGCTGGGCTCATGCACTCAGTGCTGCTGATTCGCTGCTCGGAGGCCCGGGGCCCGGAGCCTCTCCCCAGTAACCCCATGCAGCCGGCTGTGCAGAGGCTGCTGCCCAGCCCACCGCACCCCCCGCCCGCCGGGGCCGTACCCTCGGCGGCCAAGGGCTCCTCCTGGCCGGGCACATCCGCAGGCTGCGACTCCTCGGCCAGGGTCGGTGTCCACAAGGCCAACTCGGTGATCTTGGTAGCTTTCCACTTTGGAAGGGCCGTTGTTAACGACTCCTCCTCCTCTTCCTCCTCCGCTCTATCCTGTTGGAAGTTGGAAAATGGGAATTTGCCTGCATTTGTGTAAACGGGTTGTGGGGTACTCAGAGGAAGGGGAGAGAGGGCAGGTATGTCTTTGCACTTGAGCATTAGTATTACACAGTGGTCGGCAAAACGGCGGCTCGCGAGCCACATGCGGCTCTTTGGCCCCTTGAGCGTGGCTCTTCCACAAAATACCACGTGCGGGCGCGCACGGACAGTGCGATGGAAACTTCGTGGCCCATGCGCAGAAGTCGGTTTTCGACCTGCGCAAGTCTATTTTGAAGAAGTGGCGTTAGAGCACTCAAGAAGCCAAAGGGTCGCGGAGAGCCGCGGTTTGCCGACCACTGGCATAGCACGATTCAGAAAGCAGATCACTTGCCAGCGTCCCAGGTGCGGTGTTGGCGGCTCTGGAAGGCACTGGGATGGGGAAAGGGAGGGCAGCGGGACCCTGTGCCTACCTCTCCCTGCTGGCACCCGGAACGCCTGCGGGCTCACTCCCCAGCCCCCGGAGCAGGTGAGACGTGACCAGGCCGAAAGGCGCCTCTCCGTGGCTCAGCCACGTTTTCCTGCTCTGAGATCCTTCTACACCGTAACGCTAACATCGCAGGGAGAACAGGCCTCGCAGCCTGCTCAGACAGCCTTGCAGCGATGTCAAAGGGGATAGAGACTGCAGCTCTCGTTTCAAGGATTATGGAGGGAAAATAAAATCCCAGAGCAGCTACCTCCCATCGCTCAGCCCACACCAGGAAAGCCACGGCGTGCCACGACCCCGCGCCACGAAGCACAAGCCTGACGCCAAACCCACGTGCTTGCCTCCGTGACCAGCATCCACGTTTATTCCATCTCAGTTTTGTAAACGTTGCTCACCATGAACTACGCTGGTGCCATGAGTCATGAAACGGTTGCAACGTGTACTTTAAGAAAAAACACATTGTTCCAGGACTTTTCTATCAACTATCCGGGGCTTTGCTGGCCACCTGGCGATTGCGGCCACTACGCTCCCTGCCGCTGTCATTCCAAACAGCCACAGGTGACAGGTACCGCGTGGCTGAGCTCCAAAAAGCCTTGGCTACAAAACAGGATGTGGAACCACGTGCACTGAGGGTGGGACGTAAAAGGTGCAGCCACGTTAGAAAACTTCCACAGCATTACTCTATGACCCAGCAAGGACACTGGGAGGAATACACACAAAAGGACTGAACGCGGAGACTCAGGCAGATATGCAGAGACCAGTGTCTGCTGCAGCATTATCACTGTGGCCAAGGTAGACACAGCCCAAGCGTCCGTCAACGGAGTGTTAGCCATAAAAAGGACGTTCTGACACCTGTGAGAACATGGCCAAACGTTGAAAACACTATACCAAGCGACAATCCAGACACAAAGGACAAATGTTGTATGATCCCCGTTATATAAAACATCTAGCACAGGCAAATTCATAGACAGAGGTAAACCAGAAGTGACAACTTCAGGGTGGGGTGGGAGAAAGACACTGTTCAACGGAGACAAAGTTTGGAGATAGAGTTTCGGAGATGGACGACAGTGATGGCTGCTTGACAGAGTGAATGGATTAAATGTCACTGGATTGTACACTTAAAAATGGTTAAAATGGCCGAAACCAGTTTGGCTCAGTGGATAGAGCGTCGGCCTGCGGACTGAAGGGTCCCGGGTTCGATTCCGGTCAAGGGCATGTATCTTGGTTGTGGGCACATCCCCAGTAGGGGATGTGCAAAAGGCAGCTGATTGATGACTCTCTCTCATCAGATGTTTCTAACTCTCTCCCTTCCTCTGTGTAAAATATCAATAATATACAATTTTTTAAATGGTTAAAATGGCCAATAGTGTATGTATGTTACCACAATTGGGGGGGAAAAAATCAAAACAGGCTCCACCAGGTTTGGTCCGTAGCTGCAGATCACCACCCCTTCCCTAAGGGACTGCATTCCCCTCTGGGGGCCGGAGTGAAAATTGAGGCTTTTCTGTTCTGTCACAGTCTGATCCTCACCCGAGCACAGCGGGGCCATGGACCAAGGCCCGCTAGTCGAGTGCATTAGTTCACAGACTTATTCCCGGAAGGGGATAGGGGAGGGGGGCTTATATCAGTGTTTCTCCCCTTAGATGCTACTGATGCCCTTCCAACTCGCTAATCATCACCCTGAAATACTGACTTGTTTCTCTTTTTATTACCTTTATTGGGGTGACATTGGCTAATAGGATCATAGAGGTTTCAGGTGCGGGTGTCTATGTTATGAGATCCATAAACTGCACCATGTGCCCACCACCCAGAGTCAAACCTTCTCTTGCCACCATGGATTAGGACCCCATCCCCCACTCAGGAAAAGCTAAGGACCATCTGATTTCACTCAACAGCGTGGTGGTTGCCAGAGGAGAAGGGGGTGAAATCCTGACCTCTAATTTCACTTTTGTCCCAAGAGCCTAAAACTGAAAAATGCTTAGTAAGATGAGTGTGTGTGTTTATCACTTCACAAGTTAAACGCCTACTCCATCGCCAGTAAGACCATGGCGGCTAGATGTGTTACTAGTGGCGGGACAGTGAGTAGCAGGTCCTTTGGGGGCCAGGTGAGAGGTGTCCGACCCCAGGGAGAGCAAAAGCAGGAAACAATCTCTGTTGGTCGAATAACAAAGCCAGTCAAATGTGCGTTAAGTCCGGGGCTAGTGTGTGGGCGACACACAGGGACCGATGCCCTGAGTGGCAGAACCACGTGGGAAGGTGACACGTCCCTGAGGGCTTGTGGTCACCCTCTTCGCACTCAGACTGGACGTCCTGGGAACCAAGAAGACACGATGCTCAGGGGTGGTGGGGGCCTCATTTTTAGCGGCAAAACCAAGCATTTCAGCCATTTCATTGTGTATAGTTAACTGGGGAAATGACCCGGCCAAGGGGGTCATTGAGATTCTGGTCACAGCAAAGAAGGTAGACATCAACCCACAGCCTCAGGGAACCCCGAGCTGTTTTGGGGAACACGGTGGCTGTGGTGGGGTGACACAAAGGAAGTAGAACACCACAGGGGAAGGAACCAGGACAAGAGGGGGGCCGAGGGCCTGCCTAGTGGAGTGCTATGGGTGAAGGTGTGAGGGTGTTGGGGGATGTCTGAGGTATTTTATTAAATTTCCTATTATCTACAGGCCTTAGCCAGCCAATCATCACAGGAATACACACACACACACACACATACCCCTTCCCCCAACACACACACACACATTTGGATGCCTAATAGTGACAAATTAGCTGGCTCATTTCAAAATGAACCATGAAATATCAATGCTAATTAGTATTAATATTAAGTATTAGAAAGGAACAAAAAGAGAAAATTCTAAGTGGCGTGGTCATCCAAATATCCCCGAAGACTGAGCTGTGGCACGATTTGGTGACATCACTGTTACAGAATTCTGGGCCCCAGCTGCCCAGAGCCCTCTGACTGGCTCAGAAGGAGCTGGTTCCTCGGCAGGAGACCAGGCCTGGCTGTCAGCGGTCACTGTGCCCGGATCTCACTGAGTTCTGGCAATGCGGGTATCAGACTGACAGGGCCCGTGAAGTCGGAGGGGAAACGGGCAAGTCCGTGAGAGCTGGCGCCACTCCCCTCTACTCCACGGAGGGCCATGGTCGGCAAACTGCAGCTCGCGAGCCACATGCGGCTCTTTGGCCCCTTGAGTGTGGCTCTTCCACAAAATACCACGGCCTGGGTGAATCTATTTTGAAGAAGTGGCGTTAGAAGAAGTTTAAGTTTAAAAAGTGTGGCTCCCAAAAGAAATTTCAGTCGTTGTGCTGTTGCTATTTGGCTCTGTTGATGAATGAGTTTGCCGACCACTGCTCTAGGGGGCCGATGCTGTGGGCCGCTCTCTTGCCCACGAGTGCATTAGACAACAAACCCCTGGCCACTTACCGCGTCTGCGACCCGATACTCCCCGTGCTGCTCACATCCGATGTCAAACACATACTTCCCGGGGCCCATCGGCTGCGAGCAAAGAGAAACCAAGAGGTACTTCACGCTTGAGCGTCAGCACCCAATAGAAAGTCCAAAATGTTTTAGAAATGCTATCCCCATAAACCCTAACTGCGTCATGCGATTCGGGGTAAGTCCAATATAGGGCAAAGAATGCGTTTCAGAACTAATAGCTCACAGAATTGCAAAGTACAGGGCCTATTTTGATTGCTTTTAAAAACTTAACCACTGCCCTAACCGGTGTGGCTCAGTGGATAGAGCATCGGCCTGCGGACTCAAGGGTCGCAGGTTCAATTCCAGTTAAGGGCATGTGCCTTGGTTGCAGGCACATCCCCCGCTGATGGATGTTTCTCTCTCACTGATGTTTCTAACTCTCTCTCTCTCTCTCTCCCTTCCTCTCTGTAAAAAAATCGATAATATATATACTTTTAAAAAACTTAACTACAGCCAAAACCGGTTTGACTCAATGGTTAGAACGTTGGCTTGGGGACTGAAAGGTCCTGGGTTCGATTCTGGTCAAGAGCATGTACCTTGGTTGTGGGCATATCCCCAATAGGGGGTGTGCAAGAGGCAGCTGATCGATGACTCTCTCTCATCGATGTTTCTAATTATCTCTCTCCCTTCTTCTCTGTACAAAATCAATAAAATATATTATATTTAAAAAAAACTTAACTACATTTAATCCCTTTATACAAGTAATGCATTTATTACAAAAGTTTTACTAAGTCCGCAGCCACAGGCAAACTAGATAGAGATAGAATTACTAATAATATTTTGATGTAATCTCTGTAGCCTTGTTTCTCCTAGGACAGAGGGGTTTTGATCTAAAATCTGATCATAATTACATATATCGACTGCTGCTCTATTTTTACTAGACACATGGCATGAGTGCCTTCCCATAGGTACCAATATTCCTCCACAGGACCAGTTGTCAACCTGTATTTTATTTCATCGGAGCATTATAACATATTCACTATTGCCAATATTTGGTCTGCTGACACGTTTCGTGGACAAAGACTGCCAGAGTGAACATATTCTGGGTTAAATCATTGTGTACACTTTGGAGAGTTCCCTCGGGGTAAAGTTTCAGAAATAACATTTCTGAACAAAAGAACGCGCAGTATATATTCACATGAATGAGGATCCCACAGAAGCAAGTAGGAGCTTCTTTGTCCTTAGACCCTTGTGTCCTTTTCTGGACCTTAACATTTCGCTCTATCTTTACACTTTTAAATATATAAACAAATCATTGTAAGTCATATCTTTTAAGTTATTTAGTAAAGTTGAATTTTTTCAATATTTTGACCGTCTAAATCACATTGGTTGATTAAGTGTTTTATGTACTAACTGTTGCACATGTCCTAACCCCATTCATCGTATAAATGTTACTAGTTAATTTCCTTTCTAGTATTTTCTAATCTATAAGGGATTGTTTTGATTTGGCAAAATCTCCTGGCTTTTTGTTCAGGAAGTTGTCCTCGTTTTAAAGTTAATAACCTGTTTTTCTCCCAGTGATTTTGTTTATATTTAAATCTTCATTTCTTCCAGAAAGTGTCTTTATCTATAAGCTGGAGGACAAACTCTGATTTCCTTTTTCTCCCAAACGGTTCCCAGTACCATTTCTTGACTTCTCCCGTCATTTCTTGAGCAATGTGAAATGACATCCTGATCGAGTGCTACACTGGGACACATCCTTGCATCCGTCACTAGACTTGCTGCTTCTCGGATCTGTGTGTCTCCATCCTGATGAATCAATCCCCACAAGAGCAATGCTGGGAAACCATGGGCCGTGTAGTGTAGTGTGTAGGTTTGAGGGGAATGCACTGTTTTACAAAGACTAACGGGAGAATCTAAAATTAGGGCTTGATCTTTTGTAAATGAAAACTGAGTTTAAGAGAGTCTGAGGTTACTTCATTGGATCCATTAAGTAATCCCAATGTCAACATCTAACCGCTTTCTTTGCTCAGCAAACTCTTTCTTCGGGGACAGCGTCAGTTCAGCCCTGCTCCGAGCCTCAGGAATGCCAGGCTGGCAGGTTCTGAGTCCCTCGGTTTCTCTGCACCCCACTAGGGCTCGGACAGAAGGGCGAGCTGAGCCACAAAGTCCTGCCCACGGAGATGGCCGGAGTGGCTATTGCAACCCAGAGGCCTCAGGCCCAAGATCTGGTGCTCCAGGGGGTCCTCCCGTCCCACAACCACCAGGTGAGGGGGGCTCAGGTCTCCCTCCCCAGCTCCGGCCCTGTGCCCCACCCCAGGGAGAGAAAGTCAGAACCCCACACGCTCAACCACAGAAAACATCCAGTCGTTCCCGACAAACGAGGATCTCACATCTGATTCCCCCATGAGACTGACCACACACAAGGGGGTAGTATGCCCCGTGTTATAAGGACCTGCCCAGCCACGGCTGGAAGAGACTGCGATTTACTGAGATGCAGAGAAACTGGCCGGCCCCCCGCCCCCAACTCTGCCCTCGGTGGGTTATCAGGATGCTCGGAGACGGGCGGGCACAGTTGTCCCGTTTCCCATATTCAGAGGGATGGAGGGATTCCCTGGGCTTCCAGGATTTTCCGGGCGGGCACAGAGGATACCCAGGCTGGGGAGAAGGTACTGCGTTATTTCACGGGCACACATCACTTCCCGCGGACTTACGTTTTTGTTCAAGGACTTACGTTTTTGTTCAAGTACTTGCCCTGGTACCTGTGGTTCAGGTGAATGAGCTCGGCCGCGCCCTCCTGCTGTCCGTTCACCCAGGTCCCCACGTACTTGCTGCCGGTCTCCGCGTACAGATAGGTGCCCTGCCCGTGCCTGGGGGAGACAGAGGCACGCAGCCTGATGATCCGAAGCAGGAGAACTCTCTCGGGTGTGTGGGCAGGCTGTTCACCGAGGGCTGACACAGGGTCACGGCCATCGACTCCTATACCTGCCCCAGCAGAGCATGGCTCCTGCTCCCTGTGCCCACGCGTGGGGCGGGCGTCACCTGCCGGACAGCAGGGGCCTGCCTGCGGGTCAGCTGGCTCTCATGTGAAGAGGCAGTGCTCCTGGGAGCCGAGGCTCAGTCCCCAGAAGGTCCTTGCTCTGTGTCCTCACCCCCCAGGGCCCTAGGGTGCAGGACCCACGTGCTCTCCCCCACGGGTCTGCACCTGCATCGTCCTGCTGCCTCACCTGAGAGCCCGGCAGGGTTTGAACTGCCTGGCAGCCTTAGCACGTGAACTTATGTCATGATTCTGTTTCTTAATAAGACATTGTCGCACTGACCGGTTTGGCTCAGTGGATAGAGGGTCAGCCTGCGGACCCAAGGGTCCCAGGTTTGATTCCAGTCAAGGGCATGTCCCTTGGTTGCAGGCACATCCTCAGTAGAGGGTGTGCAGGAGGCAGCTGATGGATGTTTCTCTCTCATCGATTTTTCCAACTCTCTCTCCTTCTCCCTTCCTCTCTGTAAAAAATCAATTTTTTTTTTTTAAAAGACATCGCCATGTTCTCATTACGTGAATTATCTACCGGACTAGAGAAGGAAGCGAACCTCTGGTGGGCAACCCACTCTCCGGTGTAGGTGTCGCCGTTGACATAGTAGTAGACGCCGTGGCCGTGCCTCAGGTCGTCCACCCACTCCCCTGCAAGACACGACACAAAAGCACGCCCTGGTGAGAGGGAGCCCGCCCTTGGCCCCTTCCCCGCTGTCTCTTCCCGTTCCGATGCCCCTCCGCCCCTGCCTCCCGGCCGGATGGCACGGAGTAGAAAGCTGGCTGAGCGGGGCTGAGTCAGGGGTAAATGAGCATGGGTTTGGGGACGTGTATGGATGGGGCCACAGTCACATGTGGGTGGCCAGCAGCACAGCGAGGGTTCAAACCAGAGCCCGTCTGCCCTGCTGTCAGCGGCGCGGGCACCACACTGCTCTGCCTTGTGTGCGGTTAGGGACCCAGAGACCACGGCAAGGCTTGGTCCCGGCCAGGAGCCAGCACTTCCCTCCCTTTCCCCCTCTCCCTCTGGCTCCTAAGTGGTGACGATATCACACACGTACACGTACGTGGTGACCCAGCCCCCATTTACTGAGGGCTCCCCATCCCTCCAGCATGATCCTGCGGGTTCCACGTGTGGTAATTCCCTGCCAATGAGAAAGCCAAGGCAGGGAGCGATGGGGTCCTCTGTACGAGGTCACACCTTGTCTTTTGGGGTCACAAGTCTTTGGGGAAATCTGATGAAACTAGAGAATGTCTCCCAGAAAAGCAGCCCAGACTTCTGCACACAGCTCTGAAGGCTTCTGCCCACTCCCCGCTTGTCTCTCTTCCGAGCATGGGAACTTCCTTTATCCCCTGCTGGGATTAGACTAAAACTATAGGTGCCCCCAGATGACCACGGTGCCGGGGCAGCAGTGGGGTTCTTAGGAATAAGAGAACCAGAATCTTCCTGAGACATAACACTGGAGAACTATGGCGGAAATAAGAACTCCAGGTTAGCCCAGCCGGCGTGGCTCCGTGGTTGACCGTCGACCTGTAAACCAGGAGGTCAGGGTTCAATTCCTGGTCAGGACACATGCCCAGGTTGTGGGCTCCATCCCCAGTAGGGGGCATGCAGGAGGGCAGCTAATGAATGATTCTCTCTTATCAGTGTTGTTTCTATCTCTCTCTCCCTCTCCCTTCCTCTCTGAAATTAATTTTAAAAAAATATTTTTTAAAAAAAAAAGAACACTAGTTTAACAAGGCAAAATGCCTCTCTGATAAGAAGGCGCTACCGGGTCTAAACAAGCCGTGTGTTCTTCAAACAGACAAAGGCTACAGAGCGCTGAACTTCCTGGGTGCAGCCCACTCCCCCGCGTCTGTGCTCGCCCCGCAGCCTCCCTGGCGCCTGCTGCCCGGGGCCCAGGCTCACAGCGGAGAATGTCTCATAAGGCTTTCCGGTGTCTGCGTCAGCCCTGGGGACAGAGGAACACACTGTGTTTGTTGAGTGACTGACTAACGCGGAGAACCTTAAACGTCCTCCTTCTTCCCAGCATTCCCAGAAGGGTTCAATCCCAAACGCAGACCTCTGCGGCCCAAAAAGCTGCTTTGCGAGAGCAGGTTACCTTCGTATTTTGATCCATCTGGGTATATGAAAGTGCCTTGGCCGTGCTTTTTGTTTTTCATGTATTCTCCGATGTACCGAGCACCATTTTTAAACTTGTAGACCCCCTGGAACACATGGGTTGTAGGATTGGCATCGTTCCCGGGTTAACTACTCACTCACAGGGCGTTACACAGAGAAAACGACCCGCGCGCGCCACCGAGGCCGACCTGGCCGTGTCTTTTCCCGTGTTCGTAGCTCCCCTCGTAGGTGTCCCCGTTGGGCAGCCTGGCTCGCCCGTGGCCGTGCCTTTCACCTGTGTCGTTCCGGTCCCCTTCGTATTCCTGGCAACGGCAAAGAAGTCGTCAGCGCAATGGCAGCTCCCACCGTTTGAGCGCCAGCCATGTGCTAAGCATTTTCTAAATAGCATCCCGAGGAACCCTCCCCGTCCTTAGGGAGGTAGCTAACCACACCTGGGCACTAAAAAAAAGTTACACATCTGCCTGGCTGTGGCTCAGTGGATAGAGAGAGCGTCGGCCTGCGGACTGAAGGGTCCCGAGTTTGATTCCGGCCAAGGGCACAGGCCAGGGCTGCAGGCTCTATCCAAGTAGGGGGCGTGCAGGAGGCAGCCGATCAATGATTCCCTCTCATCATTGATGTTTCTCTCTCTCTCTCTCTCTCTCTCTCTCTCTCTCTCTCCCTTCTTCTCTGTAATCAACTTTTAAAAAAAAGAAGTTACAAATCCACTTGAGGAGAGAAACTAGAAAGCTGCAGGGGAAGGTGTTGTAGCTTGGGTTCCCTCAGAAGCAGACCCTGAGCCAGTGGATCTTTTTTTAAAAAAAATATATATTTTATTGATTTTTTACAGAAAGAGAGAGGGACAGAGAGCTAGAAACATCGATGAGAGAGAATCATCGATCAGCTACCCCGTGCACACTCCCCACTGGGAATGTGCCCACAACCAATGTACATACCCTTGACCGGAATCGAACCTGGGACCTTTCAATCCGCAGGCCGATGCTCTATCCACCGAGCCAAACTGGTTTCAGCACAATTGGATCTTTTTAAGTGCTCCAGGGAGAGACCAGGAAGAGAGCGGGGTGACAGATGTGGCTGAGGAGGCCACCAAGCACGGGGAATGTCCAGGATGTCCCGGACTCAGCCTCATTGCACAGGGGATTCTGGAGGGCAAATCACTGCAGCTCATCCTGGGTTTCAACACCAGCAGCTGGCTGTCTTGGGCTCCCTGACCCTTCTGGCTTCCCCTACTGGCCAGGCAGCTCCTTTGCATGCAGCAAAGCAAGTAGGAGCTGGGGATGGGGGAACGGAGCTAGTTACAAGCATGGGTAGCCACACAAGAGGTGCTAGGCTTTTCGGTTAATTGGAAACTGTTGCAACCCTGTACCCTGCGCACACACAGGGGTTATGGCTAGGAAATGGCCTCCCTCTGGCTTCAGAGAGGTTACTTTGCCAACAACATATGCTCACACAGAGCCCCGCTCACCGCCCTGTGTGTGCCTGCCTTGCCTCCTCTCTATCGCCTAAATCAGGGGGCCATTCCAATGGCCTGGGTCAGTCCCCAGGAGTGAAGAAAGCACAGGTGATTCTAGACCTAAGTGGTGAGATCTCCAGGAAACCTTGGCTGAGCCAGAGACCTCAGCATTGCCTGAAGGCTGCCAGGAAGCGGCTCTCCGCCATCCACTCCAATCCGGAGGAGCCAAGCCCCAGGGCGGAAACACTTAATCAACAATAGACTGGCACCTCGGGAGGAGCCGGCCATCCGAGAAAACTGCCTGGATGGAAGGTAATGGCAGGGGGGGATGCTTGGGGCCTTGGACTCGGGAATCTTTGCCTTTAACCGTAAGAGGGCTGGGAGGGAGAGGGGAGGACAGAGCGAGAAGGGATGTGGCCAGCAGACGTCATGACGTTTCACCTTTCACCGCCGACTTCCAAGACGCGGCGCCCACTGCGGCCCGCGTGCTCTTCGGCCCTGGCTGGGCCTCGGGGTGCAGGGGGCGGGAGGGGGACCTGTAACTGGTCCCTATTATGCAAACCCGGCCTGACCTGGCCTCCGGGGGTCCCGCCTGCCACCGCGCACCCCGGGAAGCCCCTCCCTCTGCCGGAGCGCTCACCCCAAGATCAGTTTCTCCCTCCTCCTCCAACTCCTCGGAGCCCAGGTCCGACATGGCCTCGCCTCAACCTAGATGCCCGCCGCCGCCGGCGCCCCTCTCTAGGCCGTAAGTACCAGCCACCCCCGCGTCCTCCGTCGCCATGGAGACGCGTCCAGCCCCGCCTCCCGCCGGGAGCGGGCGGAGGGCTGCGAAGGCGCTGGGAGGAGCCACCCGCGGGTGCTGTCATAGCAACGGGGCACCTCGGCCAATCGCTGCCCGGGACGATGGGGAGGCGGGGCCTGGGGCGGACTTGATACCCGCCCGCTGTCTAACCCTCTGCCACGTGGCTGACACCAGGGACCCCTCTTTCCAGGCTGCTGGGTGATGCTGCAATGCGGAGCCCCCCTGGAATCAGGCCCCTAAGGAGAAGGCTGCAGGAGGCGCTTTGGGCCCCCTCTAGAGAGGGCTTCACCCGGCCGGGTGTGGCACTGGCGCCCCCGACCCGGCTCCTCGGTTTCTGCGGACTTGTCCGCCTCACCCCACCCTCCTGGGCTCGTTGGCATCCACAGAGATGTGTCCTCTGAGATCTTCCTTCTTGTTTGTAAACATCCCCTGACGCGGAGGCAGCTCTGACCTCTGAGCAGATGCTCCCGCCCAGACTTCCTGCACTTCCACTCCTCTTCCCGGCACAGGACAGTCTCCTCCAGACATCCGACACCGCCCGCCCGCACAGGCCCCTCTACATCTCTTTCCCAATTCCTCGGTCATCACCGGATCCAGGCCTTTTACTCACTCACCCTGTAACCTCTGGCGGTAGCCTCCAGCCTCTGGCCCTCTCAGCCACCCGCACTCCTCCTCAGCTCAGAAACCCAGATGGGGACCAGTCTCACACGCTGGAATTCAGTGTCTCCATGTCCAAAGCCCAAGCCATCTTCTTAGCTTCATGGCCCAGCCTCCCCCTTTCCCATATGTTACCATATGTTACCTGCTTCACACAAAACCAAACCACAGGCAGTCCCCGATACACCCTCACTGCCCACTTCCATGCCTTTGCCTGTGCCACACCCTCTCCCGGACATGCCTTCCTTCCCCCAGCCTATCTATTAACTAGCATAGCCATTCATCAAAGACTAAGGGGCCACTTCCCTTCCCCGCCCCCCAAAGTCTCCAAATTCATAAGAGGAGGTATGGGACTTGGAGAAAGAGGAAGGACTTCAACTCTATGTATCATCTACCTGTCCATATTCCATCCATCAGCTATTTTAAAGGTCTGAGTGTGACAAAATGCAATTTTCTCTGTGATGTGTGCATTAATATTTATATATATATAACATATTTCTCTGTATTTTAATTTATTGCTTTAAATATGTGAAAACTCCTTCCTGCAGCTTCTATAGATACTTCTAGATATACTTTCTCTCTCTCTCTTAACTCCCATTATGAGGTGACCAGACATCCTGCTTTTGGCGGGACAGTCCCGATTTTTAACAATTTGTCCGGCGTCCCGCGGCATTTTTAAAAAGTCCCAATTTTTGGAAAGAATCTTTCCAAACTTTTTTCCCCCAAAATCGGACTTTTTTAAAACAATGCAGGACGCCAGACAAATTGTTAAAAATCGGGACTGTCCCGCCAAAAGCTGGACATCTGGTCACCTTACCATAGTACCGCAAATAATCTTTATCACACACAAGACAAGTTCTGTCTCCTGTAATAGTCATCTGTGTGGCGATCTGGTTTCTGGATACTCAGAAGCCATGCCACCCTTATATTTCTCCCCATGTGCCTAGAAAAGTGGTTTCACACCGTAGATGCTCAATCAAGCCAGTGAAATATGGTCAAGGTGAGGTTTTTTTATTTGTTTTTATTGATTTCAGAGAGAAAGAGGGGAAGGAAGAGAGGGATAGAAACATCAGTGATGAAAGAGAATCATTGATCAGCTGCCTCCTACGCACACCCCTACTGGGGACTGAGCCCGAAACCTGGGCATGTGCCCTGATAGGATATTGAACCTCCACACACACGTTTATTACAACTGAGCATGTCATTAAAATAAAAACATCCAACATATTTTAAGTGTCAGAAATCTGGAATGGTAATCAAGAATATACAAATAAATGTTAGTTTTTTGCATATAAAAATAATTGTCAGAAATTTAACTTTCACATTCGCTCTAACAATGACGGTAACTGCTAAGTCCTGACTGTGCTGGTATGTTTTAAGAGTTTCATATGAATTGTCTCACTAAATCCTCATGGTCATTTCCCCATTGTACAGCTAAAAAAAGGCAACCTCAGAGAAATGAAATTACCGCTCAAAATTATTCAGCTAGTGGGACTCAAACCAAGTATTCTAAGAGCTATTACTGTCAATCACTACCCTCTACTGCCTCCCAGAGCTCTGATTTACGTGAATCACTCGGATTTTCTGGGAGTGGCCTTAAGCCACTTAGGAAGCGGAGAAGCACGAGCTCAATAAGTCTTAGATAGAAAAAAACAAAACAAAAAAAAACACACACAGACAAAAAACAGAAAGTGGCTTGAGCAAACCCTGTTCTAGGTCACATCATTAGCAGCTGGGTGCCTAGCTATAGTGCAAGGGAATCCTAAAATTTACCATTTGATTTATGTCCCACGTATGCAAACTGGTCAGTTTCTCCCCCCTCCCCCCCAAAAAAAATAAATTAAAAAAAAAATATTTCAATACAGTAGTTTCACTACACTCCAGGTTTAGCAATTGTCCAAATAAGGCAAGATGGGATAAACAACAGGACTGCCTCTCAGCTCCCAGCAGCAGCCACTGGACAAAACCCTAACTGCTCCTTCCAGAATAGGCTGCCTCCCGCGCAGGTCAGAGCCCCACCTGCTCTCCTCCGTGGAGCCTGGCCAGTCCTAGGAAGAGCAGTTAGGTTGATTCCTGGTACCCCACACTCCCCAAGCCCCCAGCCCCTGGGTATCTCAGGAGTGCTTGGTGATCACAGCAGCAGCTCCTCCCAATTCTGAAGGCCCTCCAAAGGCGCTTAACTCGTCTTCCTCCTTTCTAACAGGGAAAGCAAGGCACACAGGGAAGGGCATTCCTTTCTACCTCTCACAAACCTTGGCAGGGAGACGCTTCCCATAACCCACCAGCTAACTCACCAGCAAGGGCTTCCCATAATCCACTGGGAGAGGTCTCTCAGCCAATTTTTCCCATCATTCACCAGGACGGGCTTCCCATCATCCCCCAGGAGGGATTTCCCGTCATGCCCAGCAGGGCCCGGGCACAGGTTCTCCGTGGAGAAGGGCAGGTCCCGGCAGCAGGGCCTCAGGTGAGTGGAGGGGAAGCTGCCTGCGGGTCCTCCTCGGCGCTCCCTCTCCTGGGTGAGGTGAGAAGTTATCTTCCCGCCTTTCTCACAAATAAACAAGAGACAGACCTCTCTCAACCAACTTCCCGCCACGTCAAAACGTCAAAACGGAGAGTGAAGAACGCCCGTCCTGGCTGGCCTTGGCCCTCTCCCCCCAGGCCTTCCGCATGGCAGTGCCCAGGGAGGGACCCTGTCTGCGAAGCCCTCCCGGGGTCCCCTTCCATCGGCCACACCTTTATGACCCACCTCCAGGCCGGATCCAGCAGGGCAGCCTGGCGGTTGCCATGACAACGGGCTGCGCCTTTCTTCTGAGCTGCCCTGGACAACACAGAGAAAAGGCCTTAGGAACAGAGGGGAACCAGAAGAATGCAAACAGGGTGGGGTTTTTTTGTGGTTTTTTTTTTTTTAAGCGTCTATCCACCGCCCAGATAAAAAGCAGGGACTTTCAACAAAATGAATTCAGGCCCCTCTTAGCTATGGAAATATGAGGCTATTAAAATGTTTGTATTACAAGGTTAGCTATTATGTACATGCACACACATAAACATACACATAGTGATATAGGTATGTGTGTGTATATTAAGGTGGCCAGACCTCCCACTTTTGGCAGGACAGTCCCAATTTTTAACAATTTGTCCCGGGATGCGGGACAAATTGTTAAAAATCGAACTGTCCCGCCAAAAGCGGGACGTCTGGCCACCTTAGTGTGTGTGTGTGTGTGTGTGTGTGTGTATTATAGATAGATATAGCTACAAATATCAAAAAGACAGAAATTGCAACTTCTTTTTTAAAAATAGTTCTTATGGCTATTAGTGGGTAGGCGTCAGCCCCAGGGTTGTAATCCTAGCTGTTTGCTTCTTTCTGAAGCCAATTCACCCATCTGTAACATGGAGACAACTGCCCCCTTGGGGCTGTCGCAAGGTCTAAATAAGATGTTTAGAATGAGCTTAGCACAGTGCCCAGCTTGCAGTAAAGCACTCAGTGGATGTCAGCTATTATTTTACTGATTATACTGTTGTCTCTCATAGAGTGGGCTAAGCACCTTGTGTCTATCAATAGGTCTTTGGGGAACTTTGGACTCATTTTCAATCATTATTTCTTTCTGACCAGGATTAAACTGCTAAAGATGGTTCCGTCAATAGCTTAGTGGCCACCAGAAGTTAGTCTGTAGGGAACAGATTATGCTCAATGCATACGCATCAGCACTAATATACAGGAGGGTGGGAAGAGACCGAAGTTTCTAAAAAAAAAATACATCAACGTGCAGATTCTTAACTGTTGTAAATGTTTGAGATTCTGTCTCTTGTAAAAATAGCAACCAACAAGGAGGAAATAGACAGATACGGCCACACCTTAAAATATTGAAGATACTGTCATCAAGAAAGGAAAACAAATTCTTTTCCGCCCAGAAAGCAGGATTATTCAGCAATGCCCCACAGCCAGCGGGGCAGCCGGGCCAGCGGAGTCAGCCAGGGTGGGGATGAGCTGGCAGGAAATCCCACAGACCAGAAAGTCGTGTTGGGCAGCAACTCCAGGGCAGTGACTCATCCCTGCTCCCCTTCCCCACCACACAGCACAGGGCCAGCATATAGTAAGTGCCCAATCAACATATGCCTCTCACATCGAATGTTAGATCTATTCTGCCACACAGCTGTACTTTATGCAACACGTGGGAAAGAAGAAAAGAAAGCAAAGTACATCAATGTTTAACTCTTTATTATCTTATTTTTTTTTTTTATTCTTCTTAAACCAGATTCCATTTTCCAGGGACTCTCTTAATATATCAGTTAAATAACTACAGCAGGATGTGCTGTGTCCCTAGGTCATACGGTCATCTTTGGGGTTGGAAGGGGTTAGGAGGTTAGGAGGAAATGAGAAAAAAAATTTCAGACCCGTTTGTGGCAAATTCTGTTTAAAAAAAAAAAAAAAAAATTAGCCAAACTGTGATACCTTGCGGCTACATGTTAGTTCCTCATTCTAAAACGGATGTCACTCTTCCCTCCTAGTGGACATGGAAGGTTGGGTCTGCTGTTGATATTACAGGTGGCCTTGCTCTGGCCAGTGGTGGTGGTGGGAGACCCCATGGTACAAGGGTCTGCACCTTCCAGCGCCTATGGATGGGTCAGGGAAGGGACAGGGAGGAGGCTGCAAGCTGAGTGACATGTACGCTGTTCTCTCAGAATAAGGCCCCCACCCAACCTGCAGGAACATCGTGAGGATCAAATAAGATAATGCGGGTAAAAAAGCTCTGGAAAAACCAGGTGCTCTATAACTGTAATGTGTATGTTTAACTCGGGTTTTTAGGTCACTGATTATATAATATTTGATGCACACAGAAGAACACAGGTTCACTGGTCGCAAAGGAATGCAGTGGAACACCTGTGCAAACCACTTCCCAAAATAAAGGAATAAATGAACAGCATCATTGTGAACATCTGAGGGCAGAGATCCCTGTCCATATCTCACATTTAGCTCTGGAATCCAGTCATATTGATTGAAGAATTATGGGACCAATGGGGAGGAGCATGAAAACTAAACCTATCCCATTGCCTCCTAGAATGGCCCAGCCCCACTCCCTCCACCAGAGTGACCCCGGCCGCTCCCTCGCCTGCTGTAAGTAACTTCTTCTTTGCTAATGGGGTGGGCAGAACAGCGTCTCTTGGTGCCTTTATTCTGTATTCCTCGGTCGTTTGTGAGGACAAGCCCCTTTCCCCCACAGGGACATTGCTCATCTCCGTGTACTGTTGTCAGTGATTTAGATCATTTTCCTGCAGGATGCCCTAACCTGTCTGCGTGGTGGTTCCTTCTTTCTGAAATGGGATTCCCATGTTTCTCTACCTGGTAAACAGTCTTTCAGCTTCACTGCCTTCCCCAGATGTAACCTCCTTAAAGACACTTTTCCTCATTGTCTCAAGCCCCTTCCAACCATCACTGTGATGTGCTCGGTCACTCTCCCTGCACAGCAGTGACATGTTTCCAGGCCAGCCCCCCAAGTTTTCCCAGGACCTTGACTCCCCACCGCCCCACCCCCAGTCTAGCACAGAGCCTGACATATAGTCTAGGTTCAGATTGTTAAAATTACTATATGCCGTTGGCAAATCGGGAAAGTACGGTAAAAGATAAAGAAGAAAATGATGATGATCAATAGCCTCACCTCCCAGAGATGGCCACTGCTGGCCTCTAGTGTGAATCCATCTGAACATTTTAAATGCATACCTCTTTGGGAGCTCCAGTAGCGCAATCGGTTAGCGCGCGGTACTTATAAATGCATACCTCTTTGCATTTCCTTTCATTTATTTGCCATGACTCGGACCATTGTGAAGATGTCAACGCTTCTTCAAAAGTCTTTTCAAAGACTAAAGTAATACTTCACTCCAAGGATAGTTGACTCAATCAGGATTCTACGAAAGAATGAATGGACATGTTGACTATAAGTGTGAAGGAAGTAGGGGTGGTACTTAAGCACATTGTGCTCCACTACTTTATTAAGAAAAAACCGTTTCAGGTGTCTCTTCTGGGGACCCACTCCGGGGCCATCACCAAAAGCCCTTTGTCAGCCCTTGTGTGTATGTCTTTCTCTCCTTCCCAGGAGGATCTGGCTTCTAGGCCAAACCTCTGGGCAGTTATGGACCAAGGACAGTGGTCAGGGTTACTGCATGAATCATTTCCCCTGCCCCCCTCTACCGAGGTGAGAGGCAGGCAGAGTTAAACCAGGCCAGCGGTGTTGGGTGTCCTAGGACTGGCCCTGTGCCACCTGCACACTGAGGTCTGGCACTGAGAAGGGCCGGGCCGGGATCCACTCTGGGCCATGATAGAACCCTGGCAACTGCCTCCGGGCCTAGCTGGAGCATGTGGTCTTAGTGTTGTTTATTTAGGGCACTGGGTAAAAGTGTCCCGTTGAACAAGAATGGAAATGTAAAAATATGCATTTATTAAATAAGCAAGATCAGTTAGGAGAAAGTAATCTCACTTCACTGGTTCATTCCTTGGGTTAGCTCCCTTAGTACAATCAAAAGTTTGTTTGGTTTATAAAAATTACAAGTAAACAATAAATGCATAGTTTTTTTTCTAAAAGAGTTTTTAAAATCATTGACACCAGAAAATGAATAGCATGTTAAATAAGGATGGAGGGGAGGGAGAGGATTTTTAGGTCCTGTAGCTTGAGGTTCTCTGTAGTCTTTTCCAGTTACATTGTGAATTCCGAGAATGGACCTGTCCATTGCTAGAATTCTTGCTTTTTGATCAGCTCTTCTTTGCATTAAGCAAACAGGTTCTGATTTGACCTTTCTTGTTTGTCAAATAATGGCTAATGCTTTCATGCTTTCCAAGCCTGAGCCATTTGCTCGAGCTCTGAATGACGGCCAGTCTCCTCAGAGCACCTTCAGGGAGACAGCACCGATGGCAGGGCTGCCCTTGGGCCCGCCTTGGCCTTCCCAGGACACGCTCCTCTTCCCCGGAGAGACTGAGCTCCTGGACAGAAGGTCCTTTCTGAAAAGTCTTCTCATCACACCCCCAGCTCCCAGCATGGGCCTCATTCTGCACATGGAAGGTTCTCCTTCTAGTGACTCTCCTTCTAGTGTCTCTACTGGAAAGACCAAACTTTCCTCTGTATTCCTCGGTCATTTGTGAGGGATAAGCCCCTTTCCCCCACAGGGTCATCGCTCATCTCCGTGTACTGTTGTCAGTGATTTAGATCATTTTCCTGCAGGATGCCCAAACTTTCCAGTGGGTGTCAGAGTTGCCTCTCAGCCCCAGGGAAAGCAGTGACTCCCCTCTGCAGGTGGGGGGATGGCAAACGCCCTCCCTTCAAATTGGGTCCATCCACTGGTTTGTCCTCTCTCAGCGCCTGGGCTCACTGACACTCACACCGTCACACAGATGGGCACCAATAGGAATTAACCATCTCCTTCCTTCTAGCTGTCCCTCTCAGTGTTCTCACTTGTTACCCTAAATCCTCGTTTTTCCTCAAACACCAGAGGCCATCTCCTCTCTCCTCACTTTCAGCGACTGACTTTACCTCCTGCAACAAAAGAAAAATAAATACGAACTTTCAGCTCTTGTCTTCCCACCTCAACATGAGCTGAGAGTTTGTATATGTCCCTTCTCCCACCTGAGGCTCATTCTTCCTCACATGTTTTGAATTCCTTTTTTTTCTGCCTCTGAGGGCACTTGTGTCCTTGAAGGTGTGGCCTCCTTTCCCGTACATACCTGCTGGCGTCCTCCCTTCTGACTTCTTGAGGAGCCAGCCTCCTAGGAGAAATGGCAGATTCCAGAAATGGCAGATTCCAGGAATTGTATGAAATGAGCTCAGAACAACATCTTGTCACAGAAAAAAGCAAGGATACTATCGTATACCGGGGTCCTGTCATACAGACTCAAGATGATTAAAAGAGTCCCCCATTGGCCAAAAACGGGCAGATGAGCTGCAGTCAGGAGCGTCACTGCAGTGGGTCAGAACACACCACTGTGACTCTGTCCACTGGTGCATACAATGAAAAGCAAAAGAAACCCATGGACGACTTTTGAAGAACACTAGAAAACCAGCTCGTTTCAAAAAGTGACAAAAGATAAAGCTTGCATTTTATCCTGCCTTTCCTGTGCAAACTGTACCTAGGATTCACTAATTGATGTTAAATAATTCATGAGGAGCCCTCTTTACAGAGGTATGCTAGCAAAGAGGGAAAGAAAGACCGAGAATAGCAGTTTCACCACTTCTGTGAATTCTGACTTCTGACGAATTAATGAACCTGAACAAGGAACATCTAAGACTTCAGAAAGCTGTCGTGTGCTTGCCTTGAGTCTACCCAAATCTGATTAAGCCTCCAACCCTCATTGTCCATTTCAGGAAAAACATTTAGACTGAATCACGAAGACAGAGGCAGCACAATGAAGAGGGAGGGAGACTGCGTGACAGTGGCCTGGCCTCTATAACAATGAGGGCAGCACATTGCTGGGGTAGAGAGAGGGAAGGGTGCTGGGGAAATCTATGAAGGAGAGACTCAAGAAACACAAGCCATACACGTGTGGACTGGATCCCCATTGAAAGACAAACAACACAGAGCCAGACATATCCAGGACAGTCAGGGAAGTGAGAACATGGGCTAGGTAGTGGAAGCCATTATGGAATTGTTCTTGTTGGGGGAGCCCTGATGATGGTATTGTGGTTACACTTAAAACCATATCTTTCAGAGATGCACGTTGAAACTTTACAAATGAAATATGATGTCTGGAATTGGCTGCAAAATATTCCTGTGGAGAAGGAAGTGGGTGGAAACAGGAAGGAAAAAAGGTTGGCTATGCATTGGTCACTGATGCAGCTGGGTATTGGGTCTGTGGGCTTTACTGTAGTGTTCTCCCTGCCTCTGTATATGTTCGTAAACATCCTACATTTAAAACTATCCTTCCTCCTCCCCCAGTCCCTCTCCAGCCAGTGCCCTTCTCTCTCCTCCTTTCCCGAAACGTCGTCTGCTCCATGCTGCCTCTTCTTCCCCACGCCCACTCAATCCCCACAGCCGCCCACTCAATCCCCACAGCCGCCCACTCAATCCCCACAGCCGCCTGCCACCCACCCCACCTTCATGGAAGTGTCAGCCACGGCCTTCTGGGTGAAGCCAGCAGACCTGGCTTCTCTGCAGCATCCCACCCGCTCTCACTCTGGAAACACTGCCTTCCTTGTGCTTTTTGGACATCACACTCCCCTGGCTTTTTCCACACTCCATCCAAGGTCCTGGCCCCTCCTCCCTGCCGGGCTCTGAAATTAGCCCCCCTGGGAGTCAGTCTCGGCTCATGCTGACGGTTGCTGTCACTACCAGGCCTCCCTTGCCAGCCTAGGCTTCTTCCAGAGACTCCAGACCCGCAATCCAATTCTGGTCAACGTCTTCACTGAGAACTTCGTCCAGGAACCAAATGCTCAATGAGTATAAGTAAATTCCCAGCCCAGCCTCACCCCAAGTCTGTGTCCTCTGTATGTTCCCTCTCTCCATGAGAGGAAGATTCCATCACCCACTTAGCCACCCTAGCCAGATTCAGGATGTCATCCCTTTCCCTTGCCTCCTTCCTCTCACCTTCTAGACCTTTCTGGAGTCTGCACTCCCAGCAGCCATAATCTCAGGCCTGGATTGCCACAGGAGCTCTCCTCCCCTCTCCACATTATTTGCACCAACACCGCTCCCCAAACCAGCTTGCAGCTTGCGTTGTGCTCTTGGCCAGCTCCCCCTCTGTTGCTGAGATGTGACCTCCTGGGACCATGTAGTCTGGGTGAGGTGACCCCCTCTTACACCTCATGGTGTGTCCTGTATTATGATGTGTAGCTGTGTTGGGATTGCTGGTTACTTGTCTACTGCCTGCATGTGAGGGGAGGGGCATCGGTGGGGCTCTTGCCTCCATGCCTTGGGTTGGTAGGTGGGAGGCGGGAGGAAAGAAGAGTGGGCTGTTTGTTCCCACTCCTTCCCCACTGGGCTGAACCTTCACCTCCCTTAACCCCCTCCTCTTGTCCAGCAGTTGCCTCTGCTGCCTTAGCTCTCTCACTCTTCAGGCTCAGGGTGCTCACAGCTTCCTGATGTTGCTAGCCCGGGGATGTATTTTCACTCGTTTCCCCTTATGTAACAACCCAGCATTGGGTTAAATAGTGACACCCCCCAAAAAAATGTCATTTCCTTCCTAAAACCTCAGAAGGGGACCTTATTTGGAACTAGGGTAGTTGCAGGTGTAATTAGTTCAGTGGGAGCCATACTGGAGGAGGGTGGCCCCTAAATCCAATATGATTGGTGTCCTCAGGAGAGGAGAAACAGACACAGACACAAGGAAGATGCTAGGAACAGGCAGACACACAGAAGACACCATGCGACAGCAGAGGCGGACTGGAGTGATGCAGCTACAAGCCAAGAAACACCAGGAGAGCCAGCACCGCCAGAGGCTAAGGGAAAGGTGCGGGCAGACTGTGGAGCCTTCGGAGGGAGCGTGGCCCTGCCAGCACTTTCTGGCTGGCCAGTGTGAGGTGCTTGGTTAGGGCAGCTCTAGGCGATGCATATACACCCTTCCCCTCACCCTCACGTCAGCCTCCCTGTCTGGCCACCTGGCTTCCGCTCTATGAACTCTTCCAAGGCAAAGACCCCTTGTTGACCTGAGGCCTCGGTGCTGGCACAGGGCTGGCCTCCTTGGGCACCCAGTTAGCACTTGCTGAGCAAGAGTGACAGCACCTCTCCTTCAGTGTTCCTCTCATACTGAAATAAAATAAAAACAAATGCAAAGCAAGCATGGACGCCTTGGGTTAAGGCAGGGTCCCGCCAAGTGGGCTCAGTTGGTAGCCCAGAGCCTGGGCACTTGGCTTATCTCTCTGGAACCTGGCCACAGCTGTGTCAACGGCAGCCCGAGGGCAGCCCGCGACTGGCCTGGCACACTCTGTCACGATTTTGAAATACTGGATCTGAAAAATGCAACTCGATGGAAAGTTCACTCGATTCTCACCGGAAATTTCAATATGACACATCAGTGAAAAAAAAGGGAGAGTTGTTCGATTCTTTAAATATCATTCCAACTGTTGAACAAGTTGTGTAATTGTAAATAACGGCTTCAGAGTGAGCTACCCGCAGGAGGTGTCTCAGCAGTGCTGTCCCAGCAGCCTGCTCTGTCCTGAGCTTGTGTGCAGCCATGTCAGCGTGAAGTTGAAAGTCCGTCAGAGCAATCACAAGCTTTCCTTTCAGAATGGGAACTTGTATGTGGGCGTCTTACACAAACTCACTGGATCCTCTAATGCATGGTTAAGTATTTCTTATAACCCTATAGAAGATCACTATTTGCTAAATAATGTCTTACTCTTTATAAAATTAAAAGATTAATCTTTTCAATTAATAAATATGATATGGACCCTCCCCGCCCAGCGTGTCATACAAATACTTTCTATGGGAGAAAATGTGAAAAACATCAGGCTGCCCTGTACTGTGCCACATGCATTCATTCAGACAGTTTGCAAACATGGAAGAGTGTCCTCCAAGTCAGTGCACAACCTGGGTAATCTCTCTCACCCACAAGACAGATGCAGAAAGAA
The DNA here is from genome assembly GCA_036971965.1 of Nyctalus aviator. Classification (NCBI taxonomy): domain Eukaryota; kingdom Metazoa; phylum Chordata; class Mammalia; order Chiroptera; family Vespertilionidae; genus Nyctalus; species Nyctalus aviator. Next base: position 6,042,431 of record CM072923.1, read on the forward strand.
CTAGTCCCGGCTCGTGTGATAAAAGTCAGGATGCAGAGGCGTCTATAGTGCCCGGATATGCAGTGAAGGGAAGATGGCCGCAGAGAGCAGAGAATGCTGACCTGCCCCAGAGTTTGTGCTCACTAGGAAAGGCTGGGGTGGGAAGGGCCAAGACAGAAACACCAATACGTGAGACAGCGCGTATCTTGGAAACCGCAGAGCCATTCAGAAGTTTCTGGAAGCTGCAAGCATGAGTTCAGACCTCATTTCCCAGGTACTGAAGAATTCTGTCTCCTTCCTGCAGGCGACAGGGATCCTGAAGGGTGTCCAGGAAAGACAGAATCTTTAGGACAGCAGTCAGAGGCAGCTGGGAAAGTGGCTGCCTGAGGGAGAGCTTGGAAGTCGAAGGGCTGATGCCCAGGTTCCAGGAGAGTGGAGGAGCCCCGAGAAGACTGTGGTGTGAGCCAGAGAGGCAACTGGGAGACAGATGGAAGCCAGACTGGGCTGGTTTGGGCATCCCCAGGAATAGAGCGTTGGGGGAAGGAGGAGAAGGAATTGGCCGAGAGAAGAGTTCCATAGAAAGAGTCCTTGCCAAAGAGAGAGACAAGTCCAGAGGCCCTGGGCCAGCTCCCTTTTTTTTGGGGGGGGGGGGGGGGTAGCCTATTGCTGTACCTTGGGGCCACAGTGAGGCCACGGGTTTCCTTTCTGCATGGACACTTCCCAAAAGCATAAAGAAGGGGTGCATTTGAAGTGACCCAACTCAACCAACAGGAAAAGGTATTCTGGTGTTCTGGAAAAGGGGGAGGGGCTCTGGAAAAGGGGGAGGGGCTCTGGAAAAGGGGGCAGGGCTACAAGGCCTGGCAGGGAGGAGGCACCCTGGCAGGGAGCCTGCCTGAGGGGTGCTGGGCAGGGCAGTGTGCCTCGAGGTCCAGGGCACACTGTTCATACAGACCTTTTGGGGCTCTTACAGCCTGGCCTTGGATTGGTTCTAGCTGTGAGGATGGTTTTAATTAGGACAGTCTTTCAGGAATTTCATTGCAAGGTGCTTTCTGCCTCTCTCTGCTCTCCGGGAAGCTGGAAGCTGGCTGTGTTGGACGCAGTGCATGCTGGGAGTGCTCTGTGGGTACCCCCATGCTCATCTACAACCCAGCCCTTCTGGGGGCTGCCCAAGGTCAATGGCAGGAAGCAGAGTGGAATTCGGAAAGCTGTTCCTGGGCTGACACTGGGTTGGCATGGGAACTGTCTTGAGGCCCCGGCAATGGTGAGTGTCCGTGCAAGTGGCTGGGGCCAGGCGGGAGTCCAGAATAGCCGTGTGAGCTGCGGGCCACACGTGTACAGGTGTGAATAAGATGGCTCAACACGGCCTGCCTTGGCCCAGGTTCCCTTAGAGCGCCAGCTGCATGGCTCTGACCCTTGAGAAAGGGCAGCGGGCGTCCAGGCTGGGAGGCCAAGGCGGACCTCTGGGCGGGTCCTGGCTCCGCTGCCCTTAGGTAAGACCCACCTTCAGGACACAGGGCCTTTGGGGAGCTCCCGGTGCCCGTGGAGAAATGCCAGGTGCAAGGACACAGGATGCCCCAGCCAGGGCGCCCCCAGGGCGGTTTGGGATCCCGGGCCGCCCAGCGGCCTGGGGAGGACCAGGCAGGGCCGGAGTAAAGGGGAGGGGCCGAGCCGCCGCCGCCGCCCGCGGCCGCAGGAAAGCGAAAGGCCCGCGGGGCCGCGCCGCCCCAGGAAGTCGCGAGCAGGAAGCCCGGAGCCGGCCGGTGTGAGCGGGCCGGCGCGCAGGTGAGGCGGGGGCTGCGATCAATCGATGATCGATGGGCGCCGGGCTGCGATCGATCGATGGGCGCGGGGCCCTCCCCCCCCGCACCTGCGGGGCCGCGGCCGCTGCACCTGCCGCCGGGCGCCGGCGGGGAGGCCCGGGACAGGGCGCCCGCTGCCCGCGCTCTGGGGGCGCCGCGCGGGGGGACCCGGTCCCTGCGCCCCGCTCCCCGCCGCCCGCCTTTGTGCGGGGCTGTGGCCGGGCCGGCGCTCCCCTCCGGCCGTTGGAATAAGGGTCCCGAGGAGCGGCGGCCCCTGCCGCCTCCCGGGCTGCGGAGCGGCACCCAGGCAAGTGGAGGCGGGGCGCCGGTCCCCGGCAGGAACGGCACGAGCTGTCGCCGGGGTCCGGGGCAGGGCCGGGGTGACCCGCGCCGCGGGGACGTGGGCGTGCCCGCCGGGTCCACCTGCGCCACCAGCCGGGAGGCTCCGCGGCAGCACCGGGCCTTCGGGTTGTTTGTCTGCTGAGCGGCTGGTTCCGAGCCCGGGAGTGTCCCCGCCAGCGCGGTGCGGGCACCGGCTGTGCTTGCAGGGCGCCAGAGAGTGCCCAGCCGCCGGCCACGGCCGGCTCCCCTTTCCTTTCTCCCGGCCTCCAGCTGCGGACCAGGTGGCCCAGACCCTGAGGATCTGCATTTGAACGGAGGACGCTGATCGCCTGCTAGAGGTGGAATCCTGGGCCTGTCTTTCCTCCAGTCTGCGGGAGCTCACCACCTGGAGAGCTCGGCTGACCTTGGATTTGAATTGTGTCCTGTAGTTTGCCTGGGCAACTAGCCCAGAGTTACCCTCAGTGCTCTCCCCCTGAACTCCCTGAGTTCCAGCTTGGCCTCTGCTCCAGCCCCGGCTCCTCACACGGGCCAGGCCTGCCCTGGCCAGGCTCTGTGCACGGGTCTTGCCGGTGGGAGGGGAGGAGGGACGCCCTTTTGTATGTAAGCCCCAGGGAAGGGGCTAGGGCCATTGTCCTTCATGGTTCATACTGAGCACAAACCACAGAAAGTGTTTTTTCTGGGAAGGAAGTTGTTCCTCTCTCTCAGAACACGTTTTGGGGGGACATGCAATTCTCACCCACCTTTGCCTTAAAAGAAGATCCACTTTAGCAACTTTGTTTGTAATGGGTCATTTAAAACACGTGGGCTGGTTTCAGTGCCCACAGCAGCGCTTCAGCTCTGGGGAGACCCTCCGTCTTACTCTGGCCTTTACTTTTGAGTCTCACTGTTTTCTTTTCTTTCTCTTTAAATAGTTTATTTTATTTTTAAAAATATATTGCATTGAGTTTTTACAGAGAGGAAGGGAGAGGGATAGAGAGTTAGAAACATCGATGAGAGAGAGTCATCCATCAGCTGCCTCCTGCACAGCCCCCACTGAGGATGTACCTGCAACCAAGGTACATGCCCTAGACCGGAATCGAACCCAGGACCCTTGAGTCCATAGGCGGACACTCTATCCACTGAGCCAAACCAGTTAGGGCGAGTCTCACTGTTTTCTTCTCCAAAGAGCACAGGCTGCACGGATCTCGGAGGGGGAGTCTGCAGCTAGGGCCCCAGAATGCAGACTTCCCTCCGGCCATTCCTAATGGTTGAGTAGTCGGGCTGTTGGGGAAGATGGGCATTTTGCACGTTTTCATAAAGATGCTCTAATGGGGTGTTTCCCGAGCTGCTCCCATTGACAGTAGAATGAAACGGGATACTCTGATACTTTTCCCTGTTGTGGTGGTGAGGTCCAGGTAAGAGCCGTTTTTTAAAGTCCTCTTACGTGCTCGGGCTGTGTGCCAGAACAGGTCAAGCCCAATGACTTCCCGTTCTGCTGCCCTCTCCTTGAGGGGATGGGCCGCAGGAAGTGAGGTGGGAGGGGAGGGACTGAGGGAAACTGGACGGACCAGCTTTGGCCCCAGTCAGTCCAGCAGCGGCCTCACTGTTCCTCTGGAGAGAGCTGCCTCTTTCCGGGAATGGCCGCAGTGGCCGTGGGCGCCAAGGAGGCCTCCTGTCCCCGCCAGCGCCCAGTGGAGTGATTTTCTGAGGGCACTGCTCGCGCTTTGGAGGAAAAGCACTCATGACACTGAGCTCTTTATGACATTTTTAAAAATATATATTTTATTGATTTTTTACAGAGAGGAAGAGAGAGGCACAGAGAGTTAGAAACATCAATGAGAGAGAATCATCGATCAGCTGCCTCTTGCACAACCCCTACTGGGGATGTGCCCGCAACCAAGAATGCCCTTGACCGGAATCGAACCCAGGACCTTTCAGTCTGCAGGCCAGTGCTCTATCCACTGAGCCAAACCAGTTTCGGCGACACTGAGCTCTTTTTAAAAAAATTATTTAGAGAATTACATATGTCTCCCCATCGACCCCTCCCCGGAATGACACTGAGCTCTTAACATCCCACATGTAAACTCACCGTCGTCACGTGTCCCATTTGCATTTCCTGTGAAGGCTGTGCTCTCTCCTGACTCCCGGGAGGAAGAGCCGCAGGATTTTAAAGGAAAGGGAGCTTTTCTGCCCATTGCTTCTCCAGTGCCTTCTGGGTGGTTCCTGTGTCACAGGCTTGACCAGAATTGAGTTGAGGTTGGCTGATTGATTTTGTACCGTGGTCGGTAAAACTGCGGCTCCCGAGC